>OZ010737.1:183065836-183443336 GCA_963932295.1 Tipula lateralis | reverse complement strand
GCCCTATAACAGAACGGTACTGTCGAAAAAATGGGTTGGGTTTAGGGAATCCAAATTTACCGAAAATTTCATTTACCGGTTTCGGTATTTTTTTTTTTAATTTACCGGTTTCCCGGTAAATTTCGGTAATTGTTTAGACTACAAAAAACATCATTGAAACATCTAATGTATCTTAAATATTTACTTATTATTTTTGTTTTTTGAGAAAAAATTTAGTTAAAATTTCATTTTTGTTATATTAAAAAATATACATACTCGTAATATTACATAAAAGTACTTAGCAACAATAACTGTATTGTCAAATTCAAATTTATAAAGTTCAGTCTCATTGATTTTCTTATAGAAAAAAATAAGAATAATAGAACAAATAAAAACAATCTAGTTTATAAATTTAATTTATAAATATCGTTTTGTTGGTAGTTCGTTGATAGTTCGTTTTATGACACCAAAATGCTTCTCTCAATAGATATTGGCAGAAAGCTTTTATTTCTAACAAAATCGCTTTCAACTTAAAATATGAAAACAACTGGCTATATCATCTAAATATATAACCGGCATTTAGAAGGAGAGCTTAATTTCTTGAAACTCAAAGTAAAAATTGAGCTTCTAATATTTCGAACTTAAATGAATAGTGAAGAAAGCTTTGTGCGGCCGAACTTATGTGAGAGAGTAAAAAAGCTTTGTGTGGCCATCTAAAATAGAACTCATTTCTTGGTATTAGATAACCTCATAGCATTAAGGGTGGCCCATGAATTAATTTGGCTCGAAATACAAAGACGACCGAATGTTTTATAAAGCGGTTTGTTTTATTAGAAAGAGATACATTGTCATTAAGAATGAAACACCATTTCATTTAAATGACTATTAGCTTTACATTCTGCCAACCCCTATTATTCATAATATTTTCGACTGTTTGGCATTTTATCATGTCCATGATTTATATAATTTGATCTACCAAATCTTGGTAATCTCTAGTTGATAAGCGTACAACTTATTATCCTTAACGGCCTCCTACCAAAAAAGTCGTTCGGGGTCAAATCGCAGATGCTTCATCTCATTTTGACATCTCCGTTACGACTGATTATTTGTTGTTTCCAAATATCCTGTTTGTCTATTTTAAGAACTTTGGGTATAGCAAAAACTCTTTTATCATGGCCTGGTAACGCAGCGTATAGATGTAAGAGCGGCTATTTGCTAATTTTTTCTAAAGATTTTTTAGTAAAACAGTTTAATTTGTTCCAATCATTTGTCAGTTTCATAGCTCAATTTACGAACGGATAACCGAAATAAAAAATGCGCATGACAAAACAGCGAGACAAATTCTTGAGCAGGATGGCGACTCTTTTCACTAATTGTCTAGCAGTTATTTTGTTTATACTGAATTAACCACCTAAATTTCCTACAGTTTAGGGGTTTTGTTTAGGGGTAAAACAACCCGTTCCGTTAATTTCAATCATTAAAGAAATTAAATTTCATAAGACGATTGAAGTTAGTGTTGACACACTCGAATTAATCATGAACTAACCATGAATTAACCTTAAGTCTAGTCACATCTGCGTAATGAAATGGATGAGATGAAGCAGATTTATATCGGCACGGTAAAAAATATCACTATAAAATTAAATCAAAACCCCTAATCATATACATAGATCCATAAATAAAAAGAATGAATATACCTAATAAGAACATTTCTTATTAAATTGAATAAGTGATATTTTATTTTATACAGTAGAAGTATAAAAAGATATTATACTAATTATATGAATTTTTTAATTTTCGGTATTTTCGGTAAAATTTTGAAAATTTACCGGTTTTTCGGTAGTTAAAAATTGACGGTAAACCCGATTTACCGGTTTATCGAAAACCGGTATTGGATTCCCTAGTTGGGTTTTAGGTAATGCTCCAGGTCATCCGACCGGCGTTAGCGATTTAAATGAAAATGTTCAAATAATAATTTGTCCATCAAATACGACATCGATAATCCAACCAATGGATCAAGCTGTCATTGCAACATTTAAGGTAAATTATTTGCGGTGCACTTTTTCACAAGAGATTAAAGCAACAATAAGAGAAAATGCGCCTACTTAAATAGAATTTTGGATGAGTTATATCAGAAATGCTTTAAAAAATATAGGCGAAGCATGATATGAAGTGACACCAAGCAGTATGAGACCCGTTGGGAAACATATCATACCATATTTTGTTTATTTCATTGGTTTTTAAAAGCATTATTTGGAAGTTACCGATAACATAGTGGATCTTTGAATAGTAACTTGGTTTTGAAGATCAGGATTCTGACAACGTACATAATTGAATGCGTTCAATCTAGTACGAACTAGTTCGATAATGAAAGCATTTTTAACATAAACGAGCAACGAGCTTATATGAAGAACAAAATGACAAATCAGACAACGAGCTTTCACAAATAATTGGTGTGGTCAAAAAAGTTTCAGATCATTGCAATTCGTCAATAAGAATTTAAAGTGAATTTTTTTTGTTTATCTAGTATTTTGAGAAGCAGGAAAAACTAATTTTATGGAACAAATTATCGTTTTTTCTATGCAGTTAGTTCCTCGATAGTCCAGTTTCAAGTACAGCTAAATGGTTGAACCGATTAATCGTACTATGCGAGATATTCCTGTATATATATATATATATATATATATATATATATATATATATATATATATATATATATATATATATATATATATATATATATACAGGAATATCTCGCATTATATATATTATATATTATATATTATATGTATATATATATATATATATATATATATATATATATATATATATATATATATATATATATATATATATTTATATATTTATATATATATATATATTTATATATATATATATATATATATATATATATATATATATATATATATATATATATATATATATATATATATATATATATATATATATATATATATATGATGTACAACAATTAAACATAATAATTATATGCTTTTGAAGAATCATAATATCATAAAATGTTTTTGTGCGACAATAAAATAACATATATACGAGCATATAGACGACATGTACACGGGATTTACTTGTTGTATTGCTGATTTATGCGAAATACGACCGCGAGAGATCTTTAAGAAATGTGAGCAACACTAACAAATCAACTTTTATATGTGTATATTTATAATGACATAAGAATAATTGGATGTTTGCGCGATAGTAAGGCCGTGAGATAGGTTGATATTTTACTGCATTTTGGGAAAGAATTTGTTCGCTATACAAATTCAGGTGAAACAATAAAAATATATTGGATGTAGTGAACATTCCGTACAGACTGTCGAGTTGTGTCCTAGGTAAGTCGTTTCGATGGCGCACACTCTGGCTAATTTATCCGGATTATGCCGACAAAGTGTATGACTGTTTCAAACAATATAAATATAAATGTTGAGTGTGTGTATGTGTGTATACAGTACAAGAACATGCCTCGTGGTTTATACCAAAATGCACATTTTAGTCTCTTCATCACATGTGTGTGTGTGTATGCACGCGGTTTACTTTCTGTGATTTGATTATATATGTGTAGATACTGTAACGATTATGACGATCATGATCACAGAATATAATATATACAATCATCACGATTTGTTGTTGAGTTTGCTCGTTCGTCTTTATTATATTTATAAAGATTAACAATAAAAATGAAGAAATAAGACTAAAATATCAGATATCGTCATAATTTTTTATTATATTACGTGTTTAAGATAATTTAAAGGGATAACGACGAAATTCATTTGTTTCGTTTTATAAATAAATAAATTTATTTATATTTTTATATTTAAATAAATAAATATATAAATAAACAGAAGAAATAAATAATAATTAAATTAAAGTTTGTGCGCGCTTCGGCCTTTGATATTTTTTATCGATTTCTTCATATACGATAAACGTGTAAGCTAAGCTTATCGGTAAAAGCCATGAATTAGATTAAGCTCTCATTCGAGTTCAATCAACCGATCTGGTTTTTTTTGGTACTAAGTAGAGCACTTACTTCTGCACTTGGTAAGTCCATATCGTTACTAGAGTTGATCCTCTGAACATAAGATGACTTTTACAGAACTTTGATGTATGAAACTATATCAACATCTGACTCGACCAACAGCCAACCCTTCATTATGTAGTAAAAAATCAGTAGTACCAAGATTCTTCTTAAGAATTCCGATGCAGAGTCTCTCTATGCCGTGGAGCCACCGTCGTCGACCGTAAAAAAACAAAATTATAAAAGGCGAAAATTATTACAGAACTCAAGGGCCCACATTCACACACATATACTTCCACATTAAAAACATCCAGTCGAGATTATTTGGTCACCATCCGAAAACGAACACCCAAATAACAGAGCAAACATGCTCTTTATGGGCCATGAACACGCATGTTTGATAGTAAATGTGAACATAGTCTTTCTCGTTAGACAAAAAGCCTGTGGTAGAATGCTGGGGTACGATCATAAATCCAACTCTAATATGCTGAGGTCATGTAAACCAGTTAAAGCTGAAGTTAGCCTTGAGACAAATGGTTGTCTCTTCTGAACAACAATTGTAGTGACTGTACGTTCCGAGAATTCGAGAGTGCCGCGTTATGAGTAACTACGCTTAAGATGAGTTGAAAGGTCCAGAATAGTGCAACCATATTAGATCTGTTTTACCAGATAAAATTCGTTACACATTTATGATTCAAAATATTGTTCATAATTTTAGACTACTATCTTTCAGGCAGCATATACGTTGGAATACTGATCACCTTCTTAAGGGATCAACGAATCGATTCAGTTTAACACTTGTTCAAGACATGGGCCATCGATCGATACAGGTGATAGTCAAAAGGAGCAATAAATCGAAAAAACGATGAATATAAGGGTGACTTAAAAGAGGCGAGCAATATTATGCTGCAGAACTACTTAACTGTGCATTTCAGTTTATTTCGGCCGTTTGATCCCTGAAATACAGCCGTTTAATCCCTATATTTGTTTCAATTGGTTTTAACAGCTCATAATATACTATACACCGAGTAAGTTCAACCAAATACAGAACATGGCCCTAAAACCGTGAATATAAGGTTTGAACTATTTCGTGGAAGTGTGGCCGGTATATATTTGAATGAATTTCAACATTTCCGAGTTATCGTAATAAAATAATTTTTCATCCCCAATCACAGTGCGATGCCGAAATCACTTTTGGTTCTGTCTTTCAAGCAACTGTTCACATACAAATAAACAAAGGGTGAAATGTTTCTTTACAAGTCATATTCTTGTTAAAATAACTGGGTAGACTGAGGAAGCAGACAAGAAAACTTTTAAACAAAGCCACGAAAGTCGGTACAACGGGAGATTTGGACTTGTACAAATCTTCACAAACAGAGTACAAGATGCAATGTATCCGAAGTGAAAAAATCGAAATGGCGATCTTTCTGTGAGTATGTGGATATTCTAACGGCATCCGCTTAACTCAAGAAAGTTCTCTGTCGGAACATGATGGTCATTATCGGAACTCTAATGAAAACTGACTGAACTTACACGAGTATAAATCAGGAAGCTTCAAATGAAAATCAACTTCCAAGTTTCAGAGATTGGAAGTTGGTATGGCACCAGGTCCAGACGTGATATTCCCCAGGTGTTCTACAGGAAGGACTGAAAATTATCCTAGACCACCTTAAACATATCTTCAAAACCTGTTTGGCCTTGGGATACATTCTAAGATCATAGATAAAAATCAGGGTAGTGTTCATCCCGAAGGAAGGAAAGCTTAGATATGACCAGACAAAAAGTTTTCAAACTATAGCCTGTTATCTTTTCTTCTTAAATGGTTAGAGCGATTGGTTGATAGGAACTTTAGGGACAATGCACTTTTAGCAAATCCCATACTCTCCAAACAACAAGCGTATATTGAAAAGTCACTGGACAGCAAAGAATTCGCTTTTTGAATGTTTGTGGACATTGAAGGCGAGTTTGATAATGCATTCTTCATTGCAATGATCTCGGCAGCTGAAAGATATGGTATGAAGACCGCACTGCACCATGCTTAGGTCAACGAGAATGACTGCAGAGTTTACTAGTATGATGCGACGTTGGTGACCACCCGAAAGGGATGTCCTCAGGGTGGGGTTCTGTCTCCACTCTTATGGTGTCTTGTGCTCAACTCACTCATTTGGACTCATTATCGCCATAATATTGATAGGTAAATATACGAATGTAATATGTGATCACATATTACATTCATAGCCTGGTGTAATGACCAGTTAACCCTAGGAAAATTGAGATGGTTCTTTTCATGAGACGCCGGACTTTGGGAAACATTAGATTTCCAAAAATTGGGGCTCTTACAATGTATGCAACAAAGCATGCAATATTAACAGGAAAAGCAAATAATCAGTTGGTAAATCATGGGGCCTGAAACCGAAATGCTTGTACGGGATATTAGTTTCGGTGGTCAGACTCATAATCTCGTTTGTCGCACTTATTTGATGGCCTAGAACAATGAGCGATGGTGGAGGAATACCTCTAAATCGCCTTCAAAGACTTGTTTGTCTGGATATTGTATGCACACCACACCTACTGTAGCTCTTGAGACGGCTGTGGGTCTGCTACCAATTGGTCTTTGGAACAGAAGGTACATACAGTCGCTCACTTACAATGCAAAAACCTTCTTCCTAGTTTCTCTGGGCACTGTCAAAAATGAAGGAAGAAGGACCGGAACACAACTCCCCATATGCCTTCGAATATTATAGTGACGAAGAACGTCTTCGAGAAATTATTTTGGGATAACTATTACCGAAAATCACACATTGAGAGTATAATAGTCCATCTGACGCTCCTCATCTTTACTGACGGATCAGTATGCTGTAATCTAGTTGATGCCGGGTTATACAAACAAAATATTGAGGTCAAATTATCTATACCGCTTGGTAGGTACGCTACTGTTTTTCAGGGGGAAATTGCTGCAATTTTGAGAGCAGCACTCTTTGTAAAGGAAATGAACTGCAGAGATTGTTGTTACTGCATACTTTCTGACAGCCAGAATGCACTTAAGGCGATTGGTTCCAATACTGTTTCATCGAAACTTTATTTAGAGATGATAACTGTCCTGAACCGATTAGACAATCTGAATAAAGTTAGACTCCAATGGATACCCAGTCACAAAGGTATGGAAGGCAACATAATGGCTAACAAATTGACCCTTTCGGGTGCCGTTTCGTTTTTTGTGGGACCTGAACCCGGATTAGAAGTGACGTCATTATCTCTAGAAGAAGAAACTGTTAAGCACTTCTTGTGCTCCTGTTCTTCATACTTTTCCCATAGATTGCACTGCTTTGGAGTTTGCACTCAATTCCTATTTATAGACCATCTGATGAAAGTGTACGTTTGAGAAGGGATGCCACAATGGGCCAATCGAGCCTGAATGACTAGGGAAAAAATCCTTGCTTCTGGGTCAGTCCTCATGTTTGTGGTGTTTGTTTGTTATTTAGTCACTTCAAATGATCGTGCCAAATCACATGCCTTTGACATCTGCAGTTTCTGTTGACAAGGTCTTCTCCAATGATGAGACTACAATACGATCAGTCTTAGCCTCTAAGAGAAGGGTGAGGCTACTATTTTACAATGATAATTGGAAAAAAGAATACTGTGTATATAGTTGCCCAAACAGTTTAAGTTGAGTTGCCATATCGACATAATTTTTGAAGATTTCCTATTTGTACCAGGTCCGGAAGACTGTTAACCATAAGATTATTCTGCATCACTTTGACAAAAAAAATATCTTATTCCGTCGAAGTTATAAAGTGTAAATGTTGTGCTTGGCCAGTTTTAAAGAAGCCTGATGATACAAATAAAGCTTCCAACTGATTTACATGTATAGATCAAACCAACAACAACACAACATAAGATGTCAAGATCAAGTACGTACATTTATCCACCGCACAACGGTCATAACAATTAAGCCGTTGAAAGGTGTATAATTTCCATCCAGCTATATGTTCCATCCTCGAGCATACACATATGTATATACACATACACGATTCGATTAGCTTGGGCCTACACATTATACAAAACGTTTTACACCGTGTATATACGTATACATACAGACAGACAACGTTTTCATCGAACGGTCATAAATCTATGTTTAATGTAATTGCACATATTTTTATGATGCATTAAAATAGAAAATTAGTTGTCTTTACAGGATAATTATAAAATTAAATATTTTATTTTATTAACTATTATGGGTTGTAAAAATTGTGATCATGATCATCGTGATGATAGTAATTACGACGATATAGGTGAGCATTGCTATAAAATATACGCGCAGTCGTAAGAATAATTTTGCCGCCATATGATTAATAAATTTACTGCAAAATTATTATGTACCTCAACAGTTGGGTTGGCGTGGATATTTTTTACCAGAATTACCAACAATTATATTGGTAAATAAATTGATCGCGGATCGTAATTCGGTTTAATTGTCAGTTTATTTTAGATAGAACGTATAGGCAGTAGTTGTTTCCGGCCTTTTGGAGGAAGAGTCTAGTTAATATACCAGTTTCATAAATCCTAGGTTTCCGGAGACCACAAAGAAAATCCTATCTGTGTTAGTAGTCACGGCTTCATCTTTTAAGGATTTAAAGTTCATTGGAAGTTATTAATCCGATTAGATGAGAAAATTCTACTTCGTCAAATTTTAGCTTTCATATTCCTTGAATTGAACTATCGACGAGGAAGCCAGAAAATTGCGCTGAAAGACGATTATGTTGAAAAATAAAGAAAAGCTTTCTGATTTTTTTTCCATTGCTAACTCGGATGCTGGAATAAAACGAAGCAACCGTACACTCTTCGTGAACAACAATACTTCTGTAACAAGTGAACAGAAAACAAGTGCAGTAAATGTCGTAGTTCTGAGATATGCCTTATAACGATTGAGCTTTTATTAGCAGCTTTATTCCATACTGATCAAGTACTGAATCGAAAAACATATCGTTCAAGGACGTTCAGAATGATTTATTTTAGAAACTTATTTTCAAGAGTTGTTCCTCATCTTATATGTGGATGCTATGATACGTTCAACTTATCGTAGGTTCCAGGATTTTTAAGTGATCGTACCTGACTATACTGGGCTCCTCTTTTTATATATGGTTTTGTTCACGAGGGTGCTATCAGATCAATTATGGAGTGTAAGTATGGTCTGTGGAGCAAAAGCAACTTGTTTGTAACGTTTTGTCTAATCTGGTTTTAATTGGATTGGTGCCGCTTTGGTGATGAAGTAAGAGAAATGCAGATTTCTGCTCGAAAGGCAAAGCTCAAAATTACTTAGGATGTGGATACCAATCTATCTCTCTTAATGGTTATGGATACATCTTTTTAGGATTTATAAAGTTCAACTCCCACTTAATTTAAGAAAAGAAACATGACCATGGGAATTTATTGATCCTATTTGATACGAAATGGACAGAGAGCTAGTCCTCCTGACCTCAAAATTCTGCTATCAAATTCCATGAATTACTATGAGTTTTGCCGATATCCACCATACTCGACTTATTTTTTTTTAATAAATTCTGTTCTGTTGCTCTTAATCATTAGATGGCTCGTTGTATCAATCCAATCGTTGAGTCCGGAAATAGATTATGGCGCTGGACGAATATTTTATGTTACAAAATAAAGAAAAGCTTTCTGAATAATTTTTGTCCATTCCTACTCTGAAACTGGAATTAAAAGAAGCAATGGTACAGTTTCCGTGAACATCAGTTGGTTTTAATACGTCTGTAACGAGTGAACGAATACTGAGAACTAGTGTAGCAATGTTGCAGATTTTCATTCAAAACACTCGTCCTGTCTATCAGATTTCAAAGACTGCTATTAATAAAACGACTGAGCTTCGACGAATGACAACTAAGCTTTTATTATCACTTTATTCCATGCTGGTCAAGTACTTAATTGAAAAGCTTATCGTTCAAAGGTGTTCAGAATGAGTTCTTGAACCTTAATTTCAAGAATTGTTGTTCATCATTCTGTCGTAAGTTCCAGGACATTTTAAGTGTTGACGAAGTTTATCATAACGCGCAACTGGTCGTACCTCACTGTACTGAGTATTGTATTGGAAATGACTTTACATTACTCCTCCAAGGTGAGTTACCGGCCATAATAGATTAAGTTCTACAGACGGAGAGAAATGTCCTTATTGACCAATCTACAGAACCCACCCCAGATAACCTGGAACATTTCTGGATTTAATAATATGATCCAGTTGTCAAGGGACTCGAAAACATACCATTGTCCATGCGAAAGCTGATAACGAATGTGGAAAGTGTTCCAAAACTCAGTGCTACTAGAGCCCTCGGTTCAACCCACAGTCACACACATGTTTATACAGTAAAACACTCAATTGTTAATTTTGGTCACCATCGGGAATCGAACCTGGGGCCTCAAAATGAATGAATAGCACGATTCTTTCTCAGCAAACGTTTGTGACAAAATCCGAAAAAGACCGACCATCTACTTCGAATCCTAAAAAAACGTGTGCCCTCCAATGCAGGTCCAGTACTTAACTCAAAAGCTTATCGTTCGAAGACGTTATTGATATATTGAAAAAACTTAACTAAGCCAAAAGATTACAATGTAAATAACGTGTAGGGGATCTGTGTTGAATAGAAGCAATGGAAGATTTACATTTCCGGTCTTCAATTTCTGATCCTCAACAGTTCTCGTCCAAATTGAGCAAATTTTTATCCAGAAGGCTAGGCCCAAAATAACTTCAATTTAAAATCGTCTTCCATCTAAAGTGTTCCCACTCTTGCTAATTTTATTTGGCAAACATTTTTGATCTTTTCCCCTCCTCATGGGTCTTATTTCTCCATAAATTTTCCAATTTCTATCAAAAGAACCATTGTTACTTGATTCCATCATTTTAACTACAGTGTAGATATAAAGAGGGATAGAGAGAGAGAGAGAGACAAAGTGAGAAAGAGTGGTAAATGTAACTTTTGGATAATATATTAGCATAAAGGATCAGTGAATTGGAGAACTACAAATGAAAAGCAGTTCGAAATACGAAAACAGGTGTACATTGAGAGGATCTCTATTCGTTGCGTAGAGAGATTGGACCATACAATGATGAACTGGAGAGCAACAAAGCGAATTGGTCCAAAAAAGAATTTTTATATTGAGGGCTACCTCTTGAACGTTGTGTAGAAAGAAAAGAAAAGAGAGAGAGAGAGAGAGACAGAGAGAGAGTGTCTCGAATGGGACCCTTGGGCAGTATATAAACATATAAAATATGATGAACTGAAAAACTATACGAGGCTGTCCTAAACATTAAAACAGTAGTAAATTGAGAGGTTGACTATCTATCAAACGCTATGTATAAAAAGTAAAAGGACTGAGACAGAGAGAGAGAGAGAGAGATAGAGTGTGTCAAACATGCCTCCTGAAAAATCTAATGGTAATCTGGAGAGCTGCAAAACAGAAGCAGTCCAAAATACGAAAAGAAGTGTAAATTGAGAGGTTGGCTATCGTCAAACGTTGTATAGAGAGAAAAATAAAAGCGAGAACAGAGTGTGTGAAATGTGATTCTTAAGCAAAATGTTAACATGTAAAATATGGTGATCTGGAGTCCTATAAAACAAAATTAATCCGATATATTAAAAAGGGTCTTAATTGAGAGGTTAGCTATCGCTCAAATATTGTGTAGAGACAAAGAAGAGAGAAAGAGTGTTAAATGTGGATCTTAAACAAAATAATGGTGAACTGGAGAGCAACAAAACAGAAGCAGTTCGAAATGTGAAAATGAATATCAATTTAGGGGTTGGTTCTCGAACTTTGCGTAAAGAGGAAAGGAAGAGAGAGAGTGAGAGAGAGGCGAGATAGAGAATGATTGTATCAAATGTAACTATTGAGCTGAAAAACTATAAAATAAAAACAGTGTAAAATACGAAAAGTGATTTCATTTTAGGGGTTGGCTAGCGAACTTTGTGTAGAGCGAAAGAGAAGAGAGAGAGGGAGAGTGTGTCAAGTGTGGCTGTTGAGCTAAATAACTACACAACAAAAGCAGTGTGAAATACGATAACAGGTGTAGATGGGGGTGGGAGAAGGGTTGTTTCTCATACCTCTTAAACGTTGTGAAGAGAGAAAAATAAAAGAGAGAGAGAGCTTATTAAATGTGACTTTTGGACAAGATAATTTTGAACTGGTGAAAAATAGAAAATCAAAATCAAGTAAACATAAAGCGATTGGTTACCTATAGAATTATCTTTTTTGTCTAAAGAGAAAAATAACAGAGGGAGAGAGAGAAAGAAAGTGTCAAATGGAACTGTTGGACAATATATTCACGGATAAAATATTGTAAACTACAATACAAAAGAGATTCAAAATATGAGAAGGTAATTGAGGGGTTGGCTCGCCTCAAACGTTGTGTAGAGATAAAAAGTAAAAAAGAGAGATAGAGTGTCAAAAGTTACTCTTAAACAATATATGAACAAATACAAATTTACAAACTGAAGCCACAAGACAAAACCAGTCCAAAATACGAAAACTGAGTATTTGGCTACCTTATCAATATTTTGTAGAGAAAGAAAGAAGAAAACGAGAGGAAGAGAGAGAGAGAAATGGTAAAAATGAGACTTTTGGACAATCCATGTATAGAGTCTGACTAATCAAAAACATAAAAGTTAATGTGACGATCGTGCTAATTATAGATACCCAAAGTGTTATATAATATATGTCTTTATTGCTCGAATAACAAACGAAACCAAATCGTTATCTTATATTGTCAATCTTGTCTAATCAATTCGCGAAACAACCAAATATTAAATTATTAAAATTAATAATAAATCGCGAAATATCAAAAAGCAAAAACCCGCGCGACGACAAAATCACTTTGTGTTTTCTGGAGAACGATCATAGAGTATAAGATAGAGATCACACACTTAAAACAAATATTAAATAAAATTTTCATAAATTCACAATAAAAAGCGGTAGAATAAATATATTTAAGAGACAAAACTTAAAGAAATTAAAATAAATAAATAAATAAGTATCGCGCGCATATTTATAACGACGCGAGAGACACATGAAGACAAAAACAGATAAATTTTCGTTTTCTCGCATATTCCATGATCCCTCCGCATATCATCAAATAAGACGACACACATATAAAAATATGACATATGATATTTTCTTAAGATGTTATTGTTGTTGGTGTGCCATGTCGCAAAGGTTCGAGCATGTTGGATGTACATACATATACATACATAATATGCAGATGAGAAATGTGCAAGAACATAAAATTAAGACTGATTTATTTAAGATTTATTGAATAATTTTCTTTTGTCTTTAAGAAGACGACTTCTTATTTTTTTTTTTGTTTTTTTTTGCGAGTTGTGGATGTGAGCTCGCGATTTTCTAGGAATAAAATAATTGATAATAAAATTTTTTTGTGTTTTAAACATTTAAGTGAAGATAAATTATATGATCTTCCACATCCCTTATATATGTTTGTATATACTCGTATAATTTCAAATAATATGTAGAACGATTTATGTTAACGTCCGCCGGAGATTCAGGAATATTATATTGTGTGGCGGCTTATTTGCATAGCTCGATATCGTGATAAAACATAATCCGTGTACATATTTTTCTTCCTGTTCGTTCTGGTGATCTATGAGAGACGTTATTATATCAGCATCGAGATCGTTTACACATCTTATGAGGGCGTTACCAAACCTCAATATGTCAGTGGTTTTGTTACAACCCATCGTTGTTCATATTAGTTGATTGGGGGTAGCCAGTATCTTAGTTAATAAAACTTAGAGCTTTCACATGAATGTAGATGAGTCGGTCATTTTTAGAATATGGATCATTATGGCTATGGCTTCTTTATAACTATCGTCTAAAATCTTTACAAGATCGGAAACCAAAACTGAGAGCTTTCATATACAAACAGATGAAGAGGTCACTTTCCGAAGTAGCTGGATATGGGCAATTGTGGCTATTGGATTCTAATGAAAACCGTCTAATTATATGCCTAGGTAACGATTAAAACCAGAACTATCAAATAATGATATGATTCAGATGGTCAAAACTGAGAGCTTTCATATACATGGCGATGAAGTAGAAATATCCGAAGAAGTTTTATATGAACCACTATGGATAACTGTAGCACTAGTAGCGGTTAAAACAAGAACTATCAAATAATCATAACTGAAAGCTCTCACATACATGGAGATGAAGTGGTCAAAACTGAAAGCTTTCACATACATGGAAATGGAATGGTATTTTTCCGAAATTTTCTGGATATGATCGATTATGCCACCTTTATGAAAATTGTCTATATTCAAGTAAAATAAAGATAGAACTATCACAAAATGATAACAACACCGATTATCAAATCTGTTAGCTTTCATCTACAGGTAGATGTGTTTGTCATTTCCGAAGTAGCTATATATGGACCATTATGGCAATTACATGAAAAAAATCTTTCAACTGTATGATCTGATAACAATTAAAACAAGAACTTTCAAATATTTATAGCGAAACTGATCGCCAAAGTTTTGCTGAAAGCTTTCATATACATGGAGGTGGAGTGGTTATATTTCAAAGTAGATAAAAAAATGAGATGTTCAAAGTAGTAAATGATATCCTTATAAAAATCGTCTAATTATAAACTCAGACCAGAACTATCACAAAACGATAACAAAATTAACTACCACTGCTGAAAGCTTTCATGTACAAGGGGATTAAATGATAATTTTCGAAGTAGTTTGATATGGACAACTATGGCTATTAATATGGACCATTATTGTTATAATTATAGCAGTGGTAGCAATTGAGACAAGAACTATCAAATAATCATAGCAACATCGATGATCAAAACTGAAAGCTCTCACATACATTTAGATGAAGTGGTAATTTTCCATCGTAGCTGGATCTTGTCCCTATGGCAATGACCTCATTATGAAAATTGTTTAACTCTATGATCAAGTAACGACGAAGACAAGAGCTATCAAAATTGATAACAAGAGCTTTCATATACAAGGAGATAAAGTGGTATTTTTTCGAAGTAGCTGGACTAGGAAAATGACTAATAGAAACTCAGAGAACGATTTAGACCAGAACTACTACAAAACGATAACGAAACCGATGACCAAAACTGAGAGCTTTCACATATATGGGGATGAAGTGGTAATGTACGAGAGAAGCTGGATATGGTTCTTATGGCAATGGCATTCTTATGAAAATCATTTAGTTCTATGCTCAGGTAACGGTTAAGGCTAGAACTATCACAAAATGATAACAAGGCCGATGAGCAAAACTGAGAGCTTTTATGTACATGGAGGTTAAATGGTAATTACAGAAATAGTTTGATATGGACCATTCTAACTTAACTATGGACGATTATGGAAAAAATTATAGCAGTGATAATGATTAAGATAAGAACTATCAAATAATCATAGCGACATCGATGACCAAAACTGAAAGCTTTCATATACATGAAGTTGAAGTGATTATTTTCCGAAGTAGCTCCGAAGTATACTCAGGTAACGATTAAGACCAAAACATTTTAACAATCATAGTGCGACCGATCACCTAAACTTGAAACTTTCATATAGATGAAAATGAAGTGGACAGTAAATCACTGAGAACATGTGTAGTTATCACACACAATGTTCAGACGTTCGGAACTAATCAATTTTAATATAAAGTGGGATTGTATTGTAAGTTAGACTGACCTCATTAGCCAGGCCAAAAACAGAAATCAGCAGACAGTTGTAGAAAAATCTACAAAGCCGTTAACCATCGCATGGGTCAAGCTTATCATGGACATGCGTTCATCATACACCTACATCGTTAGACCAGCAAGTTAAGTGTCATCCACACTCTTGAGATGTGTTTGAAGAGTTAATTTAACCGGTCCATCATAAAAGTATGAATGCAGAAGCAAAATTATGACTAAGCATCACATGTCATGGGAAACATTGTGGGACTTGAGTCAATCAAAATCATGAGCGGCTTTCAACAGAAACAGATTTTTCTGTTTGTCATCTGTTAATTATTATGCTTTCTGATTGATCTGTTAAGCTAATTTGTTTTGTAGACAGATCTTGATGAACAAGAAGGAGATGTAGTAGGCACTTTATTGTAAAGCTTTCAATAGATCATTGTATCAGTTTATCATGTATCGCTTAACGAGCCAAATTATTTCAAGCAAGATACAAGATTGGGTCTTTTTATCAGAAATATTGGGCCATTCTGACTACAATTTTAGCACTGGTTAAGATTAAGGCCAAAACTATCAAATCATTAACGCAAGACCAATGACCAAAACTGAAAGTTTCCCAGACATGAAGTTGAAGTGAGAAATTTTCCAAAGTAGCTTTCACTATAGAATCGGTCTCACTATGATAAAACGTCAAATTATCATAGTGAGACCGAATACCAAAACTGGTAACTTTCATATAAATTTAGATTTAGTGGACATCAAACGTTTCTCTTTGGAAATCACTGGAGACATGTGTAGTCATCTGTTGGGAACGAATCATAATTAAAAGTTGATTAGTATTAGCCAGGTCAATCTTAGAAATTAGCAGACGTCCATGAAGAGCAATGTACAAAACCGTTTACCGTCGGATGGGTCAAGCTCATCATGGGCATCATACTTCCCAGTATGACCAGCATAAGTTATCCAAACTATTTATATGCTTTCGAAGCGTAATTATACTGACTTACTAACATAAAACTGAAAACACACCATCAGTTAACAAGCGTCACACAGCATGGGACAAAATGTATCAGCTGAGACTTGAGCCCTTCAAAATAATGAGAGGTTTTTCAACTGAATCAACTGTTCTGTTTGGTGTCTGTTAAAGTCTATGCTTTCTGATTGATCTGTTCAGCAGATTTGTGTTGTAAACAGATCTTGACAAACCAAAAGGCTTTATAGCAGATACATGATTCTAAAACTTTCAGAACTCCAATGTAGCAGTTTATCCTGTATCGCTAAACGAGCCAAGTTATTTCAAGCGAGATACAAGATTGGGTCTTTTAATCAGAAATATTGAAATTTGTTGGGGTCATGCGTTAAAAGAAAGTATTGAGTACCTTAAACAACCAGAAACCCAGACGCGTTTCAGTGATCAGACCTATAATCTCGTTTGCCGCACTTATTTGGTGGTCTAGACCAATAAACAGGAACAATAGCAGCACAAAAAGCCGTTCCCTTACAAGGCAAAGACAATCTATTTGGCCCCTCCGGACACTGTCAAATATGGATAGAGTTGGGCCGGCACACAACTGCCCACATGCCATCGGAAATTATTTCATGTAAGTATTAACTGGAAATCACATATAGGACTATAACATCCTACTCCTCCGGTAACGATATGTTAATCTTTACTGCCGGATCAGAATATGCCGTAATCTAGCTGGTGCCGTGTTTTACGTACAAAATCCTGAGATCGAATTATCTTTTGGGACGCTACTGTTCATGGGAAAATTATTGCAGGGATCGTCATGTCTTCACCCTTTGTGATAGCCCCGATGCCTTTAGGGCAGCCGGGTTTAGCTTGGTTTAGAAACAATCATTGTCTTAAATCGACTAGGCAGGCAGAATAAAGTTAAGACTTCAGATTAGTTCAGAGTAAAGACTTACTCTGAACTAATCTGAAGTCTTAACTGAAGTATAAAGACTTCAGATTAGTTGGCATGATACTGTGTTTGCCAGGACTTACTGTTGAATACTTCTGAATAACATAGGGATCTGCATCAACGACAACATAAACTTCTGTGAATGCAATCTTTACGGATTATACTCGACATGTTTATGTTCAATGTGATGCTTAAATAACTTGCTTAGTTCTTACTTAAAAAAACGAGTGTAATAGATGGGCATTGGGCACTACTCTAGAAAACATTGAAATCGAACCAATTAAAAAGCACAAACCATGGTTTTAAAAACGTTAATCAAAAGTATACAGATGAGAGGAAAGCACAAAACGGTTTCAATATACTGTGAAAAAGCTTTTGGTATCTAATCGGTTTTAAATGTACAAACCATAACATTTGATGCCTGGTCATAATACGAGATATTTACACAAGACCTAGAGCTAAAACAATGGTCACCCAAAGTCAAGGTACACTTGCACTTTTAAGTGTTTTAAGCTCTTTTGACCAAATACATCTATGATTGATCGACGAACAACCCTACTTAAGATTTTTGGTTTTCTTTAGTAGAGTTGCCTCACTTTTGCTAAGGATTTAGACAGGTTGCAGAAAATGTTTTCTCGCCACTAGTTATCCTGGGCATGGACATATTAGACGACCACTCAAACTCTCTCTGCAGCCATTGCTAACAGAGCTATCGATTTCTATAATTTCTTTAGAAAAAAAGGAAAATGGGAAATCGATCTCAATACGATTTCCAATAACTGTAAAACTATAATTTCAAGACTAATAAAAAAGAAATTTATTTTATCTCAAAATAACAAACGACAACTATGTCCTTATATAAAATTGACAAATTATTTCTTCAATGTTTGATATGTCATTCTCGTTTTGAATATATATACGAGCTCCCTGTCCTCCTCGATATAGACAATGGGAAAATCTAACCCAGCACAGAACAACAAAAAAGGGTGTACAAATTAATTAATCAAAGGATAATTTTTTTTTACTGTACAATGTGTATTGTAGTTGTTACTGCTGCTTGGACACCCACTCCCTCCCCATCTCCTAATTGCATGTTTCTTTACAACACACATTCGAGGAAAATGAGTATGCAAACATAAGGGTTGGAAGTTTTAAACTAACCAAAAAAAAACCATAAAAAATTTGAAATATTCTGTATACAGCAAGGATGTTGTATTATATATGGGCAATCAATCCTTATTAGGTTATCACTGCGTATGCACGTCTATAAAGAGTATAAATGTCTAATCCAATCAAAACAAAATCAATCAAATTGTTTAATTCATAATTTCTTATACATAGAAGTGAATTTTAGTCTGGTCATCGTGACAATGCAATTTCTGGACGTTATTGTTTTGGGTTATTTGAATTCTCCAGATCACGTTCCTTATATATTCGTCTATTGACCCTTTAAGTTCCCTCCGAACCAACATTATATTATGACGTATTTGTTCTAATCCTTTAACACACCCTTAATGGGATTAGGCATGCATATAGATATGCGTTAGAATGTGCGAGTGCTGAGTAGTCTTAGACTACTCGTCCTGGACAGTGTTCGAGAATTTTTAGGGATTAATGGGAACAGGAGTACAGGACAATTTTATGAAAATTAAAAACAAATGAAAGCCAGGAAAAACTAAAAGAAAAACTCAGAATGGACATATCATATATACAATTTGTTTATGCTAATGATGATCAGGTTTATGTATGTGTGTGGTGTTTGGAAACCGAATATGTACACATATATATGTGAAGAATGAGATTAAGGTTTTATGGATTGAAATGTTGGAAAATTTGTATATAACCCGAATGGAAACAAAAACACAAACGAAAAAATAAGATGTCAGTCGGAGTTGTGATGAGTTTTTTTTGTCGGATCGGGGGTATTAGACGTTGGACACATACAGAAATTTATTAAAATTTTGTCATTTCGAATTATTATTGTTACTCGTTTTAATCCTTTATCTATTCTACTATGAGAGACAATGTTTGATATATTGGAGAGTGTTGGGTTGGATTGTATTTTGTATCGGGTTTTACAGGCCATTGTTGGCCCTAATCTTGTCACAAATCTGACTCCATCGGTGTCAGTCACGAGCCAGATTTTCAAATTGTCCGCGATCTACGCCGTGGAGCGATCGTCGCCGACAGCGACCTCTTGGCCAACCGAAATGCGACTCTCGTTTTAAATATCGCAAAATCATTCGGTTTGGATCAGCTGTTGAACTTGACCGAACCAGCGTACTCGCTTTCCTTTAATTTGTTTGTTAATTTTACTGATTTGGACGTTATCCTTTTTTGTAGTCACCGATATTTTCCCCAGAGGAGTCATTACTCCCAAGATAATGTGTGACAGTAACTTGTATGCTGTGGAAAGAGAGCTATATCACGATAATTCTCGCACTTCAAGCGATCTTCCTTTTTGTATAACTTCATTTTACCATACCAAACGAACAAGGTCCAAAAGACAGTTCCACAAAGTAAGCCAGACAATGTTTTTTAGGGATGCGGATCATCAGTCCAGCGATCTAATCAAATTTAACCGTCTCCTACGATAAGCTCTTGATACTGTGGTGAATACATAGATGGCCTCACCGTTTGATTGTATAGTTTTTCTGTGATTGGAATCATTTCTGATGTAGTCGTGCCATGAAGTTACTAACAGAAATATTCGGATCTACTTCATTGAGCAGATAATAATGTCATCAACCAATCTGTAGCGGTTTTATTATCACAACAATTCATATCCATAGCTCTTTGCTGGTCAATGTGATATATATAGCTGCTGCATGATGTGAAACCATCCTTTCTCTCAGTGGCCTGTGTCAGACCACGAGTACTGCATATGGATTCTCAAGTCGCCTAATTTTTTTTAGCGGTCAACTGGTTTCTATCCATTTCTTCTTGTCTTGTTACCCAAGGGGTCTTTGTTTCTTTTGTATTGGTCTTCTAGTATAACCATCAATTTGTCGATGGCTGCTGATATTTGGGCCACCTTGTCAGCTACTAATTGCATTTGATATCAGTACGTCAGTTTGGTTCGTTTTTTAAGATTCGTGATGTCACAAGGTATCTGCTTCTGTTGAGCCCACTTTAGTATTTTTGCAACATACTATGTAGCATATGTTGAACCTTCTATATCCAATCCTTGGCAATCCAGAAGTCAGGTACGGAAATTTTGTTAAAGACGATTGCTTGCTAGTACCAGTTTGGATGGAATACCCCCGGCATAGTGAATCATGCATAGTGCTTTCGTTTTTATAACATCGGGCTTCAGAAACTTATTAAACATTTTGAAAATTGATCTTTAATTATTTCCTCCGCAGTGAATATTGAAGAGTGTTTGTCTTTGCCACATGCCTTCCTAATTCTCGACCTGGTTGGTCAGGGAACAAAGTTTAAACAAAATATTGCTCCCAGTTTGATGGCGACAAACTGGGGACAATATATAGGGAGGATAGGTCAAATCGTGAAAATCACTGATTATATTTCTCTTCTTCTTATGATTATGCAAGCATTCTTATAAGACATTCGTTCAGTACATCATAGACATTGTATTGACGGTGACTGTCTCACAGTTGCGCGGGTGATACCCGGTAATCAAATAAAGCCCTATTATCGCTGGTTTGATAAAACTGAAAATGGTAAGTTTGGAAGTACTAGATCCATCTCTTCTTGATACTGTTTACTTAGAATACCGTCGGCCTGTCGGGTTCTGTTGAAGTTAACCTGTAGAACGCTTTATTTTACTTCTAGCCGTCTTGAAAAGAATACGAAACACTCCCCAGTCATTTTTACCTTCTTAGTGTTGATCTGACGAACGGTTTTTCTCTGCGCAGAAAAACGGCTAGAGTCTTTCACCTTGCAGTCCTTTTTCAAATGACCCAGAACTTTATATTGTCTATACAGATATTATCGCTGCTGGCTTTTAAGAATATAATCTTAAGCTTCGTATCAATAAGGTGGGTGTTTGCCAGTTTCGACTTTTAAACTTCATTCCATCTTTAACATTGTTTTCGTGCGCCTTTCTACTCTAAGAAAATATTTCCGATTATCGTCTGTTTGCTCGCTAAGATTTCTACTATGCCCTTCTGCAGTTTCGCCATTCGTTTAACTTTATTGAAAGACTCTTAAAATATATGTCCATGCCCTTTAGATTTTTTACCAGTGCACCTTTTTGCCTCGGGTTGGTTCGCTCTACCCAAAAGTTTTTAGGATAGTGATTCTTTTGTTTTATTATTTCTCCTTATTGATCTGACTTACCCAAATTGAATACATGAAAGTTGCTCGTAGCACTCTTCTATACGTTGGGTATTTGACTGTCTCGTTGCGTGTTAGCCTATATACACTTCCCATATCATCGATTATCGTTTTGAGAGTATATTTTCCATTTCTTTTGTGCTCCAGAACTCTAAGAGGATATTTCCGGCTCGAGAATACTCCTCTCTGGTTTCAATATTTCGTCATCTTTCGTGAGAGCCTCGACAAGAGGACGTTTTGTTTTTCTATCTTGCCTGGATTTTATTTCTCGACCCACTGATTTTTGAGGTAGTGATTCACTTTTTTGTGTCCTACTATTTCTCTTTTAAGCTGGATTCTCATCCAACATTCAGCCATTCTAGGTGATTCGAGTGTAACTCGACGCTTTTCTATATCTATACAGTGTATATAACAACACATTGGATTCATACATATATACATAATATCGAGCTTACATAATTTCATGTATTGTGTATTAGAAGTATTAAGCAACGAGGAAGAGAATGTACCACCTGTTACTGAGGATAAGGTTCTGAAGGCTTGTAAAAGAATGGTTAACAATAAAGCCACTGGCCCAGATAACGTTCCGAATATTGCGTTGAGGTCGGCGGTTAAAGCATACAAAAAACATATTCACAAAAGTATATACCGCATGCTTAGTTGAATGGGTATTCCCTAGTAAATGGAAGGAACATAGAGACTGGTATTGTTGCCAAAAGGAGACAAACCACCAGGTGAGTCGTCCTCCTGGCGTCCAGTCTGCCTGTTGGATACGGCAGGCAAAACCCTAGAGAGAGTTCTATGTGACCGGTTGTAAGAGGCTATTGCCAAGGCAGAAAACCGGGCAGAACATCAGTATGGCTTTCGAAAGGCGCGCTCGACGGATAAAGGTGCCAAAGTACCTGCTGAGACTAGTTTCCAGCTACTTTAGCCAGAGGATCTTGATTTATGATACTGAGGAGGGAAATAAAACTTACGATGTGACTGGTGGAGTTTCTCAAGGATCAGTGTTAGGTCCTAGACTCTGGAACGTGATGTATGATGGTGTACTTCGATTGCCCATACCAAGTGATGCACGGGTGAGTGGATTTGCGGACGACATCGCGATTGTAGCTGTCGCAAAACACAGAGAGGAGATTGTGGAGATCTGTAATAGGACGGTCAGACTGATTCAACAGTGGTTTGCATCTGCTGGGCTGCAACTAGCAGAATATAAAACAGAAGCTGTCCTTATTACTGGCAAGAAAGTCATGGAGAGCATAAAACTAGAAATTGGAGCACAAAGAATTGTTAGCCAGCCATCCATCAGATACTTAGGGGTAACGATCGAGTCCAGATTGTCATATAAGACACATCTTATTACTTCCAGCGAGCGAGCAAGGAGAGTTAATGCGGCAATAGCAGGAATAATGCCGAATACAAGTCGAGTGGCGCGGATGAACCTCAGAGTTCTGCACGCGAACGTCGTTACATCTATAATGATGTATGGGGCACCAATCTGGGTCACAGAGAAGTGGATTATCATCTTACGCAGTTCCTGACGGGTCATAGTTGCTTTAGATCATACCTGTTCAAATTCAAACATGAGAATTCATCAGATTGCGCTTTATGCATCGGGGTAACAGAGAACGTTGCACGTAAGGTCTAACTAACACCGGAAAATATACTGGAGTTAATGCTGGCATCCGAGGATGGGAGGAACGCAGTAAGCGGAAGTGTCTCACGGATAATGGGTGAGTTGTGATGCCTCGAAAGAAGCAGAAATTTAGCAAGGGTTATTTCTAGCCGATTAGGTAGTTAGGGTTAGGTTAGGGTTAGGGTTAGGGTTAGGATTTAGTCGATAAGAATCCGACACTCTCACATGTTCGATGTAATGGTTTACATGTGAAGTCTTTTGAAGATTCCCCCCTCCGTCACAAAAAAAAATAATAATAATAATTTTATGTACACATAAGTTCAAACCCAAGAAAACATTAAATCGAAGTCGAACTCACGTTCGATTCCAAATAAAATGGGATGGTTGTGCGATATTAGCAAAATTTTGCCTTGAAGTATACAGACCACCCAATACATTGTCTTATAATCAATTTTTTTGTTGCGTCTCCTCTCATGTACGATATTGAAAAAGTAAAAAATATTCAATTTGAATTTGATTTGGATTGAAATCACTAAATGACCATAATATGCGCGGCCGCACCGATCAATATAATTTGCATGAAACAAATCATCAATTATTGAGAATATTTTGAGTCTGTGCATATTGTGTTCGACGAGTCCAGGGCTAATACTCCATGAAATTATTGTAAATCATAACAAATTTATTTTTTTGTTGTGTTCGATTTCATTTTTAGTTTTCAATAGTGTGACGGATCGGGTGTATGGTATATATGGGGATACGATATACCGATTTGCGATGGTACAAAAAAAAATTTTTTTTTTATCTCAATAAAATCTTAATATTGCGCGATAGTATTTTGTTATGTCGAGGCGAGCGGATATATACAACACAGATCTTGTGGTATCACAATGAACCCAACCTGTATCGTTCGTTGCATGAATGACTTAGGTCCAACCAAATTTTGCACCCAATATTTAAGTTGGGTTGTGTGTGGGTCACATGAGTCATGAGTGACCATCTTGTCTCTCAGCTGCACGGGTGATATTCTGGTACAACATCCTGATGTTTGAAAAGTTGGTGTTTCAATAATCACATTGAGTTCCATTATCGCTGTTATTTCGACGTGGGAGATTTTAGATGTCATATACCACCTTTGCACAACATGTTACTGATTTACAGAATTTTAGGAGGAATTACACATCTGACGTAGTATTCTGAGTTCAAAATATCTTGTTCAGAGTGTTGATCATACTCGTTGTCATGTATGGATGTGACGGTTGAACCCTTGATGGGTGAATAAGAAAGTAGACTTCTAACATTCAAAAATAGAATCGTACTTGTGATATTTGGCCCAAATGGTGATCGCACATACTGAGTTCCTTTTAATCATAAGATAACGAATTTAATGTGAATTCCTGATATCGTATGCGAAAAGGTCGCTGTGGGCAACGATTCTAACAAGTGTTACATATTTGTGTTGTGGTACGGAGATGCTATTAAGTCTTAATTGCAGGTTGCTTACGGATTGTGAATGTAACGTTTGCTGAAATTCCTCCATTTACTATAGTTGAGTTACAATTTTACTAAAATTTCCTTGCAAGTCACTTGATGCAGGTTGAAAGATACAGTGTAGTATTTTGTTAAAAAAATATGATTTCAGAAAAATGTCTATAAACTGGTTCGGGTCCTCGTCTGATTCCAAATTGAAGATCCGGAATAATTTTTCTCTTCTGCAAAATTGGCTTAAATTTTTGGAGTATACATCTTTTGAAAAGTTTTGAGAGAGTTGGCTTTAATTAGCATATTGTCCGAAGGCTGAATTTTGGCTACATCAGGTAGACAAACTGATCTTGGGTTGCAACCTGTCATTAGGATTATAAAATATACTTCACTTAGATGTTGATCAACTACAAAAATATATATTTCTGCATCACATCTTGCCCAGTTTCAATTAATGGCATTGTATTTTCTTTCTGCTAAAAATTTAGTGGAAGAATTAAACTGTAGATTTGACTCATTTTCCAGACAGATGCTGATTCCTTGGGTACAAAACTTCAGTTAATCTTAAAAAACCAGAGTTATATACCTGAAGTATGTCCTGTGACATTAATGTTGACAACCTGCATCCATAACAACCTTAATGATAAGAATGTCTACAAAATCAAAAGAGATGCCATCACCATACCTGGTGCGTTTGACGGCCATATCACATGAATGAAACAGTATCGGGTGGAACTTGACATTGTGTTACTAGGCACATCTCGCGATTCACACCTGGTATTCATAGATTTCGTGCAAGGTTTAGTCTCGATCAATCGAGAGAGGCGATGGTATGCGCTTACGATTTAGGAATGCCCAACCAGTTTGTATATATGTGTAAAATGACAGTAACACAGTCACAATGCTGTGGAAAAATTGAGAACAGGCTATCGATAACTTTTCCAATTAGTACTCGTGTATATGACAAGGAAATGCCCTTTCCCTGATAAACTAGATGATGACAAAAAAGATACCATCCTGTATGGAATGGTAAAGAGTATTCGAAGAACCGTTCGAAATTCCATGGAGGAGGCAGCTTCTTCCAATAGTGTTAATTTACAGCAAGGAGCCACAAATGAATCCATTGTAGATTTGGTAGCTGGTAGAGGTATAGAAGTCGGAAATCTATTGCTTCGGTAAATGCTGATTTGCCTTTAAACAAGGATAGGACAGGATAAAATATAATGGGAAAACAACCGGCAACATCATCGCTACATAGTATCCAAACATCATATACAGAACCAGAATTGATGAGGTTGATGAAAAATTTTCGACCATCGAGCGCTGCGAATGAATGGAGACCAGCAGAAAGTGTCAACAAAAATTATGGCCCAAATCAACCGTATCACGTTCATAAACACGAGTGGCATTAGAAAAATGGCAAATCCGGTTCAAAGGCGATAATATTTATAATCTGGTAGATTTTTTGGAAAAATCGAGATGTATGCCTTAGCAGAGGGGATAACGATGAGTGAGGTTTACCAAGGATTCTTCAAACTATTGGAAGATATTGCTTTGGAATGGTACAAAGTCAAATCAGCAAACTTTGTATATTGGAATGAGTAGGTAGCAGGCCTCAATTCTATGATTTTATTGAACCAAGCGCAG
Source organism: Tipula lateralis (assembly GCA_963932295.1). Lineage (NCBI taxonomy): Eukaryota > Metazoa > Arthropoda > Insecta > Diptera > Tipulidae > Tipula > Tipula lateralis. Next base: position 183,416,598 of record OZ010737.1, on the reverse strand, counting down.
AGTTTTATTTTAAGATTATTAAAGCGGACCAGGAAATGTATGAACCAATAATCGAACAGAGAATCAAAACTCAGAATGCAGTTTCGAAAAGAGTGAGACCAAATTGTGAGTTAATGGGAGAAAGCAAGCGACCGGAACAAATAGATTCGGATGATGGTTCTCAGATTTTAGAATGCGTAATCAATGTGGAGGGAGATAATCGGCCACACATAGAAGTCGATGTGTTAGGCTATGGAGTGATTGGGTTGTTAGACCTAGGAGCAAGTTTTACGATTCTTGGCGGTTCCGAAATATGTGACAAGTATATGTGGAAATCTTGGGTCTGTCGTTGATTCGAATGAAATCCCGAATTAAGACGGCCGATAGAACTGCTCACTCGGTGTTGTACGATTTCAATATACCGTTCGTATAGTTGACAAGAAATGCAGAGTAATCAAATTACTGGTAGGTGCATCGATTACAAGAGATTAAATATGTGGCATCGACTTTTGGACCACTTCTGGTATACGACCCAGTATCGACAGAATAGACGATCATATAAGTGTGAATTACTTACAATTCCGATCCTCAGTCTGATAAGATAGGATGTACATCCTTGATCGAACACAAGATCACAGGCAATGCATGTCTGGGTAAGGTACGAGCCCGTATTATTTCTCCATACATCCAAAAAGAGCTGAATTTGGAATTGGATCGCACGCTACGCTTGGGAGTGGTAGAACCGGCTAGTCCAGCCGAATGGGCACACCCTGTGGTATGTGTGAGGAAACCTTCGGAAAAGATAAGGTTTTGATTGGACACACGCAAGCTCAACGAAGTGACAATTAAGGATACTTGCCCATTGCCATACACTAACAGAATACTAGAGCAGTTGTCTGGCACTTAATGACAAATATTTGTCGAGCTTGGAACTCAGTGATCCATTCTGGCAAATCAAGTTGAACGAAACTAGTCGAAAACAGCATTTATTGTACCAGGTAGAAGCCTTTTTCAATACAAGCGAATGCCTTTTGTACTGTGCAACGCCAGTCAAACACTTTGTCGTTTAATGGACAAGGTTTTGAGAGTAGAACTATTGAGAGAGGTAGCCAAACGTTTGTGAAAAGCCAATCTGACAATTAGTGTAGAAAAATCACGATTTTGTCAAAAAGAGATAAGACATCTTGGGTATATTATTGATGAAGCTGGTTTGAGGATCGACCCCGAAAAGATAACCGGTGTACTAAACTTCGCAACACCGAAAATAATAAAATACGTTCGGAGGCTAATTGGATTAGCTGGCTCGTTTAGACGCTTTATTCCGCATTTCTCTTCGGTGACGGCTCCCATCACCAGCCTTTGGAAGAAAAATAAAGGAACGAAGTTTCAATGGACTACAGATGCTCGGAGTGCTTTTACCAAATTAAAAACATTACTCGTGTCAGCTCCAATTTTGGTGCACCTCTATTTTACAAAGACGTTAAGGGCAGTGAAAGGGTGATAGCCAACATGAGCCAAAAGTTGCCATCCACACAAAAAAAAAACGGTTACAGAACGAGACGCTTGGCAGTCACACTGGCCATTGAAAAGGCCCAACATAGGCGGCGTTGAATTCAAAGTGGTCATGGACTGTGTTTCATTGATCTGGCTAAAAAATTTGAAAGATCCTGTATCAAGGTTAGCCCGCTGGTCCATGCGACTCCAGTGGTATGATTTTGAGTTGCAACGCGGAACTGCACGTTACAAATCAACGAGTCCAACAAAAATGATATCTGCTTTTTGAGGCCGAGGCGCAATTAATTTCAGTGGGTGTAAACACACGTTCGCAGGACCCAAGAATATTCAAGTACCTTGGGTGTCTCATTATTCACAATAATAGTGTGACATTTTATCTGTATTCTGAGATAAAAATGAGTATTGATCATACTCGTTGTCATATATGGATGTGATGATTAAACCTTGATGGGTGACTAATGGAGGTGGCTTCAACATTCACAAGAATCATGCCTGTGATATTTGGCTCAAAACGCAAAGGATACTGAGTTCGCAGATACAGGCCAAAGTACAGGCCAAAGTATAACACTGAGGTATTTCCCATCGATAGTGATAAAATTTTCGATATTATAAGCCAGTTATAATTTTTCGATCGTCATTCCATCCCTTAAATGGTATACGTACGCAATGACACTTATTTTAACGTTCGCTTATTAAAATTAGACTCTTCACTTAATTCAAAGTGTAATAAAAAAATGAAATATTTATAATTAAATATTTCTCATATGTGTTATAGTTCATTCCTTTGGATTATCCTTACAATAAAATAATATATCCACGTTCGTCTAAATATCATCCCCTATTTCTGCCTGCTATACCGAAATGACTAATTATGTTGTACTCGGAGTTATACATTATACAATAACAAAAATATTAAAAAGGATATCATTTCGGCAAAGTGGTTTTGATTAGAATATCCTTTCTGTGTGTATGTGTGTGTATATAATCAAAAACCCTTTTTTATTTATAATTTTTATAATTTTCGTGTGTGGATGGAAATGTGCCATCATTATCAAGAAAAACGTGTATATACGAGCACACATGTACAATGCACGATGTACGAGTATCCGAAATGGTCAGAAAATTTATATTAATGTTTTTCTGTGATATTTTGGATATGGATATGATAAAATGTATAGGAAAATTGAAAATTTTCGAAAAAACTTTATGAATGTCACACTCACATTAGAAAATGACAGAAATACGGCGTGTGATATACATCATGTCAAAAAATTGTTAAGCTCATTTTAATTTTTATAAATCGCCCAGTTTTAAATCATCCTCTTAATTTAGGTTTTTTGTTGTTTTTTTTCGTTTTCCACTCAAGATAAGAAACTGTATATAATTTCAACCTGAAACAATAAATCTATCTCATCATCATATCATCTCCATGATACTCGGGGATAACAATAACAAAACGCACGAGACAAATAATAAGAATTTGATTTATTCCAAAAAATTAAATTCTTTTTGCCCAAAAAATTCTGTCACAATCATGCATAGAATTTTATATCATATATCGTACCCATAAAGATGGTCCTCATGTGTCCATCATTTTGGGAATTCGTTTTTTTTTTTTGGTTATGATATTTCACCTTTTGTCCACTCTGTCGTCTGACACATCCACATATACACACAACCCAAGGTAAATATTGTGTGAAATATTTTGTTCGGTTTTATGTCATTTATTCAACGAACGATATGGGTTGGGTCCGTTGTGATAACACAAGATGTGTGTTGAATATATGTGTCCGTAACATTAGGCTCGCCTCGACATAACAGAAACTATCGCGCACTGTTAAGATTTTATTGAGATAAAAAATATGTTATGATTTACAATAATTTCGAGTGGGTTGTGCCAACCAACCTGAAGAAAAGGGTGGTCAAACAAGACGCCTATATATGCAATGGTAATAAAACTATAGGGTAAGGACAGAAATAACTGGAGGCTCTCAAGAAAGTAAAAAGAATAGTGAAACTGGAGAGGAGCAAGGTAGAAGAAACCCTGATAAATTCTCTTACAGTTGAAAGAAAAATAATAGTGTTACAGATAGAGAGCTTCTTAACTTTAGTCGAAGAAAATGTAACATAGATTGCTATGTAATGCAGAAGAAGTAGAAGAATAACTTCAGAAAAGGGAACAGACAAATACTCAAATTTTTTCTGTGTCTACAATCGAACTCCATCGGTTTTATAACGAGTCAGCACTTCATATTGTTACAAGCAGCTAGAATATTCCAGATCGCTTTCTACGCCGTGGAGCCATTATTACTAACAGTGACCTCTTCCTTCAAAGATCGCTGTATCATTCGGTTCGGATCAGCATGCAGAACGTGACCGAGCCAGCGTGTTCGCTGTCCTTTGATTTCATTCACGTTAACAGGAATTTGCATTCCTGATCTCGTGATTGCCATTGGGCAATCCAATATACTTGAATCTCATTCCTTCTTCAAATGTGTGGTTACTACTTGTGAAATCAATTGGGTCTTAGTCTCTTAAACCAAGGATCAGATATTTATTTTATGACGCTTTATTTTTTGACTCTTGACTCTTTGCTCAGTACTGTTCTAGTTTATCGGAGAAAGGGCATCTTCTCTTCAAACACCAGAGGTAATTGGAAAAGCTATCGATAGTTAGTTATCAAATTCACTACAGCATTGTAACTGTGTTGCTGTCATTTTACACATATGTAAATATTTGTTGGACATTCGTATAAAGTAAGCGATCTTATACCTTGCTCGAAATCTAGGAGTACCTGGTGTGCATCGCGAAATGTGTTAAGTATACTTGTCAAAATGATACGTAGCAAACAATTGAACAATGACTGACCGATTTGGATAAACACCCATCTTTGTAGTCACCGATCATTTTCGCCGCTTATTGTGTATTCCTCCCAAAATTCTGTAAGTCAGTGTTTTTCAAAAAGTGAGCTATATCGTAATAATTCTCGAATTTTAAGTGACTTTCATCATTATAGGCGAATGGAGACAAAAAACTGACATGAGAGTCCAACGCAACCTTATTTATCTGTGGCGCAATGCGAAATCAGACTACAATATTTTCGAGGTTATCTACACTGTGTACCAATGTTTGCCTAAAGACACAATGTTTCAAATTTCTTAGAGAGCCGATACTGTTTCATACGTAAATCGTACCAGGTATGTTGACGATACGTTTTATTATTTTGTTGATTTATTATTTCGGCTCCATACTACAAGGCACTATAGGACATACTTCAGGAATATAGCTCTGGTGTTTTTCTGTGTGATAAACTAAATTATTTACAGCCAATAATTGATACGACTACTAACAAGAAGTGGTATGACAGTTAACTCAATGGTATCATACCTGACGCTGTCAAAGGTAAGACATTTGATTCAATCCAAAACAAAGATCAGGTAATTTATAAAGTTTTAACAGAAGTATAGAGTACAATGCCAAACTGTAGGAATCCGTGCAATATGGCCAATTAGGCCACATATTAGCTAGAGACCCAACCTATTGGCCAACTGATATAACAAAAGATATCTAACGAGCAACCCAAAAAAAGTTTGCTTACCTGATGAAGCAGATATTCAGCCTTCAGATGTTCAGTTAATTAAAGCCAACTCACACAATTTGGAGTCAGACAAGAACCCAGACCAGTTTATAGACTCTTTTCTAAAATCATATTTTTTTGAACAAAAAATTATTGATCTGTAGCATTTTTCGATATGGCTCAAACATTAGATAAAGTAAAGAATAAAAGAAAATTTTGGTGAAATACAAAGCTGCATCTTCCAACCTGCTTCAAGAGACCTGAAAGGATAGTTAGCTGAAACAGAAACCTAGTCAACTATAGTAAATGGAGGAATGAGGTAAACGAGAGTATTTCAGCAAACGTTACATTCACAATCCGTAAGCAATCTGCAATTGAGGCTACATAGCATCTCCGTACCACAACACCAATATGGGGCTCTTACTTATTAATTTTACAGTATGAGATGATTTATTTATTTTTTTCCAATGACGAGGGATCTCGCAAGACGCCGGATCTGTGTTGCAAACAAAATCCACCATTACGTTTGCATTCGAGCCACGAAAATTCAAAGTTTCATGGGTTAGTTTAAGAGCAGCTACATCGTCTGCGAGAGGCACATTCAAGAGTAAATAAGTATATTTGATTTGCTTTTGTATGTTTTCGGTTTACTCAATAATTCAGGCATAAAACCTCTCAGCATCATTAAGAAAATTGACCCCAATGAATCGATCATGCAATCGGTATTATATGAATATGCAGTAGCTCTGAATGAATCTAATTAAATTAAGTTCCACTTTCATTTTAAGCTTTCTAGCAAAATAACATAAGCTGAGTTATATCCCCAGACTGTCAAAACAAATTCTCCACTTGCCCTTCTGTAAATTTTTCATCCATCCGTATACCAAATCATTGATCCTTTTCCGATTAACGACTGACTTAATGGACTTATCTATATCGCTCGCACGTGTAGAAATAAATCGATTTGGACTTGTGGTTCGAACTCTTAAAGTTGCTGAGCCTTTAGATTTGGAAAGTGTGCTTTTCATACTGTATCGTCTCCTCGCGTGCCAAAAGGTGACTCTACTTTAATAGAACACTTAGCAAGCAGAATGTAATGGGTTAGCAAGCAGAATGTAATGGAATCAGTTAATTATTACTATTTTCCTAGATTCAACTGACAAAATTGTACATACCAAGGGGTCTGATCAACAAAAAATTTAGTAAATTAGTAAGCCGTAAATTAGTCATTAGTAAGCCGTTGCTCAATCCATTGCATTTAGTTGGCAGATATATTGGCAGAGTTAGAGCTTGCCCTTATCGAAAACCACTATTCTTAACTTTTACTCTCTCGAATGTGATGGATCATTATCTGAAATCTAGGTATATCTGCTGTTCGTGTGACCTGTTGGGTTAGAACAGGTCATACTCTGAACCTAATCGGAATCATATGTGACTATTCTTGACTTGTCTCACTCGTGTCATCATACGCTTCAAGTGCAACACTATATACACGCTAGTCGATTTAACTGGCCAACATTACTGGCGATAATCATCCAATCTGCAGATGTTTTATAAATATAAAACCTAACTAAGGCATTACAAAATTGTTAAGTATAATGAAGAGCTTATACAAGAAACAAGCAACTATCTGGAAAATAGATCATAGCTGTAGTTTTTTGTCTACTTACCATATCCAATAGAGCTACACCTCTGAAAGGGACACAATTGTAGTAATTCATATATTATAGCAAATAATTCGACATATTCACTGGCTATAACAACCAATTGGCCGACTGATAGGCTAAATATTTCTGAGACAAATACCCTACAGATTAAGTTCAGAAAAAGAAACAGACAAATACCCTACTTTTTTTGGTGTCAACAATCGAACTGCATCGGTTTCATCACGAGTCAGCACATCATATTGTTACAAACAGTTAGAAGAGGCCAGATCACTCGCTACGCCGTGGAGTCATCATTACCAACAACGACATCTACCTTCAAAGGTCGCTGTGTCATTCGGTCCTTTGATTGCATGCACGTTAACAGGAATTTGCATTAAATTCCATCGGGAAATCCAAGATACTTGAATCTTATTACTCCTTCAAACGTGTGGCTGCCATTCCTGAAATCAATGGCGCCTTAGTCTTTTAAACCAATGACCAGATATTAATTTTTTGATTTGAAGACCAACGGAAGCTGAATTCTGTTCTAGTTTATCGGGGAAAAGTCATCTCATTCTTAGTTCTCAATTTTGCCACAGCATTGCGACTGTGTTGCTGTCATTTTATTGATCGAATCTTACCTTGCTCGAAATGTAGGAGTACCTGGTGTGCATCGCGAGATATATTAGGTATACTTGTAATAAATGATCCGTAGCAAACAATTGACCAGTGACTGACCGATTTGGATAAACACCCTTCTTGGTTGCTAAACATTTGAGGTTATTGCGGATGTGGGTCGTTTGATGCGCTCATCCAAAGGGCTCCATACTAAAAGACACTACAGGACTAAAACTAAATTATTTATAGCCAATAATTAATACGACTGTACTAACAAGAAGTGTTTGCGACAGTTAACTCAATGGTAACATACCTTGACGCTGTCAAAGATAAGACATTTGATTCAATCCAAAACTAAGATCAAGTAATTTATAAAGTTTTGATAGAAGTATGGAGTACAATGCCAAACTGTTGGAATCCAATCAATATGGCCAATTAGGCCAGCTAAGACATCCAACCTATTGGCCAACTGATATAGCAAAAGATATCTGATTTAATATAAATTTGCTGGATGAAGAGTACTGCAAGACATTTTGTAACAGCCAGACCATGCTACGACCTGTGTTCTGTTTATTTATCAATTTGTATAACACTTTTAAGCACCTATAAGCTTAAAATACTTTAAAGGTAAAAAGATACGTATAAACTTCCCAAATCGCATTCATAACGGAAGCTTGTAAGATGTGATGGCGAAATTTAAATTATAGTTGCTCAACATCTTAGCAAGGTATTTAGTCCTTACGAGCAAGTTGCAACCCAACATCAGTTTGTCTACCTGATGACGCAGATGTTCAGCCTTCGGACGTTAAGCCAAAATCTTAAACCAACTCTGCAAGAGAGAAAAAATTATTACGATTTCTCAATTTGGAGTAAGTCAAGAACACGGATCTGTGAAACTTAAGATATAGAGTTTTTTTGAAATCATAGTCTTTTGAACAAAAAAAAGTTTTGCCCTGCAACATTTTTCGGTATGGCTCAAACATTATGAATAAAAGAAAATTTTGGCATCATTAAGAAAATTAACCCCAATGAATCGGTCCTACAGAGGTATCATATGACCATGCAGAAGCTCTGAATGAATATAATTGAAATAAGTTCCAACCTCATTTTAAGCTTTCTAGCAAAATAACATAACGCAGAGTCATATTCCCAGACTGTCAAAACAAGTCCTCTCCTTGCCCTTCTGTCCATTTTTCATCAATCTGTATGCCAAATTATTTAGCCTTTTCTGATTAACGACCGACTTAATGGACCTACCTTTATCTCTCGCACGTGTAAAAATCAATCGTTTCATGATGATGTAGTCGTTGGAGCACGAAAGATCCAAAACAACACAGCAGAATAGCACAACACATAAGTCAGACTTATTTGTTTAAGCCACCTATTTTTCCTCCCACTTTTTTCTTTACACCATACCCTAGATGATGCCACAATCATTTATTTATAAAAGAATCAAGGGTTCGAACTCCTAAAGTAGCTGAGCTCTTAAACAAAACACCAACGCCCTTTAGATTTGGTAAGTGTTCGTGCCAAAAGGTCACTCTTCCTTAATAGAACACTTTCGTTTTGGGTTAGCAAGCAAACTGTAATGGATTCAGTGAATATTTACTATTTGCCTAGATTGTCATGAGTAGGCCGTTGCTCAATCCATTGCAATTAGTCCAACCACACAAATATATATCGCAGAGTCAGAGCATGCCCTTGTCGAAAACCACTATTCTTAACTGTTGCTCATTCTCTCGAATGCGATGAATCCTTATCTGAAATCTAGGTATATCTGGTGTACGTGAGACCTCCACAATCCAATAATTCAGCAATGTTTACAATATTCACTACACCAGAGGCGAGTTTTTGATCAAAATAAATAAAAAATAAACTTGTGTGCTATAGGTGCAAATGAAAGCTTTACCTGCAATGATGAGTATTCCAAATGAAAATTGTATGATACCTACAAGCAGAGTACAGTTTATCAACGACTTCCAACCATACATATGATTTGGTCATCCGGATATATACTTTAGCAGGAAGGTTCAATTTTTGGGTTTAACCCAATCGGAATCATATGGGACAGTTCTTGGAATACCTCAATCGTCTCATCATTCGTTTCAAATGTAATACTATATACATGCTAGTCGATTTAACTGGCCAACTCGCGATAATCATCCAATCTGCAAATTGTTTAGTATAATGAAGAGCTTATACAACAAGCAACTATGTATCTGCAAAAAAATAGATCATAGCTGCAGTTTATTGTCTACTTAAATATTCAAGAGTCCGATGCGTAACATATATCCAAGCTACACTTCCGAATGGGAAAAAATTGTAGCAATCCATGTTATATATGGCAAATAAGTCCACATATTCACTGGCCACCAACCAATTGGTCAACTGATGAATAAAATATTCTGAGTTAATTTAATTTTGCGTCTAACCATGCTCCGACCTGTCTTCTGATTATTTGCCAATTTTAATAACACTAAGCACATATAAGCTGACCAGACCTTCACTTGCATACTCTCCAATTTTCAAATTATAGAAAACTCTTCGCATTTCTCATGCAAAACCTGAAGCCTACAGACATTTATAGTGATACCACATTGCATTTTCCACTTTATATGGGGAATTCACTGAGTGCCTCCACGAATCAATCTTCATTACATTCACACGCCGCAAACAAATCTGGCCACCAAAATCACCTTATACACAACACCAAGATGTGACTTTTGCTCGTTTATTTTAGAGTGATGACTATTCTTTTTTGTTCCAATGGCGAAGAATCCCATAGAATGCAAGATCCGACTTGCAAACGAGAGCCATGAAAATTCAAGTTTCATACCCTCGCGGTTTCATTTTTCTCGGATTTGTACTATAACGATGGGTTAGTTTAATAGCAGCTATACTGTCTGCGACCGGTACATCAGAAAGTGAGTTTGTGTATCTAGTATGCTTTATGTTGACTCAAAAATTGAGGGACAACACCTATATGATTATACGTGTCTTCGTATAGCATATCACCTAAGGAGCATCTCACTAACAAAGCTTGCTCATCTCATCAACAAATCCAACGAGCTGAATGCATGTTATATAATTTGGTTACAATCCGATTGAACATCTTTCTAGCAAAATAAATAATATAGTCGGGCTCGACGTACAGTCTCCATTCATATACCAAAAGGACTGACTTAATGAACCTAACTATATCTTTCGGACTTTACGGTTTATTTCATGAAAGTGAAGTCGTTGGCGGATAGAAGCAGTAGAATAACACCTCAGTAGCAGTCTTATTTGTTTAAGACTCATATATTCTTATACCCCACTGCTTATTTTTGGCATCATTTATTTCCCAAGAATCCTTCAAAATAGCTATTCTCGCGACTTTCTCACAAAAAAGCTCTGAGGCCATCACAACGTTGCAAGTGTTATAAAAGTGGTTATAACGAAATTGATCATAAAAGAGAGTTAAAGTATCATTACATACTCATATAGCAGAGGTTCGAACTCTTAAAGTGGCTGCGCTTGTAACAAGAACACTAAATCCCTTTAGATTTGGATCGTGAGCTTTTTTTATAATGTATTGATGAAAACATCGACCTTCTTGGGTGCCAAAAGGAGACTCTCCTTTAATAGAGCGCTTTCGCTCTGGGTTAGCAAGCAGAATGTAACGGAACCAGTGAACATACTTACTATTTTGTAAGATTCAACATTCACAATGTTACATACCAAGGGGTTTCATCAACAGAATATAAGGCCTGATGAGTTGTGGTTAGGCCTGATGACTTGTATAATTTCATTATACAATCCAACTACCCACAAGTCATCAGTCTAAACAGCGTCCAGTTTATCAACGACTTCTAACCATACATATGATATGGTCCGGATACCTAAGTGGGTAAGGGGAGAGTAAGGGTGTAGGAGGGATCGATTCGATACTAAGGAATTCAGCTGGTCATGCTCACGACCCGATTGAAATCATATGGTAAAATTCTTGGTATACATACAACACTCGTGTCTCACTTAGAAAATTCCACACCCAAAAAAATTTAGCCTGCAGGGATTTTTGATGATATACAACACTGATCTTGGAATTCATAGGAAAGTCACACTATGTTAGTAAATATATAATATTTAGAGCTGATCGACTAATGTCAAATTGATGCATTAAAATCAATGATTTGCAATAAACCTGACTATATCTAGATAAAGCATCAAAGTTAAGAGCATGACGAGTAAATCAAGTTACACTCCGCAAAAAAATCTGCCCGTCAGTGAGACTAAATAACATCACCTTACAACCACCGCCAACATGTGACTTATGAAAATTGAGAGTATGATGACTATTCCAATTACTTCCGATGACGAAGGGTCTGGTATAACACCGGATTTGTATTGCAAATTAAATCCACCATTACGTTGATTGTTCTAGAGCCATGAAAATTCAGTGTCATAGCCTCGCATACCAGGTTCTACTAATGATGAGTGAGGCAACATGTAACCATATACAGAAGCTCTAAATGAATGTTATTTAATTCAGTTAAAATCCGATTATACAACGGTCCAGCAGAATAAATCATATAATCGAGCTCCACACACAAGCTATCGAATAAACACCTTTCCTTGCCTTTCCGTTCAGTTTGTTTCCATTCGTATACTAAATTATGATATCTTTTTCGATTAAAAGCCGTCTTATTGAACCTGACTGTATCTTTCGCTGGTGTATCGATTCAGACTAAATGGTTTAATTCATGATGGTGTAGTCGTTGGTGGATAGAAGCAGCAGAATATCACTCGCCAGTACACCATATCCTATAGGTGATTTTTCGAATAAAGACCGCCATCATTTATTCCCCAAGAATTCGCCAAAATTGCTACTTAAGCAACTTACACGCCAAAAAGCTCGCATACTGAGGCGTCACACCATTGCAAGTACCATAAAAGTTTAAAATACCAAATTGATTATGAAACAGAGTTATCAAACTTCCAATACATACTCATAAAACAGGGGTTCAAACTTTTAAAGTTTCTGAGCTTATAAAATACACACTAAAGCACTTTATATTTGTATAAACTGCCATCAACCTCCTTGCGTGCCAAAAGGTGACTCTAGTATAAGACTTTTGCTCTGGATTAGCAAGCAGAACGTATCGGAACCAGTGAATACCTACTGTTTGGATTCAACTGTCACAACCGTACATACCAACAAATCTGATCAACAGAATTAAATGTAGAGAAACTAATGACAAGGTGAGCTGTAATTTTACTCCGCATATATTGTCCTAAGTAACCCGTTTCTCAATCCACTTCTATTTAATCGAATCACAAAAATATCTAGAGTCGAAAGCAGAACATGTCCTTGTCGAAAATTACTACTCTTAAGTTTCACTCATTCTGGAATGAACGTTCAGGGATGAACGCTTTTGTGAAATCCTGGTCTATCTTTACTTTCACGTGGTCATTCAATGACGTCATCATCATCAGATCGAAACCGGCCTAGTGGATTACAAGATACAAGCAACAACTCGGATTTACAATTACTTCAAAATTTACATAAAAGCTACATTCTTCATTGGTGGCCACGACGTGATCGGGGTGTTGGCCGTGCAAATTGTCTGCCGCGTTGGCCTGGTGCACCTAACTTTAATTGCCTGACAATTTGCTCAATTCGTGTCAATCGAGACGCGAATGAGTCAGATGACGATGTCGATGGTTGGTCGTCCTGAATTGGCCTTGCTCTTCGTTTGTTAAAATAGTTTCGATGCCGTAGGACTCTCAACGGCGTGTAAGTTTGGTTGCTGCAACCTGATGCTTTCATGCATGCGATCTGCGACCGTGAAGATTTCGGGTCCAAAGTGACCGGATAACTGGAACACCGGAATTATTCCCTGTTAGATTCTCGTTATGTCTGAGGGCTTCGGATGGTTTACGGTTGCCAAAATCTTGTTCCTTGAGCAATGCCTCTAGCTGGCGCGAGACGGTATAATAAAATGGTTTTTAAATGCTCATAGTGGTTGTTTTTTGGGGGAGTTTTTACACGACCGGTATCCTAGTTTGGAAGAGGTGCAATGGTATGTACGAGATGACCTGCAGGTATTTCTGTTTGGAGTTTGCCGTCTTCTGCAGATCAAAGGTGATCTCCGCCAATGCGATCCAACCTTTGATGTCGTCCATCCAAAATGGCTGTAGTGACTTTCGACTCCTGCTCCTCCATGTCCACGTCCTTATAATCTGGATTCATTTCTTCACTGCACTTCTATTTGATTCGACCGTTCAGTTTGTTAGAAAATAACGAGAGAAGTGAGCGAGTAGTGAAAGAGAGAAAAAAATATACGAAAAAATTTATCAGGAATGGTTACCTTGTAATAATGATCCAGAGGTATTCACGAAGAATTTTTCTCGATGGATTCCTGGGTTGGGGTGTTTCCTTGGGCGTAGCTCCCAGTTCAAATCAACCCCTAATTTCATCCTACCTCCTGCCTAACCTAACACGGCAAAAAGTTTAACTTCCCACAGTGGAATTTCCCGGCCTTCTCTTTGAATACGTGGTAAGCTCGTTTCGCGTTCACGGTATAGATATTTCCAGGAAGTTCGTTTCATGCTGCAACAAAACCAAATTCAATATAAGGTGGGCAAATACAGCATGCAGTCAGGTTCGTTTCATGTCTCAACAAGCCTACTTACTAAACGGGCGAATTTAGGTATCCCACGCACTGCGGCACAGATAATCATAATTATTCGAAGAGGAAATTCACTTTCGGGGGAGTTATGTGGCGTTCTGACCAACTCCAACAAATATAATTAAAAGTTATCTCACGCCACAGTTAATTAATAAAATATTTTGAGTTAAGTTTTTGTAATTCACTAGTACTGTCGCGTCACAACTGAACGTATATATACGAATCACACAGTATGAGAACATCAAGTCCGGTAGCATATGCCTAATGAGGTGGATTTGATCTTTGTCTGAAACCGGCCTAGTGGATTTCAAGATACAAGCAACAACTCGGGTTTTGTATGCTTTCTGTTGGCTCAAAAATTGAGGGACAACACCTGATTTTTTCAACTGGTCATGCTCTCGACCCGATCGAAATCATATGGTAAAATCCTTGGTATACATACAGCACTCGTGTCATCATACATTTCAAGTCCAACACTTATATATACACGCTTGTCGATTTAACTGGTCGACAGAACTCGCGATAATCATCCAATCTGCAGATGTTTTATAAATATAAAACCAAACAAATCACCCATTATATTCACTCGTACCTTCAATTGTACACACACACAAGACTATAATTTCATTTCTATAAATATTCATTGAATTCAATTCATTCTTTTGTACAAAACCTAACACAAAAGTCTTAAGACATTATATATGTTCCATTCTTAATTTATTTCTTTTTATTTTTAATTTGATTTGCATTTTACCGGACACGAATAAATTGTCTGATTAAAAATCACTTAGAGGTTGGTAAATATATTACATTTTGATTAATAGTGTTTAGTCTAGAACCTGCAGTCTCGAACCATCTGTAGTGTATGTATGTAGAAGAATTATTAACTCGCGTACTATGTGGATGAGATTGTCTACGCGATATTGATCATAACGAGATAATACGGCCGTGGTGTAAAAGTAAATAAGAATCATATAAGATTGTGTTGTTCTACACACACACACACACACACACCAAACGAATAGATTTCACTATTGTTGTGTCAAGATTTGAAATGAAACTTGATTCTGGTTGATTTTTTGATAGTTCCATTTCCTATATCTACAGTCTTAGTATTCTAATTGGATTAACGACACCGTTAGCGATCACAAATCCACTTTCTTAGTCGGTTTACTTCTATACCATGTGTGTAGTACACACAGGCACAGTTATAATCTGATACGACACCAATTACTCAAATCATGTACCAACAATTATTACTTCAGTAATTACAAGTTAATTCAAATAGCATAGGCGTACACATACACACAATATTGTTAATTGGTTGGATGCATTTTCAAACCGATTTTCAGTTTTCTTCACATTGACTTTGGTCTTGGATGGTTGGCTGGATTCGTTGGTTTTGGATTTCCAGATATTTATTATTTATGGTTGGATAATTTGATAGATGGGTAATTGTATAACTTATATGAGAATAAGTTTTCACTATACCTCTCTCTCTCTCTCTCTTTCTCTTTCTCTCGTTCTCTAACTGATGTAAAGTGGGATAAAATTAGGTCGTGGCAATTAGACGTACAAAATGACGAGTAAATGCCAAAGAAATGTAAAGGTATTAAGTGAATGTAGTTCATTTTCACAAAAATAAACTAATGGGACTAGCAGAGCCATCTATGAACACTGCATGAATAATACTGAACAAACGAGAACGGTTTAGAATTCATGCAAGTTCAAGGTACTAATGGGACAAATATAAGATCTTGTCAATTGATAGATGCCCTCACTCTCTCTTGAAATTAAGAGGTGCATTTATCGCACCCAATACCTACCTCAAACAAGCATTTTCAACACTGGTTAGTTGGCCAAAGCTTCCTTTCTTTAAATGGCAATTCCGTATGAAATCCTGGACGATATATCAATGTCTTTCTCAATATATTACTAACCTCAATATATTACAGGTGAGGGACCCCATCTATGTATTAGCAGGAGATGTTTAACTACCTCGTGGAAGTTCAATATTCACGTCACCGACCAATAATACAAGTCATAATAAATTGACTCTCTGCTCTCTTCTGGTCAATGAGTAGGAGTGAGTTAACTTTTATAAACGCAGTTATAGCGCACTTGGTGGTCATCGGTTCAGATGAAGCCGTCCGAACCAGCTTATAAAAGTGTATGTGATCCACCTCGTGGTGATACCGGCAACCAAAATTATACCCGAACCTCTTTCTAGATGAGAATTATTTTCCATTGGAAGGACACCAATGATAAACCAATGGTTGTTTGAAACATCGACCATTGGGCTTGGTCTACCAAAAGTGAGCTACGTGGTCATGGGGGATTCAATTTTTGTCGTAAAATCTGATACTGCTGAGAGGAGGTGGTAGCAAGCACTTCTTAGAGGGAATAAATGTTGTTCTGATCTACGAAGAATTGGTTTAATCTGGCCAAGTATGGAGACTCAGGATTTTAAATTACAAACTATTACATAGGAGGAAGGATTGGTTTATCTAGTCACATAGTACACTGTTTCATAAACTAGCATTTAGGATCATTAGTCTGCCTTCTGCCGTTATTTCGGACAAGAGGAGGAAAATAAAAAATACTCCACTTGCTTTATATCTATTCCATCTGGAGAAAGAAAGCAACAATTATTTGGATAACTCCTTTTGAACGACCTGACAGAATACGGTTATAGCTGTCCCTCAATGAGAACAGAAGTGTTCTAATGATGTAGAGGTATAGATCTCTTTGTACCAATGTCAGTACTATAGTTCAACTACCCAAACCTAACATAACCTATAACGCACTTCATATTGCTCTATGAGTCATAAATAGACGTGCATCTATGATATAAATCTTCTTCTTCTCATTGATTGCTAAGCGATCACTCCGACCTCCACTCTCCCCAGCTCTTACAGCAACCCATTGATTGCTGTGTTCCAGAGAAGAGAAGACAGGACAACTCCCTGCGGGGTTCCCTTAGCAACCCACCTCCTAATGGTGGATTCCCCACGTTTAAGTTAACCATCCAAGTATGTGATTGATTAACCCACTTACACAGTAATCCACCCCTAGGAACGATAATCCCTCCAGAATTGCGCTCCGACTGGGATCAGTCACTAGGCTTTAGTTTTGAACGTATCCACTAGCCTTTCCAAGGTTTTCAGTAGAAAGGATGGTAGAGTTATGGGTTCAAAGTCCGTTTGATGTGGTCATTTACCTGCTTTTGGAATAAAGATCACTCTGACCTTTGCCCAACCCCGTGGAATACATACCAGTTTGAAACATCCTTTAAAGCTTTCTTCCAGCCGAGGGAGAACATGGAAATATTGTAGTTCGGTCAGGACAAGCTGATTTATAAGTTTTGACACCTTCAAGTGCCCAAAGGATCAGTTTTTGGTTACGATATCTTCTATGCGAGTGAACGTACTTCTCGATTATTACTAGTCTTTGTCGAATCATCAAAGCTTCGAAGATTCCTCATAGAAATCCAGAATCCATCCGGTTTAATTAAATAACTGGGACTGGTAGGATTAGTAGACAGTAACTTCCTAAGACGAGAGGTCCTTTATGCCTTTCTCAATTCTTTTTGTATACTTTGAGGTCCTCTTTACAGGAGTCCCAGTCTTGGTCCTTTCTCGTTCTTTGGCTCTATTAAAGGCTATCCTACTCGCCTTCCACTAGGTCTCCAATTCCTTGGACCACCATGCTGGTTTTTACTTAACTATTGAGCAAGCAGTCAGATTGTGTCCTCCTCGCAATTCAGTTCCTCCACTATGTTGGTGGCTCATGGGTTCCTATAGCGTAATAGTTATTTAACCGTTTCCCCATTTTTTAAGTGGTTCTTCCAGTTTGTCCTCAATTCTCTGGTACAGCTACCAAAAACTTTGGATACCTACAACTAGCTTCATATTAATATATGGGTCTGGTATGCTCACTATGTATTGCTTGGTCATGAAAGATAATTCCTATTCGAGATGAAAATTCAAGTATGGCTGATTATCTGGTAGTAAAGGTCGAACCAAATATTATTATATGAGGTTTGAAACATAAATCTTAACTATAAATTGGCAGGAACTGTTCGTTCAGTAATTCAATTTAACAAATCAATATGGCCCAGTTAAAGAAATTCTTGAAAGAAGACCCCTGTTCGAAAAAACAGTATAAAAAACGATTACGAACAGCTTTCTGTATACCGTAACTAAGTTATTGGTCTTAAATTCATTGAGTTACCACGTAAGCATTTACCCGCTTTCGGAATAAAGATCATTCTGACCTCTGACCCCTCCCCCCTCTCCGGGCGGAATACAGACCAGTTTTAAACAAAGCTGGAAGATTACTTCCAGCCGGGGTAGAGTATACTGGAAGTAATTCGTCCAGTACCAGTCGATTTATATGATTTGAAACCTTCAAGTGCCCATAGAATCCTTTTTTTTGTTACGATATCTTCTATGCACAGTGAATGTCCTTTTCGATTAGTGCTAGTCTCTATCGAGTCGTCAAAGCTCCGTGGAAAGTGGGTTGCAATGAGAAGTTTCAAATAGTCCTCACTAGAAGCAGGCCATGATCCATCCGGTATAATTAAATAACTGGAACTGGTAGGATAAGAAGACAGTATCTTCCTAAGACGAGAGGTCTCGAACACTTTTTCCATTTTATCACAGAGGAGTCTCCGTGACCCTTTTTGAACCTTTCTCAATTATTTTTATACTTTATTTTTATAATTTAGTATACTTTAAGCTCCCCTTTATAGGAGTCTCAGCTCTATCCTACTTTTGGCTATATTAAAGGCTATCCTACTCACCATCCGATATGTCTATAGTTCCTTGGGCCACAATGCTGGTTTTTGCTTAACTTTTGGGCAAGCAGCGTTAAAGGACCGACTGCAGACACTAGTGATTGTGTCCACTATACAATTTAGGACCTCCATACTATGCTGGCGACTCAAGGGCCCAGTAAATGAAACTCTTAAAAGTACCCCTGCCCAAAAATACAAGTATATACAAAACGATTGCAAACAGCTTTTTGTATTCAGTTACTAAACAAATCAGTTTCTTATATCATGACACGTCCTTTAAACGAAGTGACACCACAATTAATAAAGATCACGCTGGTACAAATCAAATTTGCCATATTGTTCAATTATTAATTGCATGAAACGATAAATAAATTAAAGTTTCGGAATGAGTTCGATTCAAATATCAAGGCCCTATCATGCATATAGTGTAACAATACCTTCATATATCAAACTCGCGATGACAAATTTCTTATTACGCCACCTGTCATATTTCACCACCTTCGAATCAATCTTAATCTTTGCATTTTATGTAACTATCCGTCGAATGACGAACTGTATTGTATAACTGATTTGTTGTAAGAAACAACTTTTTGTTTGTGTCTTAGTGTGTGTGAGATGAGATGGATTCCTTAAGAATGTAAAATTCCAGCCATCCATCCGAGACGATATATTATCCCGCACTTTACAAATTAATTTATGTCATTTTAATTTAACATTTCGATAAATTCATTGCACCTTGCACCTTCTATGTGTGTGTGTTTGGATCGTTAAGTTATTAAGAATTGTTTCAGTTTCTTTATAAAGCCATGTTCGTCGTCTTGATGATGGATAATCATTTATTTTATATTTTTATAGCACAATCTCGAGTTTTATATACTCAAGTCTCACCTGTTTCGTAATGTACGTATATAATACAGTTTCACCTTATCAAATATCTACAACAACAAAAAATCGTTGATTGTAATCGAATAAGAATTGGTAATTTCTTATAAATGTCTCAACAAAATTCTTAACAATTCAGGAAGGAGTTGTTCGCGCATCGATACTCACACAAGTTCATTAATCCAGTTTTGATCGTAATTAATGGTTAAGAATACGCTTTAAGGGGTTATTTGACTTTATATATGACAACGCAGACTGCGGGGTAACTGTTCGAGTACTGTATAGAGAGGAAAACACCTTTTACGATCGTATAATTTGAGCCGAAGTTTTATTGACCACATATAGGCAGTCATAAAGTAATTATTTACAATACTCTGTTATCAATAAAATACATTAAGATCTTTATAGATAGACACATTTTACTATCCCGCGTATAAACGCGGTTTTCAATTTAGAAAAAAAATGGCATGTGCTATGGCGAAATCATACAGCGCCCGTATTTAATCTGCAATTAATGTCGACGCGGTAAAAATTGAATTGCTATAAAAATTGTAGAGCCAATTAAAATTGTACAAGTTTATTGCAAATCATCCAATTTTATTTCAATAATTATTTTGTCGAGTTTATGATTTGAACAGAAAATTGAACGGTTTGTTTGTGTTATCAAATGGTATACATGAAAGATGCACCGGGTGCCTCGTCTGAATTGTATATCGCGCGAATGGTATCATGGTGGGCACAATGAAAATCGAACGTAAGAAGAATATGTGACAATCTGTGTGACACTACTTGTAAGTCCGAATTGCTACCCACATACCCTCGGACACTATGGTGACGAAGCACGTCCTCGGGAAATTATTTTGTGTAATCATTACGGAAAATCCTACCTCTCCAGATCAATATGCTGTAATCTAGCTTGTGCTCGGTTAAATACACAAAATCCTGAAGTTAAAGTATTTATCTGCATTGGTAGGTATGTTTCTGTCTTTCAGGTACTGTCTCTACAATACTGTTTCAATACCTAAATCGACTAAGCTTACTTCTCTGGAAGTCATATGGGTATCGAAGAAAATGTATTGGCTGATAAATTTTCCCGTTTCGGTGCAGTTTCGGTATCGACACTTTGGTGAAGTTTCGGTATCGACACTTTGGTGATATGCCAGAAGTGATGGGAGACTCTTGTCGACGAACTACAACATTTTTGGGATCAATATGTCAGCAAGCATCTTAGTACTTTCTGTATGAAAATTTGGAACAACACAAATTGTGAACAGTGTGGGGGAGGACGAGAAGAAACTGTTGAGCACTTCTTATGCTCTTGTTCTTCATATACTTTTTGCATCCCAATTCCTATTTGAGAGTCAACTGATGATTATGAGAATACTAAATGTTTTGAACTTCATTTAAAGAACAAACAGATTTCGGGACTGAGAGTGTACATCTGGGAGGGTATGGCACAATGGACCAATCTAATCTGAGTGACTGAAGGAAGTGAAGGTAGTGCGAATTGGGTACAAAAACCAAGATGTTAGAAAATTTAGCCCAATTACAATATAGAACAGAGCCACTTCAATAGCCAAGCCAATAAAAGAGATCGTACACTACGACTATCAAAAATTAACGTTCCGCTAAATAAAGAGAACTGCCCAATTTTGACTACAATACATCTTTTTTATGCTTCCATAGAGATAGGCAAACCTTGTTCTCTTCTTGTGAAAGACAGATTTACCATTGCAAGCCGAAGTTCTGGGCAACGCTGACCGCACTATCGTCGGTAGCTTGCAAAACTATAGATATTTCCTCCTTAATCTTTCTGCGATAAATCGGTATGAAGCCACAAACCACGATCATATAGATCGATAAGCAACGTACGACGAAAGACGGCTAGAAAACTGATTGTCCGATCAGAATCATGGTAATGGAAGGCCGACCCAGGTCTTACTATTAAGAGTTCATTTTAGTGCATTGACTGTCTCCAATATTAATATTCCTTCCAATAACCGAAACGGTCTTACCCACTAGTCACAAAATAATAAGAATACATCTGCGGTCGTGGAATACAAAGTACCACCTCCACTATGACAGTCCACGAACAAAATGGAGTCCATATCAACGCCTTGTCGCTTTGGAAAGACTGCAAAGACCATTGACGTTGATTCAAAAAACTAATCCATTCATCGGTCGAGATGGCAATAATGACAACCAGAAAAACTTGCCGCATTGGCACAGCAATCAATATGGCACAAAGTATAGCAGCAGTGAAATTGCCGATCTTCGACGACACATCTGTTAGCGTTGTTAATCAAAACCACTATATGACTAGCTATTAAAATGACTAGTAAAACTATTTTTTTCCCTTGGTAGGTATGCTATACTGTCTTTCAGGAACTGTCTATGGTAATTGCCGTAAATCGATTAGGCTGAACTCACTGGAAGCTCAGTCATATTAGGAGTGACGTCATTATCTCTTAGAAGAGATATCGACACTTTGGTGATCTCCCAGAAGATATGGGATAACCTCATATCTTGTCGACGAACCACAACATTCTTGGGATCAATATATCAGCAAACATTCCAGTGCTTCTTGAATTAATATAGACGCACTTTGGGGACTTTGCTGGTAATTATCACAAGTAATTGTTCCTCAAATAATCATATGTTCCGTATGAAAATTCGGAACATCACAAACTGTGAACAGTGTAGCGGAGGATAAGAAGAAACTGTTGAGCACTTTTTGTGCTCCTGTTCTTCATACTCTTTGGATCACAATTCCTTTTTGAGGATCAACTCATGATCGTGAAAATATAAAATATCTTGGAATTCATTAGAAGAACAAATAGATTTCGGAACTGAGAGTGAACATCTGGGAAGGTATGTCACAATGGGGCAATCTAACCTGACTGACTGACGGGGGTGGGGGTAGTGCAAATTGGATACAAAAACTCAGAGGTTAGAAAATCCCAAAATCCACTATAGAACAGAGCAACTTCAATAGTCAAGCCAATGAAAGAGATCGAACACTATACGAGCTATCCAAGTTGCTTACAAAATTGTTAGTTCCGTCAAAGGCTCACTTATCCAAATTCTAGGAATATCAACAATTAACGCTTCGCTCATTGAAGAGAACTGCCGAATCTTGACTACAATACATCTTTTTTATACTTCAAGAGATTTGCAAACCTTGTGCTCTTCTTATGAAAGACAGATTTACCACTGCAAGCCGAAGTTTTGGGTAACGCTGGCCGCACTTTCGTTGGTAGCTTCCAAAACTATTAATGATTTTATGCTCAATCTCTCTGCGATAAATATGAAGCCCCCAACCACGATCGTATGGATCGATTAGCAACGTCCAACGAAAAACTGTAACCGAGAAACCTTATTATCTAATCCAAACCTCGGTAATGGAAGGCCGACCGAGGTCCTACTATTAAGAGGCCATTTTAGGATTATCGACTCAATCCAATATTAAAAATATTCCTTCCAATAACCGAAACCCACTCGCCACGAAATAATAACAATACATCTGCGGTCGTGGAATAGAAAGTACCACCTCCACTATGACAGTCCACGAACGACATGGAGTCCATCTCTACGCATTGTCGCTTTGGAAAGACTGCAAAGACCATTGACGTTGATTCAAAAAACTAATCCATTCATCGGTCGAGACGGCAATAATGACAACCAGAAAACATGCCGCACTGGCACAGCAATCAATACATATGGCACAAAGTATAGCAGCAGTAAAATTTCCGATCTTCGACGACACAGCTGTTACCGATACAGTTGTTAGTCAATACCACTATATGACTAGAGCTAACACACCAATTCAATCACTCACCAAACAGCGAAGCTCCACTATACACTGTAGCAGTTACAAATAGTGTGGTTCATTAAATGTCACTGGAGGCCAGTTGCAAGTGTCAAAACCACGACAACTAGATTCTTTGCCTCATAAAACAGCTCAAACAGAGTTTGAGCAAATAGTGGAACTAAGAATTCGCAAACAATCTGCATTTTCCATCTCTTTTCCACTCCATCAAGAAACAAGATTAGGAGATTATCTCAGGTTAAATGCAGCCACAACTCCTGATCGTAGCTCGTCCCACATATATTTGAATGGTTGCAATATTAGATCTCGAGCATACGATCTTATTCCCGAACTACCTCGTTTACAAAACGGTTATTATAAAATCCCATTTGGCCTCTTTGAAATGACACCCATGGCATTTGTGTAAGACGTAATGCCGCATAAACGTTCAGAATGTTGAGTATACACAATCACTCTTGAATTCCTCAATCACAAGATAATACTGAATGTTATTTCTCCAATTTATATCATATTCATATGAAGAGATTCTTACGATAGTATACTGGATTCAGTGGTATATTTTATATACACAGCAGACCTACCTTTAATAACATAAAAGTTATTACATTTGGGTATGGCATTGACCTCCTACGGAGTAGGTGTACAAAATGGTACTTTAACTCATCTAGGTTTCGAACCAGTCTAGATACCAGTTTGATTTAGATTATCATCAAAGTATCCTCTAGAACTAGCTGGTAAATCTAGAATTTAGCGAGATTCGTTGATAAATATGATCGGTTACGACCTCCTTGTCTACCTTTCGACGAAATATCTACTTGGATAGGTTTCGTTCAAGAACTTGTTGCGAATAGTAAGATTAACATAAACATAAGTTTTGGCCTTGGATTAGATCAAGCGTGGTCGTGTTTTATCTACGGTGCCTAGAGCTAATCAATGATTTAAGCGACTTCAATCAGTCATCAACATTAGTATAATAAAGTATGAATCGTTGCATATATATATATATATATATATATATATATATATATATATATATATATATATATATATATATATATATATATATATATATATATATATATATAAACAGGGTGATCCGGTTTGGGATGCTAATCCATTAAGGCGTGATTCCTTGGTTCATTCTGAGAAAAAAAACGTATGAGGAGGGGGGGGGGTCCATTTTTGATATCCTTTGTGATACAGGGTGTTTAAAAAATTCGGTCCAAAAAAAAGATACACACAAATATTGAACGGTAACTTCCGAAATACTTATTCGAGACCAACCAGCTTAGTCTAATTAGACTAGTAATTGTATAGTAGCTTTAACCTTTTATTGGTTAAAAATAATACAAAAATTTAAAAAAAGGGCTCAAAATGACCACCTTGTGATTGAATACACGCTAATGTTCGTTTAAGTAAAGCTTTGCTTATTTCAATTCTTGGTAATTCTTCCTTTATCTGTTCAGCTGCTGTGTATATTCCAGTGTTGTGCCGTATTGTCTACATGACGTAGACAATTCATTGTCTACACGTGTCGACAATGTATGTCGACAATTAAAAATGCTGTGTCGACAATGTCGACAATTCGTAGACAATGTCGACAATTGATAAAAAATTGCGTACCATACCGAATAATATGTTAGTTTATCATAACTTTAGATAATGAAAATAAACAATTTAAAAGTCAAGTTCTTACAAATTTTAAACATTATTTTGAGCCTTCTAAGAACATTATATGTTATATGTATGATATAGTACAAAACCGAAATAATCAATCTCATTCAACAACCACTATTGTAATTCCATAATTGGTAAAAATTTACTTTTAAATCTTTATTTCTTGGAGTAATACAACCAAATGTCAACTAACAGATGAACAGATACAATAATAACAAATGAAAAGATAATAAAAATGAATAATTTTAACCATATAAATGTGTTTTAAAATTCAAAAATGGTTGGCTTTGGTTAGGAAGTTTCATTTTAACAATCTTAGTATCAGGTCGATTAAGTGACATCATATACAAATTATCCACCATCTCATTTAAAATATAATTTGAATTATCCATCTTCTGAAAGACATTAAGCGCCAATTTTTATTATGAGTGTCATTTTTAAGAACTAAAATTGAGTACAAAATTCAGTCAATTATAAAAATTTTCGAAAGAACTGCTCCTGCGCATTCGATCGAACTAAAAGCTTGACACCTCTCGATTCATCAAAACCACCAAATTTCATAACTATAAATACAATTATTAGATGTGAATAAGATAAATAATAGTACCACTCTCGGTGAACTTTCAGATTGTGATAATGTAAATGTAAATTATGTTAACACCAATTTCAGTAATCAGCCGCTGCATGCTCTCAGTGTTCATGGGCCGACATGTGTATGTATCGTTCTAAATAAACAAAAATTATTTCTGTAATCAGCTGCAACATAAAACTAAAATCGTATTTCTTTCCCAAAAAAATAATTCGTATCGTTGGTACATTGTTTTCCGATAGACAAATATGTATGTTTTTTACTTAAACACGGTCTAGTTTTCGCCGACGATATATCGCCTACAATTTTGTTGGATTGTTGCGTTTATTAAATGAAAATTTGAAAATATATAGATCTAAGCAAGCGTATAGAGAGAAGTTAGTAGAACCCCCTGTTGGAGTGCAGAACTCATGGGCCGACCCATCTTCCATGTCAGTACTATAGGCTGGGATGGAGCTATGCAATGCGCAGATGGTTCTACGAAAATCGGACCTATAGCCCGTACGACCTTGATTTGGCCGTTAAGGCGTAAAGTAGGACGTAAATAAGCGAACCGCGAAAGAGCTGGGAGAGCCTTGAGCCCAAAAAAAGATAGCATAGAATAAAATATATAAAAAAAAAAAAGTTAGTAGAAATATATTTTTTATGAATAACATTTGAAAAAAATTTATCTTTTAAGTTATAAAACGCGATTATTTTTGTTTTAGTGTTATACTGTTTTTGTACACACGAAAATTATGTATGTAACAATACATGGATGTTTGAAAATGGTAGACATAATAATTACAAAAGTTACACCAACAAATTGCATAAAATATATTTATTTTAAATTGGGAATTTTCTTTCCATACAAACTCTTTATCTATTGTAATTTCTAT
Organism: Tipula lateralis; assembly: GCA_963932295.1. Taxonomy (NCBI): domain Eukaryota; kingdom Metazoa; phylum Arthropoda; class Insecta; order Diptera; family Tipulidae; genus Tipula; species Tipula lateralis. Next base: position 183,389,939 of record OZ010737.1, on the reverse strand, counting down.
GACATTATTAAAAATTCGAAAGAATTTTGCTTTTAAATAATATTATATTATTTTCGCTAATCTGTATAGTTCTAATAAGCAAACATATTTGGTATACTTCGGAATTGTTTATTAAACGACGACATTGTCCATGAATTGTCGACATTGTCTACGAATTGTCGACATTGTCTACGAATTGTCGACATTGTCTACGAATTGTCGACATTGTCTACTAATTGTCGACACCAACATGTCGACAATATCAAAATACGCGTAATCGCACAACACTGGTATATTCCAATTTCTTTAGAATAGACAAGCTCTTTCATCGATCCCCACACATAAAAATCTAACACAGTTAGGTCAGGGGATCTTGCAGGCCAATGAATTGGACCATTTCTTCCTATCCAATTATTTGGATATCTTTCGTTTAACCAATTTTTAACATTTATTCCGCAGTGACTAGGTGCACCATCATGTTGATATGTTTGAAAGAATCCACTTAATATAGGAACATCTTCAAGGGGAAGTGATAAATCATTTTGTAAAAATTGCAAATATCGTTCACTGTTTGATGTGGATGGTAATATAAATGGTCCAATTAAAGTATCTCCAAGTACACCAGCCCATACATTTACGCTGAAGCGATGCTGAAATGATGTTTGCTATTTTGCATGAGGATTTTCAGCAGGCCATGTGTGCAAATTGTGAAAATTTGTAATACCATTTCTTGTAAATTGTGATTTATCTGTCCATAGGATACGTTTCACAAATCTATCGTTCTCAATATTTCTTTCCATTAACCAATTACAAAACTCCAACCTTTTATGGTTGTCTGTCGGCAAAAGTTCTTGAACAGGTGTATTATGGTATGGATGAAGATTTTCATGGTGCAAAACTTGACGTTTTCGTCGGAAAGAGACGTTTAATTCGTCTACATCTAACTGGTATTGTGAGACTGCATGTTTTTCCGCCCGAGTATTTGAAATTGTTATGATATCTCGCAGTCTTCGATGGATATTTGAAAATACTCTTGGATCAGTAACGCGCCGCGTTGGAAATCTACGTTGGTATTCATCGCGAGCTCGTGATGCATTACCATCGCAAAATCCGTAAACAAAATGGATATCAATATACTCCTCACCCGAAAACTGTGCCATTATACTAATTTTTTAAACACCCTGTATCTCAAAGGATATCAAAAATGGACCCCCCTCACTCTTCGATGTTTTTCTCAGAATGAACCACGGAATCACGCCTTAACGGAAAAGCATCTCAAACCGGATCACCCTGTATATATATATATATATATATATATATATATATATATATCACAAACAAAAGCTATTTTTGACAAAGCAAACTGTCAGGTTGTATATGACAACTAGCAAAAAGCTCTATCGAAAAGCTCCACTTGTACATTATTTTTTATCCCATTATCAATCCCATTTAATGCCATCAGCTTTAGAAGATTAGTACCACAGAACCAGTATCAAATATAAATTAAATATCCTTTCACCTATGCGTGATGTTGCATCGTTTCTATTTCGCGCTTCAAAGGCCTTGTAACAGGTTTCATATAACACCCAAAAATTGATTAGGTTGCTGGAGTTCAGGTTTTGCAATATTTTCTTAATGTAACCGTCCACAACGGAACGCCCATTGCAATTATATAAAATTTTGAATTGATTATCCTTTATAGTTATAGAAAAGAGCTTTTCATCTTAATGAGCTTTTAAGACGCCTTGACAACCAGATGGTAACCGATCAAATGGTGGCTTAAACTGTAGCAGTTGAAGTATGAGTTACCGGGCTTAGGGATAAAATACACCGGTAGGAGCAGAATGCAAAAAGTAATATTTTAAAAGCGGGTGGTCCCACCCTCAATGTAAAGTAAGAATCAGGTTTAAAGATCTTAATGTTTCAAAAGTCACAAACCTTACTTATCAACTGTAAGTTTTTAAATCTAAATTCAGTCGAGTTTGAGATAAACTAAGACTAGTCTCATTTTTGACTTAAAAAATTCTTCCCGACAACGTAACCAACGATTAGGTCTTAAAAAAATTTAGACAGTAAAACAACAAAATTCTGTTCCTTGTGGTAAAATCTCGTACATAGCTACATGCTTGTTGTTGTCACATCGCTCACATGTACACATATGCATCATCATCGTCATATTATTATAATTATTGCACAATCTATTCAGTTTTATAAATTTTTGTTGATTGTTCAAATTTTTATTTAAAGGATTTATAATAAAACAAAAAAGTTTAAACTACCTTCGAGGCATTTCCAGAGTTTTGTATATAGTTTAGATAATTTTGCAGTTCCTTAAAATGCTGAACGTTTTGAATTTTTTGTACGTCGTCGTTAGTAACGACAAAAATGAAATTGAGACAAAAAATTATTCTGCAGACTGATTATATCAGCAGACATATACACGTAAAAGCACATCGCATATAGAGGAAGTACATTTTAGCAAGAAGCTTTTGTCATATTCATCACTGCATCAATTTATACATATAGTGTAATTGAAATGACCTGAGCCATCTCATGTGTGTAACTGAGTCAATTTACAAATACTAAAATTTTTATCGTCATCGAGCTTAAAAGCTTTGTTGAGAACTTAGAGCTTTCACCACCAAAGCATATATACATTACTCCAGAGTGAGGATGTCCACACTTGACCAGTAAAATGGTATTACCTCTATAGATCACAAGACATTATCACATTAAAGCTCAACAAAAAAGCTCGCAATCAAATACGTAGACAGCAATCAGTTGGTCATTTAGTCCATGTACAATTTCGTAGAAGTTACGGAGAGTTCTCAGTCATACTAAATTAAGGTTGGCTGGAACGAAGGTTTCTCATTCAATAAAATGATATCTGACAGTAACGAAAGCACTCGGCCCGAATTCAAATAAACCAAAACTTCACTAAAGATCAACGGCGTGATAATTAAGATCAAATCGAGGTCCATTGATACATTAAAATAAAACGGCTTTCTACATTCATAACATCACATATAGAAGAAGACCATAGGAAGAAACTGACCTGAGACATATCATGTATTTAACTGAGGTAATCAGGTCGTCCTTATCCTAAATGTTGACATATTCAAGTAAACTCGATGGACATGAATACGTTCATCGATTTAAAAACATTTTTTTTTTAAATGGCTACACTATCAGTTCAAAATCGGATGTAGCTTAGTGGTTAAGAGAGTTTCTCATCACGCCGCGGTCTCGAGTTCGATTCCCGCCGTTGACCAAATTAACATGCAACCGGATGACGTATAAACGCGTTTGTGTGTAAAAACATTCGTTAGGCTGATCACCTACAATGTGCACCATTCGTTAACTCTGGTTCGTAAGGTCTCAGTTGAGACGCGGTAAGGGCCGTTTTCGGCCTCTAAGCCATAGATTATTTATTTTTTATCAGTTCAAAATTAAGGGTGAGTCGAAATTTAGTTGATTCTCAAGACTTACAATACTGGGTTCTACCGCAATGGCCATATATGCATTGCTCGACAATGAAGATGATCTCAGCAATGCTGGTCAACAAATGTTGAGGAAGAATATTCATCACTACATCATTTATTCATAGAAGCACTTGAAATGGCCTGAAACGTCCTCATGTATGTAACTGAGACAGTCAGTTCATACTTATCATTGGGTTTTAACTGTTGCGGTTGTCCGTACTGAAAAAATTAGCACATAACATGTCTCAATCAAATAGTAACAGCAAAGGATTGATCTTATGGGATCGGATCGAGATTTCATAAAGACGGCATACGAACGGGCCCGTCGCAAACAAAACGTAACGTAATAGTAACATAAACTTTCTCGTCTTCCTCTAATTTGATTCACAAATAAAATCAATACACTGTTAAATTGATGATCTTACTACCTGTAAGACGTTTTTATATCACGACAAGCTCTAAAATTTAACGATCGCACTAGTTATGCGTGCTACTTCTTAATCAACTGGTTTGCGATCGACGCTAAAATTCCGATTATTTTTTTACAAAAAGTCATACGTTCGAGTATATAGTGATCATAACTCACATACGGTTGAGATCATTGTTGTTTAGTTTATAATTTATTGTTTAAACTATTTGCATTGCACATTATTTATGTAGTGCAAAACAAAAACGCGATCGCGGGAAATGTCAAGGATAATAACCATACTTAGTTGTTGTTATTTTGAAATGATCGCGATTTTATGATCGTTTAGTATCTTAACATTAATTTGATACCAATCCCGTTTCCAGTATCGAAGATCAATAAAATGTTATAAATTATTACGATTGTAATAAATATTTAAAATAAAAAATTGTTATAACATAAAAACAATATAATAATATAAGATCCTAATAACGATCGTCGAATAAAGAAGAAAATGGTGAAGTTGTAAAATAAATGTGAACGATCGCGAACCACATGATCATCAACAACTTGAATAATAAAATCACAGAATATTTCAATTCTTTAATTAGGATAATTAAAATGACACAACAACCAATAATAATAATAAGATCGAACGAGAAGTAAACGATCTTCAGTATGATATTATACCAATTACCTGATCGTTAATTAACCGATGAGTGATAGATATGCGTGTAATTTCGATATATACTCGTAAATAGACAAAACCGTAATTAATATAATTGTGCGGCCACCCATGATCTTGTCGATCGAGGGACTAATCGCAAACTAACGACAAAAATAGAGTAATTAAAACCTCCCGTCTATACACACTCAAATTGATCTCGTATTTGGATCATAAAATTTATATTGGAAAATTTTTATACTTTATGATCGTGCTACGATCGTCTTTGCAAAATAATTAAATCGAATGGAAATTTCTTGTTCTTCGAATGCTGGTCGAGTAATAAAATCGTTATATAAATGTACAATAAGTAAGATTATTTGCATGTTTATGAAATTTTAATTGATGGTAATCAATAACTTTATTGCATTAAGTTGTGTAAAGAGCCTTGGATTTTCTGTGTACTGTGTAAGATAAATTGTTACTGCACTTCGATCGATTAATGTTGGGGCTAAAAGGTAAACTGGTTTGATTTAATATAATTTTTTTCCGACATAGTTATCGATTTTATGAGCAATATTTTATCACAGTCGGAACCTGTGTCCCATTTTACAAATTATTGAAAGCATGTAAAGTAGCCTTTGTTGTTTCGTTCGATTAACTTCGGAGTTATTGAAATTTTTTGGCTCCAGATGTGTTCATTCACACCACTGTGATTGCTCAAACGCTTGATCGTAAAAATCCCTTTTGCATCCTGCCCCATTCAAACCCAGTACTTCCAGCAGCATTTGCTTTAACCACTGCGCCGGGATGTTTATTGAGGATATGACGTTTGCAGTCCTCAATCTATTCGCAGAACTCTGGATTGATCCAGAAAGAGAAATAATGGTACCAATTCATTATAGATTTTTGCTCACTTGGATGAAGTTGGCTAAACTGTCTGAATCCCTATTATGTGGACAGTTAATACTGGTGTCTTGATTTCAGTACCACCTAACTGAAAAGAAGACTAACCACGTGAGAACCACACATTATAAAATAAGATAAAACACCTCAACATATTAAGATCACGAACCTGTCTCTGACCATATTGACTTGTGGCACGAATAGACATAATATCAAAAAAAAAAACTGAAAGTGTTCCAAGTACTTAGCTTAGCATGATGTGCCAAAAAAACCAATGTAGTCGAGGTAGAGACAATATGTACTCTAGGGCTGGAAGAGGAATCGAAGTAGTGAGTAAATCGTCTTCTGAATTTCCAGGAGACCAACAGATGGCAATAGCCTTAATCAATTGTATTACCTAGATTTTTATTACTATTCCCTTAATAAGGTAGAATACTTGCTAGAAGTTGTCTAGCTGAACTACAATGATGTGAGATTTAAAAATAAATTCAATCCATTTGACTGGTACATCCATCAGTAGTCGTAAAAATCGATGTACTTTTAAGGTTCCAGCATTATCTATGAACCTCTGTTTAATTAAGAGATCTCCTTAAAGCAGGTATAGAAGGTTTGCAGTTTGGTGGTCAGTATAACCTGACTTGCCAGCATTCATAATAAGAATTACTCTCTACTCCTGTTCGAAGAGCATGTTGTAATTCAGTAGTGAGGTGTGAAAGGGGACACAAACGTGGAGTTTCAAAACAAGCGCTTACAATTTGTCAGGCGACGTGAATCGCAACTTACCATGAATCATTTGTTATTAAAATAAGCAACTGCTGGTAAAGTATTCATGTTCTCACAGGATATCAAAGTTTATCAAGGAGGATCTATGGGAAGAACATAAATTGTATAAACCTTTTGTTCCACTAGAACCATCCGCAATGAAGCTATAGGTTAAGGGCTTCCTTCACCTTTTAAGTTCAGAACTCCTAAAAGGTTTGTTTCTAGTTTGTTGGTTACTTGAGTGGACATGACATCCCAGCCGTGGTTGAGAGTGCTTAAGTTCACACAGCATCCGCAAGTAAAGATGATAAACGTATTGCAAAAGTGAAACTTCTCACTTTGCCGGTTGTTCATGTATATAGTGTGAAAATAATTTCACTTAAAACAAGAACCTTATCATTAATGGAACCCGTTATGAATTTTGTCAACAGAATCAGACGTTTAGGCGATTAAAATATATCGTAGGAGTAAATAAGCCACTAACTAGGTAGCACCTTAAAAATATTGCAGGTTGATAATAGGGAAAAACCTAATGCACAGTCTACCAGCGGTAGGACAGTCTACCTTACCCAGCAGCACTGGAAACTAACCGGAAAAGGACACAAATATTGACCATTGGCTATCGAACACGGACACGAATCTTAAATTGGGACATCAGAACTTGCAAAGCAACATCAAGTTTAGCACAAGTTGAGAAGGAAATGAAACGGTATAACATTGGAGTATTGGGCCCTTGTGAAGTAAGCTAGAAGAAAGCATTACTCGAATAGTAGCCTTTAAGTAGCAGAGTACTAACAGCAAGATTCCAATAGAAAATAAAAAAAACGCAACAATAATTGTGGTATGCACCTACGGAAGAAGCAGATGACACAACAAAAGACGAATTCTATACGAACATCTGCAATCCACAATATCTTGCATTACCAGGAATGATATCCAAACTATCTAAAACTACACCAAAGTACACCGAAAACATTCTTGAGACTACGGACACAGAAGCAGAAAATAGCAGTATTCGCACACCACATCAATGTTCAAAACGGGTTACCGGCATTTGCCATTTGGGATGGAAAGAGTTCTTCGAAGGCAACGATACAGATAGTAAACAAAATGGAAGGCTCTCTGGTGGCAACTACAACAAGGTAATTAAAATCCATCCACCCACGGAACGGGAAGCTTAAAAAAGCTATTCAGGAGAACAACAAAGTGGTCGGGCTGGATAATATTCCAGCAGATCTACTATGGCCATGCATCTGTAACGTCAGAAATTAGAATCCCACTACTAACTTATAAGATTGATGAATACCACAACACATGAGAAGTAAGACAAAGATAGTTACTCTCTCCACTACCAGTGGAATCCCATTAACTAACTCAACGACCTCGATTAAACGGATGATATATGTCTCCTATAGGGCATAAATTCGCAGGCATGCAGCAGAAAGCCCAAAAGTTAACAGATTTGGCTCAAGAACCATCGAGCATGTTGAGTAACCATCGAGGGTGTGGAGAGGTTTCTGTTGATAGACATTGGTTGTACTGTAGTGGAAATATATTCAATATGCTTCATACGATCTGGAATACGTCTGCTTTGTCACGAAAAACAAAGCTACGAATGTTCAATCCCTGTATAAAATCAGTACTGCTGTGTGGCTGTGAAACATGAAAACACACACAGAAGATAAGCTGAAGACTTCTCGCTAATAACCAGAAGTCACAAATGCTGGCCGAACACCATCACCAATGAAGAACTTCTACGGTAGATGAGACAATCGAGATAGAACGCGAAATTAAGAAACGAAAATGCTGATTGACAGGTCATACACACTTAGGAAAAGGCCTAGTGACACAGCAAGAATGTCATTGGAGTAGAAACTACAAGGGAAGAGAAAAGTGGAGAGGTGAGTAATGACCTGGAGAAGAACGACGAAACAACTCTAAAAATAATGGGGGAGCTATAAGCAGTAATCCCTAATAGAGTTAGATGATCGAGTCTAGTTGACGGCCTATGCTCCTAAATCGGAGATAGAGGAAACGAATAGTGACTGATCCACCTCATTGGCCTGCTCACAGAATTAGTTCAATGATTTATTAATGATGTACGGTTTACAGCTGCATTTTTGGCATACCTTACTCTATTGCTTATTTCTAAGCTTTTCATCATTTGGGATGAACACTACCCTGACTTTTCTCCAAAAATTGTACTCCGGGGCCAAACTCTCTCTGAAGATATATTCAAGGTGTTCTAGGATAATTTCCAGTCCTTCCTGTAGGAGACCCGGGAATATCCCGTCTGAACCTGATGTTCAAAATTTTGAGAGAGAACCGATGGTCCATCAGATTCCGTCTAATCTCTGAAACTTGGTAGTTTAACCCTCATATTCCCAACGAGAACTTTCTTGAGTTTAGTAGTTGCTGTCAGGTTGTCCACTTCCTCACAGAAAGATCTCCATTTCGATGTTTTTTCACTTTTGATACATTTTTTGTACTCTCTTTGTAAAGATTTGTACAAGTCCTAATCTACCGTTGAACCAATTATTTTCAGTCTACCCACCATGGTGTGCCAGTTTCTTTAGGTTTACTCAGAGACAGCTCTTCTCATAGGCGCTAATTAGTGCTTCTTCAAGATTGTAAGCTGCCCTTTCCATTCCCCCGCACTTTCTGATTTCAGGTTTATCGCTGGTTGGAGAGAAGGAGATGTAGCGATGGTCAGAGAAAATAAAGTCATCTTAGAGCATCCAGGACAAAACTTTTCCACTAAGACTCCGTGAGGCAAGAGTAATATCAACTACTTCTTGCCTTGAGGATATCAAATAGGTCTATGGCCCACATTTGCCATGACTAGGTCAAACGCGGATAAGTATTCCAAGAGGGAAATTCCTCTAGGATTAATATCGATGCTGCCCCAGCATACGTAATGTGAGTTTGCATCGCATCCCGCAATGGCTGGGATAACATAACGTTGCGTACTCTATTGCTTTGATAAACTCTTGAGTAGGAGGATTAAGTGCCCAATCGCATGGGAAATAGACGGAGATCGCCAGAACCTTTAACTTTCTTTAACTTCAACGACGACTGTTGTAAGGTCATTACAACAAATTTCAGGACGGAACCTGCGGTTCCTGGATTAAGTCCTTGGATTTTATTCCCATGGATCCTCGGTTCCTGAATCAAGAAGGCCGCCAAATTCAAATCAAGTTGGGATGGTGGAGGACAGTTTATCCTTGACCCTCTTCAACTCCTTTTGCGTCACATTTATTGTGGCCCTACTTAAAGCAAAGAAGGGTTTAAAACCAAGTGCGTCCAGTTGGAACAGATGGATCATCTAGGCTAAAATGAAGAAGTATGCCTTTCGGCTCCCTCTTATTGGCAAACATGGTCCATTTGCTTGTTTTTAGTCCTGAGTTATGAGTTTCTAGTCCATTCAGAATATTTGAAGGTTCTTGAATCGGGCCCGGGGCAAAAACTGTATCCTTTACAGGCCCAGATAGGTCGCAAAACAGGATACACTCCAGCTCGGCTTCCTCCTTGGGATGTAGAGATGGTACAGCTTCAAGGAGCTACTTAAGAGCTCTATCGTTTGCGCACTGCATGCTAAGCACGCCGTTATACAAACCACAGCCGTCAAAAGCAAAAGGATCTCGCGAAGCACAAGGTGTGCTTATCAAAATCTATGAGCCTGTGTTTGACAAGCACACGGTACTCGAAGTACAATTTCTTTAAAACTCATTTTCGGAATTTCTCCCTGGGCCCTTCTCCTGGTTTCCATATTACTTGAAGCCAGATGATATACCCTCTGTATTTTAGTTTGGTTCACTGATGAGGGCGTGATCTTATCCGAGCTGTTTCTTCTTCCAAGAAGATAAGGCTACGTGATCGGGAGGGCGCCTGGTATCTGGAAACACTGTTTAAAACTGAGCTAGTTTTAGACTGGTGGTTCTCCCATCCAGGTTGGTAATCGGCACGGTACGGTTGACACTTTAACCCGGCCGAGTTGTTTAGCACTATGTTTTTGCTTGGCTATCCACTTAAAGTGCCTAGCCAGTTGCTCGATGGTCACCATGAGGAGGTAACACAAACACTTGTACCTTAGTCTATTGTTCTATACTTATGGCGTTTCTGTTACTTGGGAGGCTCAATTCAAACGCGAAAATTTATTTCTTCTTCTTGCCTTTAGATGGCTCTTATGCATCCCTGTTTTAAGCCCTTGTATTATGTTGTCACACCCTAGTGGACGGTAACCAAAACAGGATTTAACATTATCGGTTGTATTGGTGGTATCTTAGTCTGTTGTTCTATACTGAATGCGTTTCTGTTAGTTGGAAGGATCAAATAGAATGCTTCCTCTGCCTCTTAGAGATCATGGCTCTTATGAATACCTGGCTTAAGTCATAATACAAGGACTTATTTTTAGTTTCCTAAGAACCAAAACGGATTATATATGATTGATTTATACGATCGCTGCTATGAACCCCAAAGTGAACTGAGACAGAGTTAGAAAATAGTTTGGCCTCGCTAATGGCCTCATATATACCCAGACTCTTAATCTTTAACAAACAATTCACGTTCTAATACCAATTCGTATTTGGTTTATGTAAAACAGAACGAACAAATCGTTAACGTCATATATCCACGTCCGCATGTCAATCCATGTCCGGTAATCTTCTTTCAATGGGTAAAATACGTATTGTATGTACGTTACATGTTTGTGGCATATAAGACGAGAGAATGATAAAAAAACAATATATCATTTGGATTTAAGGATAATGTAATTTTGATACATCAAAATAAGATGAATGAATTTGGATATATAAAAAAAAGGATAAATTCAAGAAAGGGATATTGTTGTTGTGTACAACCAGTCGTCACACATATGTACATATACGATATATCCATTATTAGATGAACAAAACTAATTCCAAATTAAACAATACAACAACAATTTTCCTATATACACACCACATATATTTACTTAAGATTTTGACAGAATGTGTGTACATAGTACATACATAGAATAGAAAACTATTAATCAACTTACACATTAAGTCTATATATTTCATATCTAAGAATTGGATATGACAAGAGCCCAAAACCGAATATACGAACAATGTTTTTTTTTTTATAAATTACAATTTGATAACGTACACACTCGTGTATACATACACCAACCACGGTCTGTTATCAATAAATATTTCTTAATTAATTTAAAACCGAAACTCAGCATCGGTTGTGTCGTATATCCAATCCAAATCGTACTCGATACTTGTGTACACACTCGGTGTTATACACTCATTGTTGGCTTGCCCCATAACCCCGATCTGAGTCGGTGCCCCATCGTCTTCTAACAGTATAAGTGGTGCACCCTCGTTACCAATACAACTGCCGCTATTCAATCGACGATATCCATCGCCACAAATCGAGTATGTTGTAAATAGATCGGGATCATATTTTGCGATACACTCATCGTCGACCACTATTTTTGTATACGCCAACCACAGTAGTTCACTTTCACCGTACGTTGTATCACCAAAACTGGGTAAATATGTCATATAGTTGGTCATCGATTTAAGACCAATTTCGGCATAATTCGGCAAGCGGATCGGTTGGATGGTCAAACCTAATATTATATTTTCGACACGGATTAGTACTAGCCGAGAAGCGAGTGGGCGATTTGAATGCTTATTTACGATTATGTGTTCATCGGTTGCGGTCCGTGTGTAGAACGGATCACTAAAATTGTTTGTACCAAATATGATTGTGATCGGCAGCGATTCACAACACATGGCGGACGAGAGTACAAAATTTGGTGAAATAATCGAGCCACCGCATCGTTTATCGTTCGAACCGATTAAATAGACGGACCACGGATAGGTTTGTATATTGGCCGGAATCTCGTTGTAGGTCCAAGTTACCGGATTCGCCTAAAAATATATATTTAGTCACACATTAAACGGATTAATCGGTCACCTACATAAACCACTACTGTACACAACACCACCAATTCGAACACTATTTTCATTGTACCTTGACTAGAGCTCAACTTGGACTGATAACACCTCCACAGTTTAACACATCTATACCGCGATAAAGTGCGTATCTAATCGCCACTTTGAGGTTATTACTATACATGATAGTTCGTGTATAAATATTTGACGAGCGCTGATAATCGATAATCAAAAACACACAATTGATTGATTTTGTTCGTTGTACGCACAAACTAGTGGCTTATATCGACTATACACTTCTAGCCCCGTAGAAGCGGATCTAAAATCAATGTAATTAGAATGTAATTAGAATTAATACTCTATTGTTGAAATATTAGTTACGTTTATAGAAATGGAAGAAAAAAAAATATTCTTTTGATCTTCGAGAGGAGCCAGAATATAGAAGAACAACAATAAGAAAATATTCGACGCTTCGAACTGTAATTAATTTTTGATTGCTCGAGAGATTTAGGTGTATCTATATACAATCGAGACGTGAAGATTTCTATAATTTATATTATTTTGTACTTTTAAGATTTACTTAAACGATCGTTTAACTTTAATGAGATAATAATATTCAATATTCGTTTGTTATGCGCAGGTCGGATTATATAGGAGGAGTGAGCTCCGCATTTCTTTATTTTATGTAATAAGATTAAACGAAGTGATATTATTTGAAACAGGATGCATTTTGTGTGTACACAACACCTCGTTGCTTATTCGAATTTAATGAGATGTAGACTTATCGCGACGCTTGTACTCGTGTGGTGTTATTCTGGGTAGTCGAGATCGATCATAAAACTGGTTTAAACTTTATAAAATATTGTTCGGCTAAGTATGTTTGATTCATTTATATAAGAAGCTGTAACATTTAGCAGAACAGCTTGATAGCATCTGTGGCATCGTTTACAACCACGCTAATCGATGGCATACTGTCAACATATGTATAGTAACAATCGGACCTTCTACTATGAAGGTCAATCATTATTCAAACACTATCGACCTGCTGCTATAAGAAGGTCAATCATCAAGGTCGTCATTTGATCCTCAAATCTAAGAATTGTGATTAATACAGAGCAGTCTATGGACAGGGTATGGAAGATAGAAGCACAAGGAGTGCTCAACAATCAACAGTATCATCTTTTCCTCCTCCACACTGTTCGTAGTTAGAGTTGGATAGTGTGAAAATTTTCCATATCTGACTTTCATATGTGTCTAGGTTTGCCTAGTCAATTCAAGGCAATTTCCGTCTCCAAAAGAAGCCTCGATCACGCAGTATTGCAGTAAGTTGCCTGAAGAGCAACATACCTATCAAAAATGTTGCAAATACCGCGATCTGTGCAATTCATCTCATTTTCACATGAAATACAGTAGCGTACCTACCAAAGGGGATAGATAATTTCATTTTAGGATTAAGCATGTATGAGTGGGCACCGAGCCTGATTACACTATAGTGAGAGGTTGAATGGGCTGTTGTTGTGGGTGTTTCGACATCTTAGTGTCCGAGGGTATGTGGACAGTTAAATGTTGACCCACATCTTTCCATATTTGGAAGTGAAAATCAGATGTCTGCTCTCGATTCCAAGCCGTATGATTGCGCATTGCTTTCAGTTACCTTGAGCAAAATATTGAAAGGCTTCAGGAAGGGCAAAACGGTGTGTTCTTTTTTTAATACTATTCATGTACCATATTTGTAGGTGTGACCTAGCCAGCATTATTATTGACATCGTCGATTGCCATAAATAGAAGCAAGTAACCAAAACTGGGGCAGGTTTAAATATTAAAGCTGGTATAATAAAATCGAGTGCAACGAAACGAATCGATACCCAATGAAAGTTCACCCCGATAATTGAGATACTCAAATGTTATATCATTATAGGTTTATAGGTTTACAGTTTATTATTTCGGTATCGTCGGTGTCGCAAAGGTAAGAGAAAGAAACGATCGGTTCAATTTTTAAGCACATTATCGATTGTGTGCAGCTGTATTTCACCAATGGCTTCACGAATATTGTCCTTTAAAGCGTCAACTGTCTCTGGCTTGTCGACGTAACACTTATCTTTGAGGGCACCCCACAAATAATAGTCCAACGGTGTCAAATCGCAGCTCCGAGGTGGCCAAACGACATCAGCTCTGCGGCTGATAATGCGATCTTCAAAAACAGGGCGCATATGTTGCCAAATGTTGCCAATATCCTCCTCTTCAATTTTTGTGAACAAAAATTCGTTCAACATGGCCCGATAACGATCGCCATTGACTGTAACGGCCACTCCTTGCAATTATGCCTCTGGACCAAAATCCGCACCAAACAGTGACTCGTTTTGGGTGTACCGGCTTTTCAATGTATGCGTGCGGGTTTTCCGTCCCCAAATGCGACAATTTTGCATGTTCACATACCCGCCAAGATCAAAATGAGCTTCATCCGAAAAGATGATTTTCTTGGCAAAATCGGCATCTTCTGTAAGTCGATCGCAGGCCCACTCGGCGAAGCGAAAACGCATTGGATGGTCAGTTGGCCTCAATTCCTGAACCAATTGGACTTTGTATGGTGTCATACCAAGGTCTTTATGCAAAATTCGTCTCAATGATGTCTCCGAAATGTTCAATTGATGTTGATGGCGCATCACGTACACTCTCTGCCACAGTATCAATATTCTCGGGTGTATGCACTGTTTTTGGCTTTTCACGCTTTGGTTTATCGATGAGGATGCCAGTTTCTTTCACTTTTTTCACAAGATAACGAACATACGGAGCTGACGGTGCTTCTCTTCTTGCAAAATCCGTACGCAATTTTCGCACACATTCTGCAACATTTCCCAGCATATTTCCCAGCGTTGTTCAAGCGTATACACAACCATATTCGTCCAGCGGAAGGAAAAACTAATTATCTGTCAAATCAGACATGAGCTCAGTGTTACCATTCACGAAATTTCTTTTCTATTGAGCTAAGAATGTCATACGCTGGTTTTAAACGATCAATTGATATTGATTGTTGCTGGCCTCTATGTGTCAACAACAAATTGTTTGCGTAGTATACGAACAATTTTATAAGGACCCTCGTAAGGCGGAGTAAGTCCCGTTCGTACTTTATCTTTGGGTACAAAAACATATTCGCAATTTTGAAAGGATTTTGGCATGAATATCTTGCTCTCGATTACTCGTGGTGTAGTTGGTATGACATCATGCATTGTTGCTCTCAACCGTTCGATTACAGTATCATGGGTTGGCATAGGAGTGAGAGAATTATCCGTAAGAAACTCGCCCGGTAGTTTTAGGGTTTGTCCGTAGACAAGCTCTGCCGGAGAGTACTTTATATCATCTCCCATTGGCTTGAGGATGGTATGCAGAAGTCCTAATGCGATGTGAGCCAAGTAGTCTGGTAAGTTCGACGAAAAGTTTGGACTCATAACACCCATTGGGTGTTATTGTTGCAGGTACGCCAAATGTAATTTGGCAATGTAATTATTTACAAACGTTGTTGCAATTGTTGCTGCTTACATATCAATCATAGAATATGCCTCTGGCCACCTTGTGAATCTATCGACACAGGTTAGTAAGTAATGATATCCGTTTGATGGTGGAAGCGGTCTTACTACATCAATGTGGATATGCTCAAATCGACCTTGGGGTATGTCGAATTGTCCTTAAGGTGATTTTATATGCCGTTGGACGTTTTTATTTATACTAGGCCAGAAATAACGAGCTGTAATCAGTTTACGTGTAGCACGAGCTCCTTGATGTGAAAGATTATGAATTAAAAATTTCTTTCCTTAAAGGTTCGGCTATGTACAGACGGTTAGTACTAGTCGATACTTCGTATTATACCTCGATACGTGGTAGTTTGAAGCTTTCGAGGCTATATGAAGCTTTGTGACGACGCGAACCAGATAGAATATTCTTAAGTTCTTCGTCTTTTTGTTGCGCTGAAATGATGGTCAAGCTTTGTCAGTACTGCTATTCCCAGTACCGATTCTTGACAATGCATCTGCTACGACGTTGTTTTTACCTTGCACGTGCTGGATATCGGTTGTAAACTGGCTAATAAAATCTTAATGCCTAGATTGGCGAGGATTTCGTTCAGTTTTTGACTGAATTGCTCTAGTAAATGGTTTGTGATCGGTATATTGTGAATTCTCGACCTTCTACAAAATACCTAAAATCCTTTATGGCTAAATATATTGCCAATAGTTCCCGATCGAATGCAGAATATTTTATTTCTGCATCCGCAAGCTTCTTTGAAAAGAATGCCAATGGTTCCCAGCTATTATTATTATTATATTGCTAAAGCACTGCTTCGACTGCCACATTTGATGCGTCTGAAGTCACACTGTACTTGGTATTTGAAAGTGGATGCGCTAATAATGTAACCGCACCCAATTTACTCTTTAATTGCTGGAATGCATCATCACATTCCTTTGGCCACGAAAAATTTGTCGGGGTCTTAGGCTTTTTGAGTAATGTCGCTAAATGTTTATGGATTGGAGCTAATGTTTCGGCTAAATTCGGTATAAACCGCTGAAATGTTTGTGCGGCATTGCGTAAACCAAAGGGCATGCGAGTAAACTCGAAAAGGCCAACAGGAGTGGTTATCGCTGTCTTGTGAATATCTTCCGGAGCTACGGGAATTAAATGGTAAACTCTGACAAAATCGATTTTCGAGAATATTTTACTTCCATGTAAATTCATAGAAAAAATTTGTATATGAGGGATCGAATAACGATCCGGGGTTGTGATCGCATTTAATCTGCGATAATCACCACATGGTATCCAATCAAGATCTTTTTTCTTAACCATGTGTTATGAGCATGATGCTGGAGAAGATGAAGCCTAATTCATCAATATGCTGAAATTCTAGTAACGCTGTTTTATGGCGAATGGGGTCTAATCTTCTCGGTCTTATCACTGGTAAATCTCCCTCAGTGACTATATGATGAACAATAGGATGTTTCACTGGTGTGTTATAGTTTGGTTCGGATGTGAGCGATGGAAGCTTTCTAAGAATGTTTCCAAAATCATTCTCAATTGCGAAATGTATTGGACATGCAATATATGCTTTAGTCTCATCGGCACATATTGGCAGTTGAGATGCTGAATCAACTAACCTTTTTCGCTTGGGATCCGCCAACAAACCGAATTTCACCAGGAAATCTGCAATAATCGGACGACTCACCTCAGCGGGTATAAATGCGTGAATAAAAGTACGCCTGAGTCCGATATCAACCTGTAGCAACTAAGTGCCGTAGGTATTAATTTGTGTGTCATTTGCTGCCCATTTGAGCACCGACAGGTCAGCTCCCGTGTTTATTAGAAAATTTAGATTAGGTTATTAATTTTGTTGTAAATAGTGAGTCGGCTTGTTTTCGTAATGGTCTGTGCCGTAAGGACCTGAGGACGTTTTAAATGTTTTTTGAATGAAATGGGTTGCTTTCTACATTTGCCTGATTTGCTGTAGGTTGGCTGCCAACCCAGCTAGATGGCGGATAACATGATCTAGCGTTTTGTCTGTACTTGTATCGAAGAATACAGTACCAATTGGTATTCGGTCACTTTTGAGAATCTTCATTTTGGCTCGACCTGAAGTTATTTCTATTTCTTGGGTCAACTTGCTTAATGCTGCCTCTATCCTTGTTAATTGTTCTTCGATCGATTTTGGTTGAGGCGATGGAACAGGGAGAACACGACGATTCTCATTACGCTGAGTGGATCGAGATTTATGTGAAAAATTGTGTTTTCTATCTGCGATTGCGCTTATATTGTCATAATTGGTCTGCATGACGTCATGCATGTGGTCTGCCATTTTGGCCTCAAGTGACTGTCCTTCTAGTTGCGCTGCGATGGCTATGCGAATAATTTTTGGCAACCTGTGGATGCAAAATGATCGAATTATTATTGTTGAAAAGTTCGAACTCGCCAGTGCGCGAATTGTCCTCAAATTTTCCGAAGGTTTGCCGTCGTTTATTTGCTGCCCTGTTAATAGTATTGCGAGCTTTTGTTCTTCTGAAGGAGCTAATCGCTCTAAAAGCACATTCTTTAACTTTGGGTATTGCTGCGAAATGGGAGGACATTCCAGAAAGTTAGAAATTAAATTGCATGTTTCTGGCATTAACGCACTCAGTACATGCAAAAATTTCGTCTTTTCGGATTTAATTTGTTGCGTTCGCTGTAGGACCCTCTGCTGGTACAGTATCTTTGTCGTTGGTCTCCATTTTTTGTTCGTCGTCCGACATTGTAAATATATCGTTGTTTTATATTTGAGTATTGCGAGCCTGTACGTAGATTGGTCTCGCTGGGTTTTTTTTTATATATTTATCGTGCGCTATAGCGATTGGATTTTGGATTCACTATTATATGCTGCGCTTGGTTTTGTAGTTCAACGAGTTTTGAGGCTAGGCTGCGGATCGTATAGTTGAACAGACACCCGTATGATATAAATTATTACCTTTATTTAGGTACAAGAAATCAAACTCGAGTAAGTATCTCTATAATCCAATTGCAACTGATTCAATTGAACGAAATACATCTAATAGATGACCTGAAGACATCGGAAGCTAAATAGGGCAAACTACTTGTACACATTCCAACAGGAGTTATAGAACAGAATTAGTATGGGATTCAACGATTTAGAGGGTTAAGACCATTAGATTGGATCGTACGTGTTTCTGTTAAAATAAAAAACTTTATTCAGAACCTATTGGTTCTATAATTAGATGTTGATGATCCACTGCCAGAAAAGGAAGTATATACTTGAAAAATGCTACGATTGATGCTTCCTTATATTGATGAGCGAATACGAAAGCTCCCATCTAACTGGTTTAAACTGAAGTTCTTCTCTCATGGACACTCTAAAATTCTCTTAATCGCCGTATCGGACAGGTTTTATTTAAACCAGTGAAGTCTAAAAGTGTTGAAGTTGTGAAGTGAAGACTAAAGTGGCATAGCCCTACCAATGGCAAGCGGCTTGTCCAGAATTAAGAGTGAATTAGTGAAGTTTGGTTAATTGTGTTGACAAGATTAGTGATAAGATAAGAGTTACCTCCACCAGTGGTAAAAGTAGCCGTTTTCCAATTTATTGAGTGAATTAAATAAAATGAAGTGTGACTAAACTCTGGTCGTTTTTAATATTGATTCTCGTCGGAATCACCAATAATTCGGAAAGTTCCTTCGAGAGTTCCATCTATAGGGAAAGATTGAAGGAGCAGATGCGTGCCGATCAGGAAAGCACGAGAACAGGGCAAAAGAGCATCATCGAACGGTTGGAGCAGCAAGAAATTCAATACAAAAGTCGACAGCCACGACATTCAATACAAAAGTCGACACCTTCAAAATCGAGATAGATCAACAGCTTGAAACGGTAGACCAACGAATAATGAAGATCGAACAAGAGCTAATGGATCTCAAAACCAACGGCAGCGCTTAAATTGCTCGACCAACCAGCATTTAACATTTTCAAACTCCAGTTTGAAATGGCGGCCAAAAAGTATGGTTGGTGTGAAGAAGATCGAGTGGCAGCGATAATAGGCAGTGCTGCGGAATTACTTCAGACCGTGCCAGAATACGAACGGGAGGATTACGGCAAAATTATGTTGGCATTGGAGCGGAAATATGGGGGTGACCATAGACTAAAGGATAGGAGAGACGCTCCAGGAGTATGCGGCTGATATAGAGCGATTAGTGCACCTCGCCCACTACAACATGGCAGAAGAATACACAGAGCGGATCAAGATAGACGCCGATGATATTCGGGATCCGGATACGACACGTGCGGTTGTATTGTCTCCAAAAGCAACGTTCGTGGAAACCATCGTGTGTAATAACCAACGAGACTGCAAACAACATCATCAAACCAGCAGTCAAGGTACATCGCGTAGAAGTGAAACTAGCAATCAGTCACAAACCAGAGAGAAACATCAAACCAGCAGATAACTGGAGGACAACGAGATTCCGGGATGGAAATAGTAAAATCAGATGTTTGGATTGTGACAAAACACCATCGCCGATGTACCGAAAGCTACCGGAGGAAAGAGAAATACCAGCTGAGGAGGAACGCAAACCAACAACAAAGGCGTTAAACGAGTAAGAGTCATCTTTGAGGAGCAAAAGCTGACTCCCACAACCAAATGCTCCATAACCTTCATCCCCATTTCCAGATTGGTAAAAGGTAGTGACAGCTTGATGGTGCGAGGCGAAGAAGAAGGACGATCCAGTATGATAACGTTGGACACCGGAGCAACGAGAACGATTGTGCGGCCGGATTTAATAACGGATGGAGTTGGACCAATGGATGGGTTCAAGCTGTAAACGGTGACAGGCGATAGTGCGGCTATTAAAGGAAAGAAGGAGGTGGCAATACGAATCGGAAACAATGGTTTTCGACATGAAGTTCTGGTGTCGGATATTGTGGATGAGGTCATCCTGGGAATGGACATCATAAAACGAAATGGATTCGTATTGGATTTTGGATGGGGAACATTGAGCTACGGTAATGTTGTGCTGATCCGAACCGAATTATATAGCAATCTTTGAGAGGAGAGCCGCCTTTCAGTATGCGAATAGGTCACGGTCGGCGACGGTGAATCGGGCAATTATTGTCTGACATTTCCACGAATGTCAGACAATAATTGCCCGATTCAACTAAATATAAGATAAGTTAATTTAAATTCATTTTGTTTATTAGTACATGTAACTATTTAATTATTGTTTTCAGCTTCTGATCCTGAACATCCCGCGCCGCTTGGCTCACCAGAGCCAGAAAGTAATATACATATTTTGGTAACTGGCCTCTTTATTTCACCCAGTTTTGTTTTGATGACGACCACTCTGATTAATCCATCCTGACCTGGAACTACCGATATAATACGACCCATGAGCCATCTTATTGGTGGAACATCATTATCCATCCCAACCACCAAATTCCCGATGCTTGGATTCTTTGTGGGATACTTCCATTTGTGGCATTGCTGTAATGTTTCGATATATTCCTTATGCCATCTCTGCCAAAAATGCTGGACCATCCTTTGAATGTGTTGCCAACGTGATAACCGGTTCTCTTTTAAAGGTAGCAAGTTGGGTTCTGGGATTAGATTTATAGGATGCCCAATTAACAAATGACCTGGTGTGAGCGGATCGAATTCATCAGCTGGCATCTCACACAGTGGTCGTGATATAAGGATCGCTTCTATTTCAACTAACAATGTCAACATTTCTTCATAAGCCGTGATTCTCCAAGTACCCGCTTCATATAAAATTTAGTTGATTTAATGGCAGCCTCCCATAAACCACCAAAATTAGGAGCAGCTGGAGGAATAAAATGCCATTCGACGTTGTTTAAGGTGATGTACCTCATAACTGTCTCATCTTTCATATCAATTCGAAATTTCGTTGTAGTTCCTTTTGGGCACCAAAAAAATTCGACCCGTTGTCACTATATATGTGACTGCAAATGCCGCGGAATCGTCGCAGAGCTGCCAAGAAAGCTTCCGTCGTCATATCGCCGACTAATTCCAAATGTACCGCCTTGGTTGCCATACACACAAAAAGTGCCAGATACGCTTTGATTAATTTGTCACCTCGCAACTTGAACGCTTTGATAAACAGCGGTCCTGCGTAATCTACACCCGTGGATAAAAATGGACGCAGCAATGTGACTCTACATTGTGGTAACTGGCCCATCAGTCGATGTTGTTGCTTTACCTTCAATCTCACACATTTAACGCATCGCCCAATGACTGCTCGAATTTCATCCTTGCATCTG
Source organism: Tipula lateralis (assembly GCA_963932295.1). NCBI lineage: Eukaryota > Metazoa > Arthropoda > Insecta > Diptera > Tipulidae > Tipula > Tipula lateralis. The sequence goes on along the minus strand of OZ010737.1, from coordinate 183,368,005 downwards.
AGTATGTGAAATTTCTGCTTCAAAGTAGACATTTAAAAGGTTTGGGCTGCATGGAAATGCTTAAGATGTTCCTCCCTTATAATTAATGTTGTCACTTGATGCCCTGCTGGTATAATGATTGGATGTTTTTGATCAAACGTAACATTCGCGTTACACAATCTGCCTCCAACTCGTAATAAACCAAATTTGTCTAGAAAGGGAAAAAGTGACGTTAATTTTGAATTTTTACAAATTGGTTTGTTATTGGTGAGCGCATTTATTTCTGATGAGAAACTCTTCGACTGGACTCGTCGGATAATAAAATTGAACGCATCAATCTTGGCCTCGTTCTCAAATCTCGAAATCTTGAACTTCTCAACTGCTCTGGTCTTTGATTTTCTTCTAAACAGCATTAGAATTCTAGTAATGGTGAAGATGACTTTCGTGAATCTCGAACATCGGTCAATGAGTCTAAACACCCAATCGTTTCTGCCATCTTCAATTGTGTTGCTCAACACCACTGAATTAATCTTTTGCTCTCTCAATACCGCTTCTGATAGATCATTCTTTAACCTTGTTTGAATTGGCCATTCTTCTTCGACTTTCTTCAACCAATACGGACCATTCCACCATAACTCGTGATTTAGCAACTCCTTCGGAAATATACCTCTCGAAGCGCAGTCAGCTGGGTTATCGTTTGAGGATACATGACTCCATTGACTTCGATTTGTATGCTGCAAGATAAATGATACACGATTTGCCACATACGTCTGCCATCTCCGTGGACATGATGATAACCAACTGATCACAATCGTGAAATCTGTCCACAAACGATAGGTTGTAATGACTTGGCCCTTAAATATTTCCAGCACGGACATTAATAATTTTGTCATTAATGTAGCGGCACACAGTTCAAGGCGTGGAATGCTGATCGATTTCAATGGAGCCACAACTATATTGGTCTTGCACCCATCTTTGGTCTTTACCCTGCTATAAATTACTGCAGCATATGCCAGTTCAGAGGCATCCGCAAATCCGTGCAATTCTATTTCTCCCTCTGTGAACAACCACCTATTGATTCTGATGTCCTCTAGTCGCTTTAAGTTGATTCTTATCGCTTCGTACTCTTGATACACTGGGTCCGGTAGAAGTTCATCCCAATCGATTCCTATTAGCCACAATTTCTGAAAGATGATCTTAATTTTGATTACTGTCAAAAATCTTTGAAGTCTCGGATAGCGCATATATCGTTTGGTTAGTTTCTGATCTTCTAATTTAACTTTAAATTGGAAACAATCTGTTTTGGTGGAGTACCTCACTCCAAGTATTGAAATCGCTTGTAACCCGTCTTCAATATCCAAAATTGTGGAGGCTCGATTTATTTCAGGAATGTTACGCATATGAGTTCTTCACAATTAGATGCCCACTTCCGAAGATTGAATCCTCCCTTGTTCATTAAGGTTATTAGGTCTTTTGAACTATGACTTTAGCATCCTTTAGGTTGCTCGTACCTGACATGAGGTCATCGACATAAAAATCTCGTTTTACTATTTTGGCGGCTTCTGGATAGTCTTGCTCATAATCAGAAGCAAGTTGGTTTAGCGTTTGCGTCGCTAAAAACGGAGCTGATGACGTGCCATAGGTTACAGTAAGAAGCTTGTATACGTTTAATTCTTCAGATGGCTTCTTTCTCCATACAATTTTTTGGTAGTCGCGCTATCTACTCGGTTAACCCAAATCTGCGTGAAAATAATCTTGTGAGTTCGAAATCTTAATAAAAGCTCGAACAGACTTGATTGCACCTGCGGCCCTACTGCTAGTTGGTCATTCAGCGAGTTTCCTTCCAATGTTTTGGCTGACCCATCAAATTCATGGTGATATTCGAATGACTATATGATACTGTTGGGAAGTGGGGTACCCCTCCAGTTCTTGGTGAAACCCTCTTTCCATTTATTGTCGCGAAACAACATTGCATCGTATACTATATAGCAGTAAAACATTCGACAGTGGATTTATTATATAAAAATCGATTCCGCACAAACCAACCACAAAACTCATTCATTCCATCAAACTTTTATTTAATTTTTTTTTATTTTAACTCTCGTAATTTAATATTTAAACATTTAAACGAATTAAAACCGCAACATGATTTTCATTTTTTATATATTATTTCCATTTAGTTGTTTTTCTAGTTTTTCCATTAGAAAAATAAATACGAACAATAAAATCAAAATGGAAATTTGTGTTCGCTGCTGATTGTATATGTTGTTCGTGTACTTAGTACATGTGTTGTGTTATCTTCCCGGCACACACAGACACAAACGATATACAACAATAACAAAAATTAAGAAAAACGTGATCGTTAAATCACAAATTGAATTTTATTTCTATTTTCATCGCTTTTCATCTTCCCAATTCTCAAGATGTCAAATATATATAAGAACAGGTTGCGAACTGAGGTCAAAAGCTTATTTATTAACACAAAATCTAGTTATATGTGTATATAGTATCTGCATTAAGATACACACAAGGTGGGAGAATCGATTTATGTCGGCAAAGCGTTTGTGCTTTTTTTTTTGGTATACAGACGAAAAAGCTTATTTTCGTACTTTGTTTTTCATGCCATCAATGTTGTTGATGTATAATTTTTAAAGCAAGAATTAGCAATTCAATTCATGTTTCCTTATAACAAATTTCTTCGTTTTGAGCTTTTTTAGAAACACAAAAAAAAAATTGAAACTTTCTAAACTTTTTTCAATTTTTTTTTGTTTTTTTTTTTGTAAACTTGATTGTTTCAATTTGTTGTATTTTTCATTTCGCTAGAATTGAAAAGAATGATATTTTTGTTGGTGCTTCGTCTTTTTAATTTTCGTACAAAAGTTTTTGAAAGCTTTTGGTAGTTGTTGTTGTTGTCGTTGTTGTATTTACAGGAAAAATATAATTAAATGAAAATAATATTATGTATTTTATGATGAGTGTAGAAATTATAATTTGTTCAGTTTGCAAATTATTGTTTGGATGGGGAAAAAGTGTTGGAATGCATTGTGTATTGAAATTGTTGACTAAACTCAGCGATTCCAGGATCGATAGGTTCCAGGAATACGGATTTCAGCCAACTAAGTTCAAGGTTATTAGTATTTTATTCTGATCTTTGGCATCTGGTGTGGAGTTGATCCAAGCCCCAAAACATTCGTACCTCTCTTTTTAACCCTACTGGTTAACCCTACTTTGTAATCCTGAATGTGTCTGATAGTAAAGCTACATCTATGTTTGTCAAAAGTGTAACCCCAATAGCAAGCTGAACGACCTGGAGCTCGAAACTTTGTAAGTTCTATATCATTCGTTCGTTGATTAAGATGGCACATCGGGTCTAGATTCATAAATGACATCTTATACCGGCCGATCACTTTGTTTGACTCTGTGTTCAAGTTCCATAAGATTAAAAAAATAATTGCTTTACAATTATTACATAGCAAGATGAATCATTTTTGTTGATTGATGCAAACTTTTAGGTTCGGTCATCAATCAATACTATAATCGATCTTAGAGTTGAAACTTCTGTTTTGCTCTTAATATCGTATGGCTTCTAGTTCAGTCGGTGAAGTCATGTATACTATAGAAGACTGTATACCATCTTCCAAAACCTGTTATAATGAAGGAAATGTTTATTAGAATATAGATGCCACTTCCAGATTATCTCAGTTATTGCACCATACGTTAAACGACAAATACATATATGAACTTTCCAGCCCGAGTACGGTTTTTAAAATAATTGTAGCCATGAATTCGATGAAGCCACGAATCAACTTATAATCAATCTAGAAATGTCATAATCAATCAAGAAATGTTGATGTGGTGTTGGCTCGCGAAACGGACTTGCCCCTTATCTGGAATAAACCTAACGCTTCCAAAACGGTTCCATATTCTGTAGGTCAACTAATGAGGGTGTTCATTATATCCTATATCAACATGAAAGCTCATTTTTTTTTGCGGTTTTTACAGGCCAATATTGGCTCGTTTGAAGATGCCAGATCGCTCTCTTCGCCGTGGAGCCATCGTCGCCGACAGCGACATCTTCGCCTACCGAAAGGCGGTTCTCCCTAAAAGGTTCGCTGTATCATTCGTTTCGGATCAGCACACAGAACGTGTCCGAGCCAGCGTACTCGCTGTCCTTTGATTTCATGCACGATATCAGGAATTTGTATTAAATTCCTGATCTCGTGATTGAATAGAACTCGGGAAGTGCCATCGACGTCGCGTTTTGGGCCATATATCACACGCATGATTCTTCTCTCGAATGTTAGAAGCCATCTTTCGTACTCATCCGTCAAGGTCCAACTCTCACATCCATACATGACAACGGGTCTGATCAATGCTCTGTACAGCTTCAGCTTATCCGTATTTGCAAGATATTTTGATTTCAGCAGTGGACGTAGAGGATACAAAGCCCGATTGCCAGCGGCAAGGCGAACCTTGATATCCTCTCCCACACTATTATCGTGAGTAATGAGAGATCCAAGATACTTGAATCTCATCACTCCTTCAAACGTGTGGTTACCACTACTGAAATCACTTGCGTCTTGGTCTCGAAAACCAGAGATCAGATATTTGGTTTTGGACTCATTGATTTTGAGACCAACGGAAGCTGACAACTGTTCCAGTGGATCAAGTATCTGTTTCACTCCGTTGCCATTTAATCCAATCACACAGATATCATCTGCATAGGCAAGTTAAGTTGATTGGATTGCCGGAATAAGATATTGTCCTGAGGTGTTTCACTTTAACGAGGAATGTATTCCAACATGAGATTAAAAAGTATCGGGGACAGAGCATCTCCTTGTCGAACACCGGAATTGATTGCAAAAGTTCTCGATAGCCTGTACTCAACTTTAACACAGCATTGTGACTGCGTTACTGTCATTTTACAGGGATGTACATATTTTTTTGGTATTCCTAAATATTCAAGCGCATACCATAGCCTCTCTCGATTGATCGAGTAATAGGCTTGCTTGAAATCTAGGAATACCTGGTGTACCTCGCGAGATGTTTCGTAGTACTTGGAAAGAATCATCCGCAGCGAAAAAACTTGATCAGTGACTGACCGATTTGGACGGAATCCTCCTTGGTAGTCACCGACAATTTCCTCCGCTAGAAGAGTAATTCTTCCCAAGATAATGTATGACAGTAACTTGTATGCTGTGCAAAGGAGAGCTATACCGCGATAGTTCTCGCATTTCATGCGATCACCCTTGTTGAATATTGAGCATAACGCGGCAACTTCCCATTCTTCGGGCATAACTTCATTTCGCCACACCAATCGAACAAGGTCGAAAAGACAGTTCCACAAAGTTACCCCTTCGAATATCAAGAGCTCTGAATTAATGCAATCAACTCCTGGTGAACGATTTTTCTTCAATTTCTGCATGGCCATTGTGAATTCCTCATAGGATGGATCCTCAATGAACATCCCCGCGGTCTGTATTTGAGGGTATTCAAATACAGCTTGTGATACATGTGGAACATTGAGTAGATCAGAAAAATGTTCACGCCATGTATCGAGTACCGCATCGACGTTAACACAGAGGTTTCCATCGTGGTCCCGAATGGCAGTTGACCGAGATCTTAAGGTATGGTGCAATTCGGTGATTCTTTTAAAGAAACCACGCGAATTGTGCTCATTGATGAGTTGTTGTACTCTTAGGACCTTAGCCTTCTACCATTCGCGCTTCTTCTGTCTTCAAATTCGTTAAGCTGTCCTCCTAGCAAGAACTGCCTTGTTCTTCCTTGCAATTGTAAACCGAGTTTGCGCTTCATTGTGGGCTTTATTTCGTTGCTCAACAGCAAGACGACAACCCTCATCAAACCATATCATTTTTGGGTTTAGTTTTCACTATACCGAGAGTGTGCTGGGCAGCATCGACAACCGAGGTTTTCAATACTTCCCAGACACTGTTCACATCATCAGATTAGTGATTGGATTTATCAGACCTTCACAGGAGAATCACGTTTAAAGTTTTTCTGTCCTCCTTGACTTGTACGAAAAATTCCATCGTGGATGTGTCCATGTTTCGAAATGGATGTTTTTATGGAGAAAGAATGTACTTGCCACTTGGAGATCATGAGCGATCGCAATGTAAATCATTCTTTCGCCATTTTCGGTCGCAGTTTCGTGACGAGAGTACGGACCTATATTATTGCATAAGTCGATCTGATTTCTGCCAGCTCTAGCATTAAAGTCACCAATCACCAATCTGATATCGTGCTCAGGTATAGAGCCCATCAGATTATTCAAATTATTGTAAAATGCGTCTTTATTTTGGCTTACATCAGTGGGCGCATGTACACATACAATTGACAGATTGGCTAATCTCATGTGCAAGCGAAACTTACACATTCGATTATCGACTGCTTGGAAGTCCAACACAGCCTTTTTTACCTGCGGCCCAATCAGAAAGCCAACTCCAAGATTTCCGAGGTCATCTCCACTGTGTAGCAACGTATAGCCTTGGGACACATGGATTCCACTTTTAGGCCATCGAGTTTCTTGGAGCGCTACGAGTTCCAACCGATACTCCTTCATATACATGTGATAAGGCCGTCCAACGCGCCAGGTTTTCTTAATGACTGCACGTTCTACGTGCTGATCCTCAATCTCGTATCGGGGTACTTAAACGGGGGGTCATTGTTATTTAGGCGGTATCCGATTTTTTTAGTTTTGTTGACATTTTTAACTGTAATTGTTTTTTACGGATGCGGGTCGTCAGCCCAGCGATTTGACCAGATTTTGTTGCCTCCTACGACAAGCTCTGGATACTGTGGTGATATTCTATGGATCTCATGTTTCGTTCGAAATATTTACGAAACATAGTAGCTCCCACCCACAGGGCCCTAATGAAAGCTCACACAGAAGGTTTAAATTAGCTAAGATTTTAGAACCCTCGGTCGACCACCAAAGGAATGATAGATGGTAACACTGGTTATCTCTGAAACGTATTATTTTGGTTTCATAACTCAAACGAAATGTAACATCGCTAGTACACTTACTTGATAATGAAATCCCTGGGATGCAATTTCCAGTAGTCTCTATATTTCGTAATTTTGATAATGTTTTCTCTGTAAAGTGGATCTGATATTAAGGGTACATCTATGTTTTTGGTTCTTAGTCATACATCTAGTTCTTTCGGGCTCTTACATTAAACCCATCTGCATTCTGGGCAATTATAAGTAGAAATGTCACAAGCGAGGTAGCATGGAATTATATTCCAGTTTATTTATACCCTGTTAATAATTGTTGCCTGAAACTGTCTCGTTCACCACAGATTTCTGTCCACTTTCTTAATTAAGATTGTTATATGAGGTTTTAGTCGCCTGGTCATAGGAAAGGTCCTCTCTAATAGTACTTGTTGGTTTTGCTTTTTCTGTATTCGGACTACTTCTTTTGTGTTTCTTGGTAGTTCAGCATTTAATGTTTTTGATAAACTTGGCGTCCTTTGTAGCTAGTTGGATGACCTTATCTCGAGACACTTCACAAGTTGGTATAACATTTGAATTTACACATTTGGCTTGCCTATTGCAGAAGTTCTTCGTGAGTCTTTACTGTTGGCTATTTGTACACTAAGTTATACCTATTATCGTTTTAGGTGCGGTTCAACAGACACGTTGCAATATAGCAGGTTCTTGATTTCGTATGTGTCTTTAGTGTTTTCTCCCTGCAACAGGTCTCCATAAAACAATGGGAAATGTTTATTAATTTTTTCATTATTAATTGTTAAATGGTTATCGATCGCCGCTTTAATCCCTTCGCGATTTGTGGACGTCGGTAAAACCCAAAATACGACTTTGTACCATCTTTCACTTTTGAGCTGATAGGTATGGTGTTCCATATAATGAAGTGTGCATTCCTTGTTATTGGATTCAATTACATTGAGCAAGCTTTTCGGTCACTTACGAGTACAATACTTTAGCCCTGATATAAAGTCTCGGTTTTCCTTTCAGAGTTTCATTTCTGAGGTGCACGTTGCGATTGTTTTGGTCTTTCGGTACACTTACTTTATTTTGTTTGGGTTGTACTTTTCCATTCTCAAGTTCCTCTTCGTCCGTGAAGTATTCTCGGGTGTTTCAATTCTGGTTTTACATCATCTTTTTTATTATATTGTGACTCATATTGCTGGCATTTTATTGTTAGTTCATTATTCTGGTCATGAATCAAGGCTAATTTTGATGTCATTTCATTGCTGTCGTGACGCTGACGACGTCTTTAAACTAATATTGGAGAGTTTTTGAGTTATAATATAAATAGCGAGCTAATACTTTTATCTACTGTAGTAGTTAAGCGTTCCACTATACTAAAGAATTGTGGTCGCTTGATATCAATGGCTAAAAGCCCACTGGCTCACGTTCGAAAATCCATCGGTACTTGGTATCCGAATCCCTGCACCATTATTCTTCTCTCGCTTTTCCATGGGTGGTTTCGGTAAAACGGCATTGCCTTACACGACATCTGAGAACACACTACGATGGGAGATCGGCATCTCCACACGGGATTGAATAATGATTGAGGTTATTCATTACAATAAAGCATTAATAATTACCTTCATATTTTACTGCTCTGCAACTGAACAAAGCTTTTGTGGTAGAAGCTATATACACATGATAATTCTAGTGCTGCTAGGCACTGCCAATAGAGAGGTGAGCACACAATGAAATTTTGATGCTATTTCTATAGATGACCATGGCTCGTTTCAGGCTTAAATTACTATAGGTACGATACAATCGTCAACTCAAAATTACTTAAATTGTGAGTATTTTGCAGCGATCGTTACACCATGTTATGGAGGAGAAACAGAAACTGGTAAGCAGTTACCTTGGAGTTATCACGTATGCGTTTATTTATAAGCTTTCCACAGCCTTCATTACTATAGTTAAAGTTCCCATTCGAAGATCAACGCAAATATCTTGAAAGAACGAGTGATGAGGTTAAAAATACTCATGATCAATGTAACTTCCATAAATCTCTCTTTGCTCGACCAGTTTTGATAATCAACAGTATCTGAATGCATTCTATATTTGCCGGTACCCGCATTCACCCACCTTGGTAGTTTGACTTTGTTAGGCAGGAGATCAAGCACTAATTATTTGTATTGGAATATTGAGAAAATGTTTCGGAAGGTATTGACATGTATGCTTTTAACAAGACCGTAGCAGTCACCAATATAATCGTTTAATTTCTCGGGAAATCATGGAAGCTCTTTAAACTTAAACCCAGTGAATCATATAGGTTGTAATATTTTTTGAGTTTGCGACAGTTGAAGTGACAGTCAAAATCTGTTGGAAACAGTGAATTGGGAAAATCAAAACACTGTCGAGATATGCATTTTATGTGGAAGATATTACCACTCATGTAATAGAACCGACTTTGTACGAACCATACACTATATATCTTTGGTCACTATGGCTGCGTGTGTTGCAAGATAGCCCTTTACAAATATAGGAGGTTATGGCTCACAGTGTGATGAAGGTAGGTATAACGTTATGGTACCAGAAGTCTAAACCATTTCCGGGACTGACGAAATTATTCTACCACACAGTTCATTATGGCTGATGAGGTATTTCCATTATCACGAGATATATAAGTTTTCATACTTATCCTGGATAGGGTGTTCTTTTAGCTTTACAACATTCATGTTACAAATCACCAGTCTGACATCGAGATCTGGCTTATAAATATTCGGGTAGGTACCAAGATTTTCACTCAGCACAACAATTGGGAAATCCAACACTTTAGTGTGATTAGTGTGATCATTTAAGACCATCAATATGTCATAATCTTATAACAATACACAAATCTAGTCCAATTATTAATCTGACATTGAGTTGAGTTATTTTTGATCAACACACAACCAAAATATCCGGATTAAAAAAAAAATATACGATCTCGATCTCGATTATAAAGAATCGTCGCGATTCCCAACCTATATGTGTAATTAGAGAAAATGATGAAACGGGAAATTATAAATTTCCATACAGTGTTTGTATAATTGATTCGATCTTACTAATGTGGCGATATTCAATGTCACCGCGTTTAAATACCGCGTGTGTGTGTGTACTCGTCTATAGATGTGCTAGATTCAAGAGGAGAAATCTAAATTTATCGTTTTTCAAGAAATTAACTATAAAATGGTCGAACTGGGACTGTTTAATGGCATTAGTTTGTCATCACGTCATAATTTAGCGTATTTTTCGTTAAAATTCGCCAAAAATTAATTTTTATTTATTTGTTAGTTTTTTGTTGTTCGGTTTGAGGAAGTCGAGAATTGAAAGAATTATTATTTTGGTACATACATCGTACATAATAAATTAGATGTTGTTTTTGTATTTTGAAGAAACTATTTACAACTTAAATACAATCTTGGATATACGTATAGCATGATTCAATGTGTGTATGAGTCAATTTTTGGTTATTGATTCGAACATGCGATGAAATTTACTAGAAATTTTGGACCGGATCTATGTAATTTACGATTTGACGAATTAAATGTTGCAAGCTATTTTCGAAACGAGATTTCAAGGTGGTCTGTCGCATTGCAGTGCCATAATTATGTATTTATTTATTTCACAATTTATTGTTTGGGTAAGCTAACTGCTTGGAACACTCCACCAGTGCCTATATACCAATATATTCGCTATGCTTATAGTTTTGATAGGCAGTCACTACACAAGAGGTGATGCCTACTCTCGAAGAACGCAGACGATTACTCACACTACAGGAAGATCGACCAGGAAACTATTTTGAATTGAGGTCAAATTAGTACCGTTGACGACATGGGAGCCAAGAAATTCTATGTCATATATATAGAATCGTAATTCGTGCTTGGAAAAATTACAGCAGAGATGGCAAAGTAACACTATTTTTGAAGGCTACTTACGACCTGAGCATGACGTTAGCGAAATATTCATCCGACCATATTGTACAAATCTATTACTCGTATTATAGACCTGTGGTGTATCTGAGGTTAAAATAATCTGTTGAAATTATGGTAGTCAGAATGTTTGAGACGAAATCATTCTTAATACTCAAAACGGTAGTGAAATCATTCGATTGCTCTAGAAAATATGAGTTGTTCATATCAGACCCTTTCACGAAGCAGATTTGATGGACGAATCGGAATGTGTAGTTGACATTTAACAAGGAAGGTTGCTAGATGCGATTTTTCTGCAATCGTTCTTAACCAAACTTGACCATACTAACGAAATTTTGGCTCAGAAACCGATGTAGCATAAACTTATTAACCATATCTTGACTCGTAAGTCTCCAGGTTTCTATTTAATCTAGTTGATTGAATACCGAAAAGGAATACATAATGAAACAGGATATATAAAGATGCTCCGATAGTCCGTGATCTCCATTAACAAGTCACAGTATCGAAAAATTAACCAATTCAATTTAGAGGTCTTAACACATATATAGGTTTACAGGTCTTAAAACATCTATAAAAAATTGTTGTCAATGCTTTTTCAGCCCACGGTCCTAAATTAACGAAGAGATTTATCTATGGATAGATAGTAGTAAAATGTGAAACGAAAGGCACGTGCCAATGGTTAAAATTGGCAAAACAAATATAAAATCATTTCGGAAATTATCATCATCAATTTTGGAAGGTTATTGTGTGACGCCGATAGATCGCTTTACCAGATGGCTGCGCTGGTTTGTGGCACCAGTTCAAATCAGAACTATTCACAAAATTTTCAAAACTACAGGGATTCGAGCACAAGAAGATCACGCCGTTTAATATCACGGGTAACGGACTATTTCAGAGGTGTCACACAACATTGGAAGCAGCTATTATGTGACACGATAGAAATTATTGGAGAAGAGAATTTGTCAAGGAACTGTAGGAACATTTCAAAATCGTCCAATTCCACCAGCACGTCGCAGTAGTCGAAAGACTATACCAGTTGCGAGTCCTTTTCGAGTAATTAGCTGAAAAGAAAAATCATGCATTCTAGAAATCAAAGGAAGAACCAGCTATACTTCTATCAACTGGCCAGCTATACTTCTATCAACTGAAGCCGTGTTTTATTGTAGACCACAAAAATGAAACAACTTATGATGGTTAGGTTGAGTGGCTGCTATAGCATACTTAAACCGGCGACGGACCTTTGTAATGGATCCTACCTCCCTTTAACCTTTATGAGATCCAGTTTGAGGTACTGATGTAGTGTGACGTTACAGTTTTCTAGATCAGAGAGGCAGTCTATTAAGGACTTACCAAAATATGCATGTCTTTTATGTGCCAAAGCCGGGCATGAGCATAGGAGGTGGACAACCGTCTCTTCCTCCTCCTCGTCCATACAACTTCTGCAGATAGTCACTAGCTTCTAGTACTAACCTCCTCGCATGTTTTCCAAGTAGGCAGTGTCCTGTGAGTATCCCCACTATCATTCTTTGAATGTTACAAGTCAAGCTTTGGCCAGACTTGCCTTGCTTCACTACATGAGAGGCCTCCTTGTTAAGCACAGTTAGGGTGCCTTAATGGGCCTCCCCAATTTTGGCCTTTCCGGTAGCAGTTAGAGAGTTTTACTATGACTTGCTAGTTAGTCCGCCCGCAGTTTCAAATGACGTCCGAGTAGCCTGAAATCCAGACTATCTGAATATCGAAATGCCCACTTATCTCTTTCAGAGACAAGTGGCAACCCAACGCCTTGATTGAGGCCTGACTGTCCACATAAATTGCGATAGCTGTCGAGGAAACGACGTTTTATCTCAACCAATTCAGGAACTTCTCAATCGCTATCACCTTTGCCCGGTACACGCGGCAGTGATCAGGGAGACGATCTGATATATTTACTTTCAATTTATCACAGAAGACTCCAACTGCTACATTACCGTGTAGCTTGCTTAGAGCCGTATCAAGCCGCTCCTCCAAGATTCTCTTGAGCGACCAGCTCCTCCTAGATTCTCCTTCCTTAGCGAGCTAATTATCGTCAAGTGCCCTGTCTGAAGACATTTCTATTGAGATATGGCTGAAAGTCGGGTAGCCGTAATCGGCGCCATTTGCTTACCATAAATATCGACGAGGAGAAGGTGAAACATGACATCCAAGGCACGTGTAGGTGGTGTCCTCAGCTCACCGCTTTTAAGCATTGTAGGGTACTTTATCAAGAGCTGGCCACCACCTGCTCACCCCATATATAAGTACAGTTCTTACTACGGACGTGAATAGTCAGTGTACCAACTACAGTTTCAGGCCCCATTTCTTTCCGATGGCGTTTCCTGCAGGAGTACATGGCTTGTTTACCCTTGCCAAAGTGTTGGGCTCCCAACTAAGCTTTCTGTTCAAGATTGCGTCTAGAATTATTTCGTTGTCAATAAAAGCTAGTCTCCTGCCATTAGGAAAGTTGGATATACTACTGGGGTTTTATATTTCCTAGTAAATAGTACCTGTTCAGTTTTGTGGTCCAAAACTGAACAGGTACCAAACCTCATAATGATTAGGATTACCTCTTTCACCGTACTTAAATATTTTCCAGAGACAGATATATTTTCCAGATCCTCTCTCTCTCTCTCTCCATCTCTTACTGCAACCAATTCATTGCAATGTTCCAGAGAAGAGGAGACAACCTCCCGCCTCCTGATGATGGATTCCCCCAGCTTTGAGTTAACTGTCATGCATCCAAGCATGTGATTGACATACAACTTATGATAATCAATTGATTTCCAAAACTAATTTTCTAGTGATCATGGTCACCCAAATATGTCGTATCCTAATATGCCCCAAAAAAGTCAAAAGAACTAGTTGTTCACAGTAAAGAGTGGAGTGTCAATTTTTTTGACCAAACAAGAGTTGCTCATGAGGAAAAATTCCTTTCAAATCATCTCAAACATATAGTATAACCTTACATGGCGTTAATCTGGGTATTTTGCATTTTATAACCGGCTTTTATTTTGTTTCATTGGTTATCTCTCTATGAGCCATTGGCTTTATATGGAAATTGATGAAAGTGGTCCTGATGAAGTTTTTCCCAGTTGAAGTGTAGCTCTTTGAAGCTTAGCATTGCGTTTACCACTGTTTCATAATCGTGACGCAGACCAGGGTGGTTTTTATTCCGAACGCTGGTAAGCCCCAAATCCAAAACGTTTCGGTGAATTAGTCAGAATTGGTGAACTGTCAAATTAATTAAATCTACGCTTAAGTCTCGCTAAAGTATATTTAGTCTCCTAGTAAAATCATCAAAATTTTGTCCCTATGGGAGGTTTGGCGATTGTTAAATTCGGCCAGTTTGGCTTACAGTCCCTGGTAAACATCTCAGTTTTTTATCTGAACGAAGTCAACGAGCACTATTTATCACTTGGATCATTGAAATGTTAATGATATTTTCGGATACGTTGCGCTTTAGCTCCAAAATAGTGTCACGAATCACAGATGTCACCTGTGATAATTAAAAAGAAAATTATAATAGTAGGGATTACCCTGTAACCAAATGTTTACATAAACGAACAAAATAAAAAGAAATAATGAAATAGGCGGAGCGAACAAAATACGAGAAGAACATTCGCGAAGTGTAGAGAAAAAAATAATAGAATATTCTACAAGTATTTGTGTCGTATAAATACGTGTAGACATTTGAGTTACGAAACAGTTCAATTTTGAATTTCGAAGTGTTAATATCGGGAAGTGATAAAAAGTGAAGTGTTAAATAATAGTAGTGATAAATATTGTGTAAAATAATAGTGAAAATAAATATTAGTGAATTATTTGTGAAATATTTGTGTAATATTTGTGGGAAATAAATTTAATTGAAATTTAATCTTTGCGAGTTAAATATTCACAATCCAGTGATCGAACCGGATAAATTATTAGAATAACCACTCGGCGAAATCGTAACAATTGGTGGCAGCGGAGGGATTGTGAATATCCAAGATGAAATTAATGGACTTAAAAGTGGCAGATTTGAAGAAGGAGTTGGGTCTACGGAATCTACCAACTGCGGGAAACCGAAATGAGTTGCAGTTGAGACTCCGTACAGCTTTGTTGGATGAAAATGTTGACCCAGATCAACATGAATTTCATTTTGGGGCACCGGATTCAACCGAGGTGCAAGCGGTTGAAGTGACAACAGAGTCAACGACCAGAGCAGATGAAGAGAATGTCGTCGTTAAAGAAACTACTCCAACAACATCTGGAGGTTTCGATATGGGGCAACTAATGGCTATAATGCAACAGATGCAGCTACAAACACAGCAAATGACCGACGGCCACCGGAGGAAAGAAAAGCAGCAGCCGTGGAGGAACGCCAAACAACAACGAAGGCGTTAAACGAGTAAGAGTCAGCTTTGAGGAGCAAAAGCTGACTCCCACAACCAAATGCTCCATAACCTTCATCCCCATTTCCAGATTGGCAAAAGGTGGTGATAGCTTGATGGTGAAAGGCGAAGTAGAGGGACGATCCAGTATGTTAACATTGGACACTGGAGCAACGAGAACGATTGTGCGGCCAGATTTCATCACGGATGGAGTTCGATCAATGGAAGGGTTCAAGTTACAAACGGCGACAGGCGACAATGCAGCTATTAAAGGAAAGAAGGAGGTGACAATACGAATCGGGAACAACAGTTTTCGACATGAAGTTCTCGTTGCGGATATTGTGGATGAGGTCATCCTGGGAATGGACTTCATGAAACGAAATGGATTCGTATTGGATGTCGGACGAGGAACATTGAGCTACGGTAATGTCGAACTGCCTTTGCAACTTAACAACGGGAAGGAGCCAGTCGTAAGGAGGATAAAATTGGATCATCGGACGAAGCTACCACCACACTCGGAAACGGTTGTTTGGGGGAAATTGGATGGAGGTCCTGGAACACAAGGGTTGTGGGTTGTGGAAGCCAACAGTGACGAGCTACAAACCAAAGAAATTATCATCGGAAAAGCTTTGGTTAAACCGGATTGTGACTTTAGAGTTCCGATAAGGGCTCTTAATTTATCGGATGTGACAAAAACAATCAAAAAGGGAACTATCATCGGCCGAGGTGAGGAAGTATCCACGATTATAAAATGTGAGGAGGCGAATCCGTGTGTAAAGGCCAAGGACCAGCGACAACGGAAATTAACGGAGGAACTAACACAGAAATGGACGGAACAATTAACACCAAAAGAAAAACAAGCAGCAAAGGAGTTGCTTCAAAAATATATGTCCATTTTCTGTGGTGCACCAGAAGATAATGGCAGAACCAATATGGTTAAACACCGGATCGACACAGGAATATCAACACCTATTCGACAAGCGCCAAGAAGGTTGCCATTGGCTAAACAAGCAGAAGTGGATAAGATGGTAGCTGATATGCAAACATCGGGAGTAATTGAGCAGTCAACGAGTCCATGGAGTTCACCAGTAGTATTGGTGGAGAAAAAGGATGGAAGCATGCGATTCTGCGTTGATTATCGGAAGCTCAACACAGTCACCAAGAAGGATAGTTACCCATTACCAAGGATCGACGACACACTAGATACATTGGCAGGAGCACGGATGTTTTCAACATTGGATTTGCAGAGCGGTTATTGGCAAGTAGAGGTCGCAGACGAAGATAAGGAAAAGACAGCGTTCAGTGTGGGCAATGGATTATGGCAATTCAATGTCATGCCATTTGGACTTTGTAACGCCCCTGCGACTTTCGAACGGCTAATGGAACGCGTTCTAAAAGGACTCCACTGGAAAACATGCCTGGTTTATTTGGACGACATCATCGTTATGGGAAAGGACTTCAACGAGCACCTACGTAATCTAGAGGAAGTATTCGAAAGAATCCAAGCAGCTGGATTAAAGTTAAGTCCGAAGAAATGTGTATTGTTCCGGGATGAAGTCAAATATTTGGGACACAAAATAACAACTAGCGGCATTCATACAGATGAAGACAAGATCTCCGCCGTAAAGGATTGGCCAAGACCGCAGAATTTGCATGAACTAAGGAGTTTCATCGGACTATGCACATATTATCGGCGATTTGTGCCAGGATTTGCCAACATCGCAAGAAGTTTACACGAGCTGACACAGAAGAACAAGCCGTTCCAATGGAGTGATGAACACGAGGAAGCGTTCAATGAACTGAAACAGCGATTATGTACAGCACCATTGCTTTCGTATCCAGTTCCGAATAAACGTTTTATTTTGGATACGGATGCAAGCAATTATGGCTTGGGAGGAGTGTTGTCACAGGAAATCGATGGGCAAGAACGTGTCATCGCATATTATTCAAAGATCTTATCGAAGCCAGAACGGAACTACTGTGTAACAAGAAGAGAATTGTTGGCCATAGTGAAATGTGTGGAACATTTCAGGAAATACCTTTATGGTCAATCATTTCTATTAAGAACGGATCATGGCGCCTTGACATGGCTACTTCAGTTTAAAAATCCCGAAGGACAAGTAGCACGGTGGATTGAGCGATTGGGCAGTTTTGTTTACGAAATTCAACATCGGAAAGGAAGCGCTCATGGAAATGCGGATGCATTGTCAAGACGGCCATGTCGAGTGGATTGTAAACACTGCGGACGGGTAGAAAACAAGGAAAACATCGTCGATATCAGACTAATGAAAGTGTTGCCAGCTGATGAATGGACCAACGATGTTATCTCCAAAGAGCAACGTGAGGACCCAGATTTGGCAGTGATTATCAAATTCATGGAGGAAGAACATCGTCCCACATGGAGCGATATTGCAGATAAAGGCCCAGCTATCAAGGCTTACTGGGCCCAATGGGATAGTTTAACCATGGAAGACGGATGCTTAAAACGAACATGGGAAAGCTCCGATGGCAAAACAAAGCAATCGCTAGTGGTGGTACCGAAGATCAGGATGGCGGAAATATTGGAGGAATACCACGGAGGAACAAGTGGAGGTCACCTAGGAATCAACAAAACGTTAGCTAAGGTACGTGAAAGATTCTACTGGGCAGGATGTAGACAGGCAGTGGCTGAATGGTGTCAAAAGTGTGACCAATGTATGGCCGTGAAAGGACCGGCAAAGAAGAGCCGTGGAGCGATGCAACAATATAATGTGGGAGCACCATTTGAGAGGATTGCCATAGATGTTGCAGGACCATTTCCAACCAGCGATAGTGGCAACAAATATGTTTTGGTAGTAATGGACTACTTCAGTAAGTGGCCAGAGGTATACCCGATTCCAAATCAGGAAACAACCACAATCGCCAATGCAGTGGTATACAATTGGATAAGCCGTTATGGGGTACCAATGGAACTGCATTCCGACCAAGGGCGGAATTTTGAATCGGTTGTCTTCCAGGAGATGTGCCAGTTACTGGGAATTAATAAAACGCGAACAACACCTTTCCACCCACAGTCTGATGGCATGGTGGAGCGTTTCAATGCCACATTGGAGGAGTTTATAGCCAAAACAGTGGATAAAAACCAGCGGAATTGGGATCAAGGTATTCCATTGTTCTTAATGGCTTATCGATCGGCGGTGCATAACACAACAGGAGTAACACCAGCGACAATACTTTTTGGCAACAATTTAAGACTACCAGGCGATCTCAAATTCGGAGCGGTTCCATCATCAGCCAAATGTGGACAAGCATATGTGGACAACTTGAAAGAGGAGATCAACAACATACACGGATTTGTCAGAGAGAAAATCAAATTGTCAAGTGATAAAACAAAGGCTCGGTATGATGTACGAGCGAACAATAAAGGATTTGACGAGGGTCAATTGGTATGGCTTCACAACCCACAACGAAAGAAAGGGTTATCGCAGAAATTACAACCTGGATGGGAGGGACCGTACAAGGTCATAACAAGAATAAATGATGTGATCTATAGGATCCAAAGAGGAGTACGAGGAAAACCCAAGGTTGTACACCTGGAACGACTGGCGTTCTATAGAGGAAGAGATCTGGATCCTGTTCGGGACGAACAGGTTTGGGCGGAGGGTAGTGTCACGAATCACAGATGTCACCTGTGATAATTAAAAAGAAAATTATAATAGTAGGGATTACCCTGTAACCAAATGTTTACATAAACGAACAAAATAAAAAGAAATAATGAAATAGGCGGAGCGAACAAAATACGAGAAGAACATTCGCGAAGTGTAGAGAAAAAAAATAATAGAATATTCTACAAGTATTTGTGTCGTATAAATACGTGTAGACATTTGAGTTACGAAACAGTTCAATTTTGAATTTCGAAGTGTTAATATCGGGAAGTGATAAAAAGTGAAGTGTTAAATAATAGTAGTGATAAATATTGTGTAAAATAATAGTGAAAATAAATATTAGTGAATTATTTGTGAAATATTTGTGTAATATTTGTGGGAAATAAATTTAATTGAAATTTAATCTTTGCGAGTTAAATATTCACAATCCAGTGATCGAACCGGATAAATTATTAGAATAACCACTCGGCGAAATCGTAACAATAGTATAATTTATTTATAAAGTATAGGTGGCGCCTGCGAGTAGTCTTACTAAAGACGCCAATAAAGTCAACCTCAAAGTTTTTTACAGCGTCTCAGTTTTCGCGAGATTATCATAGAGAGTTGTCTGAAGATTGTAACCGGCCTTGGAACCAATCTATGATCGCTTTTAATTGTATAATGAGACCATATACCCATTTCTAGCATATACCATATACCATATACCCATTGGGTTGGACACCATCTTGGATCTCAGATAGTTCAAAGCAAATATGTACAGTAAATCTGTTCAAAATCGTCATAACAATAGATTACACGGATTCCAACTCTCAATGGCATATCGCATACTGTGAGGCTAAGTGAATGTTAATCAAACAACGATTAATCCACATTGGCAAAGGTGCTAAGCGTATTAAATAAAAAATCAAAATATTTAAAAATACAAAATACGTTTGTGTTAATTTGAAAGTAACAAAAAATAAAATTTAAATAAACAAAAATATTAATTAAAAATTAGTTTTGGAAATTTAACCGAAAATAATTAATATTTCAAATAGATCTTCAAGATCTTCACAGTACCAATCCGACTTGAAATCAATAATAATTTCGAACGATCATTTTTCATTCGATCGTAGAATGGATAACAAATCGGCGGATTATATCGAAGTGATTATACAATAACCACCCTATAGCATTGAACCCATCATATGATTTATACGCGATTATGATGATGATGATCATAATATATTTGGTTTCCTTCAGATAATTACCTAATGATCCAGAAAATAAAAATCGAAAATTTTTATACGAGCAAAGTAATCAACAAATTTACAACGTACATGTATGGTCCATATACTCGTATAAGAAATTGTTTAAAAATCAATTTTTAAATTGATCATCAACGGTCATTCGTTATAATGAGAGAGCTCAAAGTTAAAACAAAAAAGAAACGAATAAAATAAAAATAACGAATATTACAGAAAAGGTAGAAATCTTTAAGACGCAAAGTATATAAAATAACAAAAAACTAATCGATCTTTAAGATGATTAATGACACCACCAATCAATGACTGAACCTAATCCAATTAAGATACAATGAATGAGATTAATAATAAATTTTTTTTTATTCATAAATGTATTACATAAAAATTATTATTATTTATAATAAAAAAAAAATTCTTATTTGTCGGCAAATACAAAAATCGAAAGAAATCATTTGAGATGGTCTGTTTTGTTGTGTGTGAACAAATCGACCACAACGCATATATGAGAGGCGGAATGGAACATACATATATTCATTTTATTTTATGCTACAAATGAGTTAAATATTTTGTGGATACGCGAGGTAATTTTTTATATTAGTGTCGACCGAAATTAATAATCGATTGGAATTGCAATCTTATAAGTTGAATGAAATGTATAAAGGTAGGCGAAATCGAGTCATCTGGCTTTCAGTTCCCTTGTGCCTGTTTCCTATATCGCTGTGATGAAGTATAAATACAACTATGGCACTCTGTATTAAGGTATATATAAAATCTTACAAACGGTGTAGTAATCTGTAGAGTGTGTCGAAGGAGTGAATGGTGGGGGTTCATTGTATGAATGAAAAAGTTTTGATCGATTCATCCACTGCCTAAATCAACAGCTTTTATAAAAGAAAACTGAAATTTAGCAAACTTTAAATTCATCAAACAGAAAGCAAGATTTCTGGTAAACAATAAAAAAATATAAACTATACTATGAAGGGATGACATCGACTTTCTGGCCACAA
The DNA here is from genome assembly GCA_963932295.1 of Tipula lateralis. Taxonomy (NCBI): domain Eukaryota; kingdom Metazoa; phylum Arthropoda; class Insecta; order Diptera; family Tipulidae; genus Tipula; species Tipula lateralis. The sequence goes on along the minus strand of OZ010737.1, from coordinate 183,346,827 downwards.
ACTAACCTGGCTCTTATCTTATTCCTCTAAATATCTGTGTCTTTAAGCAAACATGCACCGCATACGACCATAAGTAGTTGCTAAAGTTGTTGCTGATGTTAACGCCAGTAAATCAGTAAACGGCAGGTATTACAAAAAATTCTTGCAAACTATCTGGAAAATCACTAATATCAATTCTGTACCAAAAACAAGTCTAGTCTTCCAGATTATCGACCAATTGTATTTGTTGCGACCAGTTAGGACGCCCATGATACCTCAAATCGAGAACGATTTAATCACAACTCACAATTAAGGCGTGGGCAACAGGGTTGAACTTAACCATACTAAATTTGAACTCTGTTTTTTCACAGGTCAAATAGATTCTCTTTCATTTTGAACTGGGGGCTGTATTTTGGACACTTCTGAGTTCGAGATGCTTTGTATAGGAATAACTTAAAACTTCTTTCGCCAATAGAAGAAGTCAAGTGTCTATATGCTTCCTACTATGATTTAAAAAAAAAAATTAAATACATTGAAGATCTTAAAAATTTGGAAACCTATACCATAAGGGCCCAGGTGAGGGACACTGAGTGCAGGGACATGCATGCTAACTAATTGAGGATACTATTATCTTATCCCGATTTGTAAGTTTACTACAAACTTCTCTTTATAGTTGTACTGAAATTTTTGTAGATAACAGATTGAAACCAGGTTCGTTAGTCCTCAACGTTCCAAGTCATCAATATGAGTCACACATAATCTCAACATCGATGCATCAATTAAGTAGAGTAGACGAGTTGCCCACTTTATTTTGTGGGATCTGTGATGTTCCTAGGCTTGAACTTGATATTTCTCGAGCACCTTAACTCTTGATGATCATCCAAAATTTTCTTTGGAATAGTATAACCGGAAAGATTCCAATTCCTCTTAAAGTATGACTGACGAACCTCGAAGATCCTGCTAGATATTGAAAGTTTCCTAGATAATCCACAATTTAAAATTTATAAATGCAGAAACCACTCTCATCTGCTCCCAATTTTTAATAGGCTCTTGAGTTGACTCGATCAGAGGGGTGTGCTTTTTGGCAAATTCTATTGGAGTACAAGTCTGGATACGGCCACTTTGTCGTAGCTTATTCCAAGATCGAGCATTTATTTACTTGAATGATCTCCTCTTCACATCATATAGTATACGTGTTTTTTGACATTGTCTCCGCTATTGTCCACATGATTACAATTCAAAATAATGCGAAGATAACGTAACGAACGTCGAATAGTTCAAAATTCGAGAGGTATATGAGAAGGGAAACAGAAACTTTTAAGAACTCACTGAGCCCCCAACCTGCATATTCTTTCCAGAGACTGATCCCTTGCATCGTGCATTTGAGGATCAATTAGCATCTTCAACATACTGTTATAGATATACAGTTCAAGAATTAAACACGGCAGATGTTGCAATTGTAGGGGCTTCTGATCATGATAGTGCACCCGGAGATTTGCACTTCGCTCATCCAACGAAAATTTAAATTCGGCTATAATAAGTCTGTAAGATTTGTAGATCTATCAGAAGCTGCAAGTATAGCAGGCCCATTTGAAAGGAGTAAATCAAGGTAGGTTTTTTTAACCGATCTGTGTCGTTAACCTATTTGGGTCTGTTTACGTGGCTGGACTTGTTAATGCTGCTTAAAATAAGTTCTTCAACCCTCCCTTTATGACACTAATATATATACAAAACTATTGAAATGTTCCCAGTCAGTCGCTAAATATAGGCTTAGTCAGTTAGTGAAAAATGTTAGTAATTGCTATGATCGTCCTGCTGGATATTATAGAAGCACGACCTCTGTAGGATGGTAGCTTTACTACCGGACTACTATAGAAGCTACACTACGCAAGACTTTACACTGTAAAATAACCTTCAGCTGCCTAATCAGCATACACTTATCAGCAGACATCAACCTTATTGTAACAGCTACTGATGATAGTGTATTAATGGTTGGAAGCCGAAATGTTAGAGACTATTCGTTTTGAACATAAATCAATCAAGTTACATTGGCAATTGCGCACCTTATGGTTGCTATTAATATTCACAAAGCTATAGTTACCTGTCAGAACACTAGTGCCGGAAATAAATGGAGAGAAAAAAGTGTGAGTGAGAGAGATGATGAGGTGGACAGTCGAGTTTTGATAGTAGATAGGTTGTGATAACGCTTGGTTCTCAACCTGTTGCTCCGGAGCTCTATTCGAATTATCCATCTAATATGAATCGATCTTCTCATTGCTGGCAACGCGGTTATTCTTTACCAGGAGATTTTTCTTTCTGTAGGCATTGCAATGATATGGCGGAAAACTTAACGAGGGTATTGGCAATACCTGGGAATCATCATTTACAACCCTTGGACCAATTATGTCCCACTCCACATACAGCGGATGCGGCTGCCAACACCGATCCGGAGTTAACTCTTCTAATAATGTCCCAACTAGAAATCGTAGTCTTCGAACAATCAAATACTTTCGCAACAAAAACTCTTTATTTCGTAAAATTTCCAGAGCAACTTTTGCTCCGGTAGGCAGTACTGACGGCTTGCTGGATAGTGGCGCTTCAATTAGTGCTCTGGGCAAAAACGCATTACAGTTCATAGCTTAACATCACCTGACTAGGTTTCCTGTTAGCGCTTCAGTCCAGACAGCAAACGGCGCTAAACAAGAGGTGCATGGGTACGTTTATGTAACTATTACATACAGTGGTCGAATACGAAAAATACAACTGCTAGTAGTTCCAGAATTACTGCTGGAAGTGTATCTGGGCTATACGATTTCTGGTCCCTATTTGGTCTGAAGCCTAGTTTCACCGAGAAATTGACAGACACCCCACCCCAACCATAGTGAAGTCTGATAAAATTTCATGAACTGACACCTGATCAATTGACGTGAGTTCATGAAGTTATAAGTTTATTTCCAAGTTCTGAAAAGTTGGTTTGGGTCGAACGTCATTAGTCACTCTCACGATCGACACGGGTGATGCAAAAGCTTGAAAAGAACAACGATTCTATGCAGTTCCACCTTTTGTCCAGGCAAAGATGAATCAAGAGCTGGATCGAATGCTTGCACTGGGAGTGATACAAGAAAGTTCGAATCCCTGGTGCTCTCCAATGGCTTTGGTTCGTAGAGCAAACGGTAAGGTGTGACTTTGACTAGACGCCGTAAAGTGACTAGTGTCACTAAGAAAGATGCCTACCCCTTACCTCTTATTGATGGTCTACTAAGTCGGCTGGATCGTCCTCAGTTCGTGTCCAGTCTTGACTTAAAGGATGCGTCTGGCCGGTTCCAATAGATCCTTCATCTATGGAAAAACTTCTTTCATCGTGCCAGGACGTCCGCTATACCATTTTACCGTGATGCCATTCGGGCACTGCAATGCGCCTCAGACCTTATGCCGATTGATGCACAAAGTGATTCCATACCACCTAAATGATCGACTCATTACGACATCCACCTTTGAGGAGCATCTGTCTCTTCAAACCGAGGTAGCATCTCGGTTAGTTGCAGCTGGTCTTACAATCAATGTGGATAAAAGTAAATTTCTTATGAGAGAGATCGACTATCTTGGTCATGTAGTTGGAGGAGACACTTTGCGACCCAATCCGGATAAGGTTGCGGCTATTGCAGAGTACCCGGTGCCAAAAACGGTACGTCAGGTAAGGCAGTTTCTAGGTATTTGTGGCTGGTACTGACGGTACATTGTACGATTATTGATCTTTATCTGTACCGTTGACTAACTTACTGAAAAAGAATCAGAAGTTGGTTTGGTCCGAATCAGCCCAAAACTCTTTCAACAGTTTGAAGACAGCGCTCACATCGGCTCCGGTGTTGTGCACAGCTGACTTCAACAAACATTTCTTCATTCAATGTGATGCTAGTTCAACGGGATTCGGGGCTCAGGATACTGAGTGAGTATGATGGTCAGGATACTCCAATTGCGTATATGTGACAGAAACTAAACGCAACGCAACGGCACTACAGTGTGACAGAGTTGGAGTGTTTAGCCGCTGTCTTGGCCATCAAAAAGTACCGATCATATGTGGAAGGACTACCATTTACAGTCATCACAGATCATGCGAGCCTTACTTGGCTAATGTCCCAAAAGGACTTGATGGGGAGGTTAGCGAGATGGAGCCTAAAGCTACAAGGGTACGACTTCGAAATAGTGTATCGCAAGGGTACTCAGAATTGTGTTCCAGATCCTTGTTGATGATTTTCCTTTCCATATTGACCTACAATCCGATTCCTTTCGAAGTCCTACATACCTTTCCCAAATCCATCAAGTGAAATCCAATCCGAAGAAATCTAGCCTGAGAGTCATCAATCATAAACCTTTTATTCATAAGAATCCCACCAATCTAAAGGAAACAACCGATACGCCTGTTTGGAAGCTAATAGTTCCTGAAACGATGCGTTTGAATCTCATCAAATCAGCGCAATGTCTTCCTACGTCTGCGCACTTGGGTACCCATAAAACAATAGATCTCGTCAAACGTTGTTTTTTTTGGCCCAGTATGATTCAAGACATTCGGCAATTTATTGCTGCTGATCGGATCCGCAACCCATACGTACACTTTCCCCACACCCCAACCCTGAGCTCCAGCCGGCCCTTGATAACCGCGTGAGAAACGAAACGAATAACATTTATTCTAGTAACAATTAATACAATATAAAGTATTCCCCTGGGAAAATTAATTCCAATAGAGGATCACCTTGTAGGGAAATTGGCCATGAATATTTGTATATGAGAACCTTTATCTTATCCTTGATTCAATCGTTTGTTTGCCAGAATAATGGAACAATCCAAACATTCTGATTACATTTCTCATAAACATTCGGGAGTATTTTGGTTTCAATTTCACCATGTATACTTCCTTCTACTTTTTAGCAGTTCTTAGTTGTTATTCTATTTAGCACAATTTCTTAATCGATCCAGTGGAATTAGTAACCTAGATAAAAATGGTTTGGAGTACACATGACTCATATCATAATTAATAACCAAAGACGCCAACATTGTGTTTCACTGAGTGTGTAAGGTCAGAAACCCAAACGATGAACCCAGTGCAAGCCGACATCAATTATAGAGGAATTGATTGGGACATTAATCTGGTTACTTCCCTATGGCATTTTGCTCTAATCGACAAACCTTCAATTACACCATATTGATGAGTTTTGAATTAATATGAAACGTGAGCACACGTAAATACTCATTTTAAATTTGATCTATTGCATGAAATACTTAAAAAAAACGTATTCGAATGGATAAGAAAACACAAAACTATAAAACTAAATATTTCCGTTTCCATGTTGAACAATTTTATTTCCAATTCCTGCACAACAAGTCCACACAGTCCAGCACACCAACACACGACGACTATATAATAATGGATCATAAATATATAAAGCATTAAAAATAAATTTACCATTCAAAATCCAAAAAGCTTCATCTAAAACTAATTTTTCATATTCAATTCTTGTAACTAGCAATAACAACTCCACCGAACACACCATATACTCCAACCACCATCACTGCCACGACACAACAGCAGAAAAAAAAATACCGAAAAAATTATTCAAGTCACGTAATTCCATTTAAAAATCGTCCATTTTTTATGATTATGAATTATTTTTTATTTCCAAGTCGTCTTCATGCCATCTCACACAGGCACACACACACATCGAGTACGAGATGAGTCGTAAATAGGAAAAAAAAATTTTCCTTCATAAATTAAAAATAATTTTTGATTGACCATCATTTTTCTATCCATCCATATACTCTTGATGAGACGAAAAAACCCCTTTTTTGTTCGGTACCCATCCTCTAAAGTACAATCGTCCTCCCACTCGGAAAAACTTGGAAAAACACAAAAAAATAAATAAATTTGATGAAATTAGAAATAATTCATATTTTCTAACCTTTTTCTGTCGTTACGTTGGGTTTTTATTCGGACAGTGTTTCGTAATCATTTTTATGTGTCGAATCATTAATACGATTTTTTTTTGTATTTCGGAATATTTCAGGATATCCATCCCCACATACACACTCGTATATAGATTTGGCCATATCCTGTTTCGTTTTCCATATACACTAGCTAGGTGGCAGGACCAAGGACCAACAAAACAAACGAATTAAATTAAAAATACCAACAGAAATAATTTTTAATATTTTAGATATCCTTTTTTGTATTCGACATCCTTACGAGGACTCAGTTTTTTTATTTCGTTTCTGGTCGAGGGTTTCAATTTTTATGATTTTTATCGGAACAAATCAAGAAAATATAATTTTTTTTTTTTGACAAATGGAAATTTGTGTCCTATACCGTCCTATTTTTATACTACTGTGGTCAGGAAAGGATTAAGGATTAGAGATTAGAATAAAATACATTTTTTTTGTGTGTGTGTGTCATTCGACAGTGTTAGGGAGAGGCAAAAAAAATTTGATTAAAAATTCGAGTGGACATTGATTTGAAAAGATGATTATAAATTCTAATTTTTGTTGTTAGTTGATGTTGTTGTTGTGTTACAATTTACTTAAGGGGTACATTTTCATGTTTTAGAGGAAATGGTGTTTACGTTTTTATACCTCTAAAGAACTCAAGGATGGACAAAAGGTATCATCAGTACGTTCTATAACTTTTATTGGCATAGGGGTTCAAACTTTACAAAGAAAACATCTACGACCCTCTCTTGGAGCCCAAAACTCATGGATTATCGTATTCAGAGGAACCAAGGCTAATTTAAAAGTAGAGAAAGCCTTTTTCGAATGACATGAACAATTGTATGTTGGGAATATATTTTCCTTGGCTTGTTTGATTTCAGGGAATATCCTCGGCTTCGTAAATGACAGCTAAACGAAAAAAAATCGAAATTTTCCATTCGAAGTTTCCCAAAGGCTCTCTTCTTATTCTTACCTGCCATCTAGTATTACTTTATTAATTTATGGTTCGATTTACAAGCCTCCACGTACACAAGTACACCACAAAATCGAAATTATATGTCAAAACTATTTATTGCTAAAATTGAGCGTAGAACCGTCATGTGTACTGTAAGGGGACTATACCCTTTGATATCCATGTGGCTGGGACTCCATTGAAGTCTTACTTTATTCAGAGTGCCTCGTCGAGTTAAGACAATTATCGTCCCCAAAATAAGTTTTTATGAAACAGTATTGGAACCAATCGCCTTTAGAGCTGTCTGAAAGGATGCAAATACTACGATCTCTGCAATTCATCTTCTGCTTTCAAATAGCAGCGATTTCCACTTGAAAGACATTAGTGTACCTATAAAAGGGAATGGATAATTTTATATACGTAGCTTGACTTCAGACATAATACAGCACATTGATCCATGAGTAAAGGTCATCATATCATCACTGAAGGGGTAGGAAGGGCTATTATACCCCAAATGTAATTTCCAGTAATAGCTACCCAAAACAATTTTTTGAAGACGTGTTTCAGCACCATATCATCCGAAGGCATGTGAACAGTGCTGTTCCTGTCCATCTCCCTCCATAATTGACAGTGCCCAGAAGGGCTAGGAAGATTGTTTTTGCCTTCAATTTTCACCTTCTGATGAAACGAAAGCAGACGCACAGTCATCTTGAGAGCTTCAGTATATAGGTGTGGTGTGCATAGCTCCTGAAGGCGATTTAGGGTTTTCCTCCCGCTTGTTGTTCTAGGCCGCCAAAATAGTGCGGCAAATGACATTATATGTCTGATCACCGAAAGATATAGCCGATCTTACCAGATCCTCAGATAGTTGACTTCCAAAAAGATCGGGTTCTTAAGAGCCCTAATTATTGGAAGACTAAAGTTTCCCAAAGGCCTGCGTCTAATGAAAAGCACAATCTCACGTGATCACATACATACTAACATCCGTTTATTTACCTACCAGTATTATGGCGATGTCATCAGCATAATTAAAGTATAATCAAAGGGAATATTAGATTGGCTGATAAATTGGCCCGTTTGGGTTCGAATCCCACTTTTGTGGGAAAGCCTCATCTCTTGTCAACTATCCAAAATCTTCTTAGGATCAATAAACCAGCAAAGATATTAGTCTTGTCCTGAGCATTCTCAGGGAGCATTAATCCCTGAATTATGCTTTGAATGGAAATTCGAAACATCGCCATCTGTTAAGCACATCTTTTGCTCCTGTTCTTCATATTCTTCACATAGATGGCACTTCACATTGAGTCACAAACTGACGACCTTGACGATACTAGATATTTTGAACTTCATTGGAAAAATAAACCGATTTTGGGGCTGAGAGACTGTCTCGAAATGGACGTCAAAATGGGCCAATCGAGCTTCAGTGACTGGGAAGAAAATACCTTGTTGATGATTTCTTGAAATTATGAAGACTTTAAGTTAGACGAGCATTAAAAGGTAGCATGCTATGATATTAATGGATTGCTGTTCAAACTGGAAGGATAAGAAATAGAAGTAGCGGCTTGTGCAGACCGTGTAGCATTAACTGTGTCGGGGACTTATGTGGAAACGATCGAAAAGGTTTAGGTTTTGGAGTTCATTTCGTCAGGTACTCCAATAACATTAAATGGAAGTGTAGTAACTCTAACAGAGAAGGCAAGCTGATTTCTGGCCACAAACTTGAAAAGTAAGCTTAAGTATAAGTCACACATTTTGAAAAATTGAACTAAACCACTTACAGTCGATGCTGGTGTATTGACTTTGTACTGCTATAGTAAGAACCACACTTATATTTATGGGGTTTGTTTTGTGTGTAGTGGCTAGGTATTACTTGACAAAGTTATACGCAGAAAAATACTGGAAATGGTGCAAAGACCGGTCAATATGCTTTTATGTAGGGAGCTTACGATGATTTATTCACAAGATTTTGAAATAATGTTTCACTTTCTCCGTTTAAGGAATTCTGGGAGGGAAATCGAAACCAAAAACTGAAACTTTAATTTCTTACGGATTTTGTCCTTCACAAGTCTTCTACAGTTTGAACAGATTTTGTACCAACTTCGGGTTTTTGTGCGGTATACATTAGACCTATAGTTAGTCTAAGTGTTGAAAAATCACTTGGGCATCTTGGGCACGTCAGGCCAAACAAACTAGCCAATATCGATTGAATTATTAATTTGCTAGCGGAGCATGAGTAGGGTAACCTCGATTTCAGTGTTAAAACTGAAGCTCAGACGCTCACATTTAAAAATAGTTTAAGGAATATTTACAGTATCTTTCCCATTTAGACTTTATAGAACGCTAGAAAATAAGTCGGAAATATTAATGAGCGTTCGATCTTACGCTGCAGTACCAATTGGTTTGAATTTTGGTGAATAAGAAGGAGAAAGCGCCACTGTAACGTAACTTTAACGCAAAACTGATTGTAAACCCAAAATCGTTTACACAGTTGCAAGGCTAATAGTTTACGGAGTGACATGACAGAAAATACTGGAATTGGTTCAAAAAGTGTTCAGTACACTTTTAATCGGAGTGCTGAGGACTATACCTATACTCAAGTCTTTGACAGTCTGAAAGCCACTTATACTAATTTTGGGTTGTTTGCAGCAGGTCATAGTAGACACGTATTTAGATAGAGCACTTGAACAAAATACAGTCGTTAAGTAAGGAACTGCAAATCTTGGATTACCCTTTTCTGTTTAACCATAGAGGGAAAATCTCTAGAAATCCTGGAAGGACGCATTGGTACCTGAACCTGAGTTAGAAAATTTTTCACAAGAGACTTATATTATAAGTATTTTTGATTACTGAAACTCCAATCAGGCTAAGTTGTGGGTGTTTGAAGAAGACTTACTGTGGTATATCATCCATAGTTGATACCGTAGACCATATGTTAACATTAAGGGAGTAATCGAGTCGCTGTAACCGTTAGCTTCTTAGAGAGTTGTCTAATAATTTAAACATTCAGATTATCTGGGTGGAGAAAGCAGTATTGCATTGTCGCTCCGCCAGCACCGTGTTCTTGAGACCATGTGACATTTTCCTATTTCTTCCGTTGAAATAATTACTTCTTGGACAACGTTTTCAGTCAATAGATGTGCTTTGCTGGGAGTTGAGTATAATAACTGTTTTTGGATGGGAAAACGAGTATGATATGTATAGGAGAGTCTGAAGTATATTCAGTGATGATTCCAATCCAATTTATAGATTCCTCAACCTGATGAGTATGCAATCGAGTATATAGGAACAACCTTGTATGAACAACTTTCAAAAATTGTTCTCAAACATTTGATAATGTTTCGGTTTGGTACAATTCCCGCAATTGTTGAATGTTCAATAAACTTGCTGATGGGAACTAATTTTTTGGTTTTTTGGTGCACAAGACAATGTAAATGGTTTCTCAGCGAATTTTATTGACATTAATTAGTATGATTTTCAGTTATAACTATTTGTTTATATTGTGTATCCAGGCCATTTAACAAAATTTCTCAAAAAACTAAAATATAATTTTAAATTATTAATTATATTAATTTCCAAAAAAAAATACAAAATTAATAATTAAAATTTGAGTGAAAAGTAGAAAAAAAATTATTACTCGCGAAGACAATAGATCCATAAGATTTTGTTATTATTTTTTGGTTGTTGTTAATTTATTGAATTAATTAAAATTATAATTTTATTGTGTGTCATTTTTGTTCCGTTTTATATAATTATAAGATCGCCACGGGTTGATAACCTGATCGTATACTCGTATATAAACGAAAGGTCAATAATTTTCTTTTTGTTTTCTTAAAGATTGATCATCCTTTCACTATATATATATATACACACACACGCACAACCAAATTATAATATTTTATTTATTAATTTTTAATCAAAAATTTTACAGAAAATTATTCATTTCGAATCGAACATAAACACGGAGAAGATACAAAATTTTTGCATTTTCAATTCCAATCAGAAATAAATTCGTTCCGGCAATCTATAATCGCACGGTAGATGGGAAATTGATTTTATTAGTACGTTTTAATGTAGTACACGGGCACAAGGTATATATATATATATGCGGCAAGATGGGAATGGTAGAGGAACTCGTCACGTATAAATTTATTATCCAACAAAGGTGTAATGAAATCTTATATAAGTAAATCTTATATACTTTGTCAATAATCAACGTTCCAATAATGGACTTGATTCTCGTCGATAGTACGCTAAGAAACTTCTTAACTTAACCCTCATGGTATGCAGCTGTCAGGTTGTGAATATACATATCGTAGATGGAGGACTGGGAAGCGAAAATTTAAACAAAATTTATTGATTATCTAGAAAATACATAAACATTTAGGTTTTAAGATAAGAGGTTCACAATGATAGACTTAGTCTCTCGTAAGTGCTTACATCAACTGATACAGCCTGTAACCTCTCATTAGATAAGAGTATATTCTTTTCAATGTTATCAGGCATAAGGAGATGTCACCTGTCCAATAGATTTTCTCATGGCCTCGATCAATCAAAGAGGCAAACTGTAATATTAGCCTAGTCGTCCGCCTTATACCTGCATTTCTTCTTCCGTATTGATCACGGATTGTTAAACTATTTATAGATAGATTAACTCGTACTCCAAAAACTGCTGCCCAGAATGTCCTTATCCTGTTGTACCAGTTGCGTCATATTTCTACCTAAATAGTCTCCGCTTATTTGACCGAGAATCTACCTATATACATTCACTATTAACCCGCTGACCACCACGTCACCTAACGTTATTGTGTATACTGCTGAAACTTTCCGTTTTTTCAGCAACATGATCTCAGTATTTGACACTACAGTTTAATATGTTCATCACTTCATCTCCACATCGCTTGATTTTTTTAGTATTAGATCAATATCGAAGTCCGAGAGGCTATAACTAAAGCCACTTCATCCTTATAGCCCACGAGAACAATATCTTCTACCACTTCCAGCATACAATGTGGGTCATAGGTCAGCACCAAACACTGCCTCTTGAGTCACTTCAACTGATTTTTCTAATAACCACCAGTCAGAAGAACAGTGGAGAGCCCCGATTATATTGTACCATTTCGAAAAGTTAAAAACTTTTTTAACTTATATGGCTGCTCAGTGGAAGGAAGATCAGTGCTCGCACCAGTTAATAAAATTTTTCTGCCTAAAAGTCGCATTATCTCCGTTATAGCATTGATGATTAGATGCACTTTGAGGAACCCATGCTGTCTTTGCGACTGATCACCTATTTCCAGTATCTTCATTTATATCCTTGGTCACCGGTTTTAGCTTAATGGTTAAGAAAGTTTTTCATCACGTTGTAGTATTCACCGGATGACATTAACACTTAGGAGTTTCTCCAGCAGATTTTTCATCGTATCAAGCATGTTGTGAGTCCTTTACGTACCTTGCAGGTCAAGGTCACCGGTGTTGTTCCTTTTACTTTCCCCATGAATCTTGTCGTTAGACACGCTTTATTCTGCCTTAGAAGCAGTCCTGGCCTGCAATTAGTTACCACCTTCAATACTTTGATGAAGATATAATAGATTTTTAGATCTCATTGCCTTTTTGACTCTCATAGTTGGCACAGCTTGGTTCATCATATATACGATCGAGATTTTCTATGTGACGATCTTGTGTATTAGAAAAAGTGGCCGTTATTTATATAATTGCACTTCCGGGTAAGATCTCTGCCCCATGAGAAATCCATTCATTGCAAAGACTCCTCTTTTGGCATGAAGTAGTGACTGAATATGTTTATGTACTACGACATCTTATCTGTGACATGATACGAATATAACCAGCAATACATTATATTATGCCTTTTAATATCCTGCATTGAACTCATCACATAAACCAACCTATTGGTCTACAGCCATCAACAAGGTTCCTATAATTTGATTGATCTCGAAAGGAAAAGACTCAAATTACATTGAAGTCGAAGGCATCCTTAAAATTCAACCGGTTAAACCCACATACACATACAGATTAAATTATTAAAAACATCCAATCGCGATTGATGTTTGGTCACCACCCCGGGAATCGGAACCCAAGCACGCTACTTTCTCTACCACGAAAGCGATATCCTTACTTCCGATCACACACCGGTCTAAATGACTCTGGGGACAAATCTATCACAAATTTTAATGCACCCTTCTTCTGTGCAAATTCAAAACATCGCTCGTTATCTTATGGTTATCTCGTTTTGCATTTCTTCAAGAATTCGGAACTACCAATCGTTTCGATTACATGTCAGAAATTTTAGGGCACACAATCATTTGTCTGTGTCTTGTACCAATTGAATTCTATATATCAGTAAATTCTAAAAATAACAACATTATTGGGCTGTGGCTTAAAGCATCCAAGTGTCTCATACTGCCCACCTCCTACATTTTGTTTGTTGAAATGCAAGACAGTCAGTAACAGTCTTAAACGGGAACCATTGCAGGCCTGTACCGTGTCAATAATCTGAGTCCATCGGTTTCAATCACAAGCCAGCTCTTCATACTTATAAAGAATTAGAAGATATCAGATCGCTCTCTATATGCTGTGAAGACCTCGTTTCTGAAAGTGTTCTCTAACAGAAAGCCAGCGTACTTTTAGGCACAATATAAAAAAATTCACATTAAATTCCTGATTTCGTGATTGAAAATAATTCGGAATGTTTCATCGACGTGCGTTTTGATTCTTCTCTTGAATGTTAGAAGCCATTTTTCATCCCCAAACGTCATGGTCCAACTCTCATATCCATGCATGGTCCATGAAATCCATCTCATCAGGCATATGCTACTGGACTTGATGTTCATAGTGTGCGATTCGTATATATATGTTCAGTAGTCACGCGACAGTACTAGTGAATTACAAGAACTTAACTGGAAATATCGATTTTTATTACTTGCGTGCAGTGGCGTGAGCTAATTTGCGATTTATTTTATGTTCTTTGGTCGCCACAGTCCTATCGAATAACATCAGAATAGTTTTAAGCCCTCGATAGCTGCCAGGACTTCTATTTCATAAGAAAGATAATTTTGCTCATTCGCCACAATAGGTCACTCACCAAAATCACTTGTAAGTTATGAAACGCTTTTAACTGATCTTCACCAGATCAAAATCTTCCTAAACAAATATTTTAAGAGTGTGCGTAGTTTTGCAGTAATTTTTTGTGGGTCCCAAAAATCGTTCAACCTTTTTCACTCCCTGGTCAGTGCATGGTATTTCGTCACCTCTTTCAAGCTATTAAGTTTACTATAGTAACGAGTAGTGCCTCCTCCAATTTTCGGATTGCTTTCTTTTCATCGACATCAGGTACAACAATATCATTTAGATGTGTGGTTTTCAATCGATTATAGACTGATTTTATATTTGTAACAGCTCGTCATCAATCAATGGCTTCTGCACCTTATTCAACATAAACCACTGTAAGGTACTTTTATCATTTACAGGACACAGCTGTTAATCCATTAATTGCAGCCATAGTCAGGTTGACTTAATTACATATGTGAGAGATGGTTCGTACAACAATCACAATTACATCACTTGATATATTGTGCCTACTTATGCCTTCAATAATAATCATGTCAATGGTTGTCGGAATAAAAAACAATATCCCAATTACGATCAAACAATACGATCTTCGTTAACCTTTTCGTCCCACAATAAATCAGGCGTTATTGATGGAGTATGTCTCGATAGTGACTCGATTTACTTCCCCAATCTCATTTGGTTCGTAGAGTCATGAAGTCGTCGAGTCGTGTCAATAGGAATTTGTTTTCCGATCTTTTTAACGATTTTTTTGAGCATTAACTCGAATAGACGTAATGGTTACATAGGCTGGGACGCTCGGTCATCACATTTATACCAAGACTGTCAAAGGATGTTTGAAATTCTAATTTTTTTCCTCTCGATATGTGTTAGACTTGGAAGTGACTTTTTTCTCTCATATTTCATTAATTTACTAGGTGTAGTGCACTCGGCAGTAAAATTGTCTCATCTAAAAGAGGATCCTCGTTGGTTGCCTAAGCATGTGTAATGTTCTCTTTTGGTGTCGTATTGAGGATGTCCAGCACCCCCTACTGTTTGGCAAATAAATACTCAACTAAATTACTCAACTTAAGATTAGTGATGGATAGCTTTCAGTTCTGAATTTTAAACACTTCCATAATTCTGAGTTAATCTTTCTCTAGCATACTCCGAATAACTCGTCCAGTTCTTCCAGCTTCGTTTTGTGACTGCATAAAACACAACACTTGATGTTTCATTATTGTCTTGCATACATTTCATTCATAACCCCAATGAACTGCTGTTCTAATGCTGCTAGGTGCTAACTGTTCGAAATAGAGAAGTTTGGAATCCAACATCTTGATAATTTGATCAGATGGGTTTGCAGTTTTCTTAAGGTGATTGGGGATTTTTATGTGATATAAAAATAGCAGTCCTGTTTAAAATGTGTATATTATGACTTGTTTGGTACACCTGCACTGATGTCAAGTTGCTGCTTAGTGATAATTTTTGAATTGAATTTCTCAATTGTTACTTTATCAAACGCTTGCTTCCCTCAAAGATGTGTTAGGGCATTTGCAATCCTATGCAGGACTATATTGGTCTCGAACCCCAAATTGATGGTCTGGTATAATATCAAATTTTTAAAGTACTTGTTGCAGTTTATTTTCAAACAGCTTAGAGATTTGTGGCTCACATTATTCAGGCTTCAGTTCGAGCTACCTCTTCTTTTTAGATTTCATGTAACTTTTAAACAATAATCTTATCATAAGCTTACTGGTACGATCGAATGTTCATTTTATCAGTCAGCCAGTATGTGAGATGGGGTGCTGATCCTTACTAATGCATGAACCGAATCTTATTATTGCATTTTTAAGAGTACTGCTGATATAAGAATGCCTCCAGATCACTCCTCCAGACAAATACTTATTCATTTCAAACTCAAACGACTGTTTTATTGTTCAGATTCTTGGTGTCCGAGATGATATACTCGTTAATTTTACATAAGTGTGTTCAAATTTTGTATAATAGGAACCACTGTACTCTTCATCATTTCTTGCAGTTGTAGATGAGTGTCTCGTTTCCAGAATAATTCAATCATCATCGCTCTCCAATCCTGGATAAACCAAAATTTGTAGGATTAAGCCGCCGTTTCTTCTCTAGATTCAAATTAACTACAAGCAAGTAAAATGACTTGAATTGCCTAACAACTATACTAATTAATCCATCAAAAGCTACTCCAACACTTATAATGTGCGGCTAATTGAAAATGATTCACTCGCATCAAATATTATGATGATGCTAATCCGTACAACCTCAATAAGCATAAATTACATTTAAATTAAATAAAATCGAAATTATTATTCGCGTTATTTGTATTAATATAATATAATATTATTAAATATTCTAAAAATAAACTACAAAAAAAAACATATATTTTTATAAATATTACAATAATTTATAACAAATCACCCACTCAATATGGGGCGAGAGATGAAAATATTTTAACAGTTATAATAATTCACTGTCTAGTTTAGTTTAGATTTTTCTTTTTTGCTTAAACAGATCATACAGAATTTATGTCTTGTTTATTTTTTAAGATTTTGTCATGTTTTCATTTATTTTTTATTATACTTAGATTATTAGTTGAAGTTCTTTGTCCAATTAATACGATGATCAAGCGTTTCAGTATTGGACTATTTAGGCGTGACCTGCCACTAAAAATTCACCTGATGCTCTCATTGATATATCAAGATCCGAATTTTCCTTTGTGATGCAAGCTTAACATACAATAAGAACTCCTGTTGGTGTTGTTCCCATTTGGCTAAGCTCCTTGATACCACTACACAATTTGTACTAGATCACCGAAATTGACGTTTTCGAGAAAGAACACAGATGCATCCAAGAAACCTTATACCTAGACTAGACGAGTAAATCAGTGGAATAATAGTTCAGTGTAATTCGGTGGAATGCAATCAGATCAGAAGCAAAAATTCAATGAAATATTGACTAAATCATTTACTAGGAGGACAATGCTGGTGCTTAGAGCTCCACCATAAAGAAGTTAAATATCTAGGACTAATCCTACTTCAGAAACTTGGAATCTACATATTACCAAGATCTCTACCACATATGCTTATTGGGAATGTCAATACCTTTATGGTCCTTGCTAACTATTATCAGTCATATGCTTCCTTGGTATATGTAGCCCAAGATCTGAGGAGAAAAAGCTTTCGATATACTTAAGTTTGTACTATGGTTAAAAAACAAACTTCAACTTTGGAAATCTTATTAGGGCTGCTCCAACTGCATTAATAAAGTGAGTCATCTAAAAATTCTGGGGCTCTTCGACTATATGCCGACCAAAAATAAATTACATAAACCTTTTATGTGGTATTTTTAGCGGTATATGGGATTGTATATAGAAGGATCATAGGTTGGACAGAAATGGGACTGTTTGGGTATTATTTGGCCATAGTTAAGCAAAATAACCTAAATAGTGGTTTATAATATTTTGATTAAACAGAATTGTTCTTCGTGACCTTGAAGAAAGACAAACTAGCGCTGTAAAACGATTATTGGAGGTGGTGGCTACTTTTTTCTGTTGTTGTTTGGCCATGCTCGTAGTTGCCTTCTATAATTTTAGGTTTTTGCAATACCTGCAGAAGGTGTGCAAGCTACCGATTTAGTACAGCCAGATGACGTCTGAGCCATGATGCTTTACTTTTAGTTGACTATTCATAGAAAGAGTATTATTTGTGGCCGATGTTAAAGATTTATAAAAGCAGATGGCGCTCAGATCTAATTCTGAGAAGTCTCTATCATTAGCATAAAGCAAAATAAAAGGTTCCATAAGCTGCCATACGCAGATATCGAATAGTCAATGATTGACATTGAAGCATCCAAACTATATACTTTCTTGTTCATGTTAAGACTACAGATAACCTCCAAGCCTACCTTGGTCAGATTTAGTCTCTAACTCGATCTTTTTTAGGGGAACCAGAAAGCTAATCATTTATTATCAACTTTCAGTCACTTGCGTTGTAACATAAATCAGTTAAATTTATGCCACAGCCTAAACGTCATCCAATACCTCTGGATTGACTCCATCAGCTTAAAAGTGGACACCACTTTCAGTCGAGCTTTTTAGATAGACAATCACGTGAGTCTCGGATTTAAAGCTCGAGGTTTTCTAAGCTCATTACTCTGAGGTGCGTATCTCACCCGTAGTATAACGCATTCTTGCACTGTACAACATTGTGACAGAATTAAGTGTTTCCATCGCTGCATCCAAAACTCATGTATTATGGTGAATTGAACAATATTGTGTAGGTACTACAACAACTGCATCAATTGAAACCTTAGGCGTACATAAAGTGTTAGCCAACAATTTTCAGTTTTACCGATGCTGGTATACCAGCAGCGAGGGATTGATTTATTGATTGTAAATTTTTGAAGATTGTATTTCATACTGTGATTGGAATTTAATTAAAGAAAAAAAAAATTTCTTGTGTTGCCAGATATAATTAAATTACTGGACAAAACGTATACGACAGCAATAAATTATCGAATTGATTAATTTATCCACTAACAACAATAAAAAATAAATAAATAAAATCGTGGATTATAATCAATTAAATTATTGACTTAAATTTCAATAAAAAATTTTCCAGAGAGTTCCTTAAGTTTGGTGCGCGGCACGGCTATAAATTATAAATTATACAACAAATAAATAAATAAATATATAATTTATGGCACATATGTATCGCGGTTTTTTTTTAGTTTTTTGACCGTTAAATTGTTATTCTTAGTCCATTTTGGTGGATTCTTAATGGAAATTTTATCGATTAATAAACTAATGCCTGCCATGGCCTCAGTGAATTTTTTTGGTTTTGTGTGTGTGTGTGAAGAGGTGGTGAAAGCATTGTCTGATTAATCAAACGTGCTTAAAATGATATATGGTGTGTTGTTTGTATAGTAAGGAACCGGTGTGATAAAACGATGTTGAGTTCTAAATTGGAAGATGGATCGCTTATTGAACATATATTTTGTTCTAGTCAGCATCATCATATTTCGCAGATCCAGTTCAATGAGCTACTTTAAGCTGAAGCCAAGAGTACAATACCTTGAGTTCCATTTAATCGTACGTCATATGCGTAGTTATCAAACATGTTATTAAGAACGAAACTATGGCCGCAATCGAAGATCGAAACTTGTCTAGCGAGAAATAGTATTACACAAAACACACAGATATCATAAACTCAATCTGAAGACGTAAAGTCGTTTTATGACTACAATTTGAATCAGTGCCAAAGTCAGATTTTCTCATATGACAAATTTCAGTCACAAAATGAACGGTTTCCAGTTAATATACAACTGAACACTGTTTGTATACTTGGTGTTGGCAATAATTGATCTGATACATATCGAATCCAATGGAGCCGAATTGGTGGCCAGTTCGAGTTTCAAAGCTAATCCAGAGTATAAAATTTACACATCATTGTGGAGAACCACTTTCAACGATTATGAGTATAGTGCTTCAAATTAGTCCATGAACGATTGGCCGTATGGAATTCATGCTAAAGTTTCGATGAGCCTTAACATCTCAAAGCACGAGAGGTGTTATCTCTTCGAGGCCTCTTTCAGTTTGAGAAAACTAATCAGATGTGGAAGAGATAAAACAAAAAATTAATCTCATATTATACTTTAGCCTACAAAATCCAGATGTACGAAGGTTGGAAGCTTGTCACTCTATATAGCATCTCAATAAATGTGGCGCCAAAACCTCAAGCTCTATCGCGATTAGTGAAACCTGCTCGATTAATATAATGAATCACCAAATCGTTGAAGTAAGGAAATAGCGTATTACACGTGAAGTTTATTACTGGAAGAACTCCTTTATATCTCCTGAAGAAACCCTAATCGTTCAAGGTAAGCCTCAAAGAACTGAAACACTATGATGGACTAGACAACTGACCTTGTGAAGAAACATTGAAATGGAGGTCACTATCAGAATTATAGAGGAACCTGATGGTACTTATATACGAGTAAAAATCAAGAGGCCCTATAGATTATAATGGAAAGTAATTTTCTCGAAATCAATTCTCACACCAACTGACTTTTTTCCAACTATAAGCCTGTCCAGGAATAACATTCTATAACAACATCCCATACAATCAAGGAATCTACTTTGGGAACATGTTTATACATCAAAGGTGTGTTTGATAACGCAGCCTTTAGTATAATGACCACAGTTGTTCGTTGATTTAGTGCCATGGCAATATCAAAGAGGTTCAGGGTCATGTTTATCTCTTGTGGTGTCTTGTGGTCAACTCACTATTCATCTAGTTGCAGCCTCGTGTTGTGATCATAGGGTTTATTAGTCAACCCTAGAAAAACTGGATAGTTCACAAGATTAACCACTGGCAAAATTCAGTCTTCCAAAAATTGGGGCTACTAGAATTAGTATCTCGTTAGCCGCACTTTGCGGGGTTGGAGAAAACCTCTAAACTGCTTTGGCTGGTGATTCAGTTATACATGCTAAAACGTCAGGTGAAATTATCTATACATCTTACTTAGTATGCTACATAGGTTACTTAATTAAACCTGATGGTTCTTGGACCGATTCCAGTGAGGAATTCCTCAAGATTCTCATGGACACTCACTTCCCGGGTAGTTTACACAACTCGATGGAACTGAGAGCGTCGGGAGTAGCTTGTTCGTTGCGCGCACCGGATATCGTAAATAAAAAACGAATTCTGTGGGCCATAAAAGTGTTCAAGCCGTACAAATCGGCTGGACCGGATCGGATTATACCGGCAGAAATCCAGAACAACTCGGAAATAATCGTCCCGTGGTTGGAGGCGATCTTTAAAGGTTGTTCAAAGTTGGTCTGCATTCCTAGGCAATGGATGGAGGTCAGGGTAGTTTTTATTCCGAAAGCGGGAAAAGGATCGCATGGCTATCCAAAGGACCTAAGACCTATAACATTATCATCTTTTCTGTTGAAAACCCTGGAAAGGCTGGTAGAAACACATTTCAGTAACAATTTAAAGCAGGAGAAATGGTCAGCCTCTCAACATGCGTACTGTAAGGCTAAGTTAGTAGATACGGCCCGACATGCCTTGGTACGCACAATTGAGAGATTATTTCACTCAAAGGAGTATTGTTTGGTAGCTTTTCTTGATATTGAGGGCGCCTTTAATAACGTTCAGACAGATGCAATCTTGAAAGGATTATCGTTCATGGAAGTAGAAACCTCCATAATCAAGTTGGTCAGTCATATGATGGGAAGCAGGACTGTAAACTCAGAGTTAGGGGAGTCAACT
Organism: Tipula lateralis; assembly: GCA_963932295.1. Lineage (NCBI taxonomy): Eukaryota > Metazoa > Arthropoda > Insecta > Diptera > Tipulidae > Tipula > Tipula lateralis. The sequence goes on along the minus strand of OZ010737.1, from coordinate 183,325,554 downwards.
ATAAGAAGGCGAGTGGTTAGGGGAACCCCACAAGGGTGAGTTCTGTCTCCTCTTCTCTGGAACATGGTGATTAATGGCCTACTTCTGAAACTAGAGAGGGAGGGTATAGGATTGGTCGCCTACGCTGATGACGTGGCGATCATGGTATCAGGTAAATTCTAACCGACTATTAAGGAGGTAATGCAGAATGCGCTTCTTATTATTACAAGATGGGCCAGTAAATCTGGATTGGAAATTAATCCATCTAAGACAGAGCTGGTACTCTTCACGAAGTAATATAAAATTCCAGTAGTTCACCCACCTACTGTAAATGGCACTAAACTGTCCTTTACTGATAAAGCGAGATTTCTGGGTGTAATCTTAGACTGTAAACTAAGCTGGAAGCCAAACATCTTGGAGAGAATCAGCAAAGCTACGACGGCGATGTATTCGTGTAGGAATGCAATAGGCAGACGTTGGGGTCTAAGACCGGAGCTGGTACACTGGCTCTACACGGCTGTAGTAAGACCCGTTCTTATGTATGGAGTGAGTGTTTGGTGGCCAGCACTGGATAGAGTAACCTATAGGAAAAAGTAAGAGAAGGTGCAAAGGATGGCCTGTTTGCTGATAAGCGGGACACTGAGAACAATACCTACTCAGACCTTAGAGATCATGTTACACCTTTTTCCAGTGGATATCTATGGTAAACAGATGGCGGCTAACATAGCCACTAGACTAACGGCCGTGTCTCAGTGGAAACACCTTCAGGCAGGTCACTCAACAATAATTGGTTCGCTAAAGAAGGAAATGTTAACCTTTTTTTTTTTTTTTTTTTTTTTTGTTTTTTATATTTTTTTCTATGTTATCTTTTTTGGGGCTCAAGGCTCTCCCAGCTCTTTCGCGGTTCGCTTATTTACGTCCTATTTTACGCCTTAACGGCCAAATCGAGGACGTACGGCTATAGGTCCGATTTTCGTAGAACCATCTGCGCATTGCAAAGCTCCATGCCAGCCTATAGTACTGACACGGAAGATGGGTCGGCCCATGAGTTCTGCACTCCAACAGGGGGTCATAGATATGTTCATTAACACCACCGATCGTAATCAGATGGTTAAAAATCCCTTTTGCATCCTGCCCCTATCGGGATTCGAACCCGGTACCTCCCGCTCCAACTGCCACAGCTTTAACCACTGAGCCACCTGGGCGGTAATGTTGAACCTTGACTATATTACGCCGGTATTATGCTTCGAAAAAGGTTTTCAAACCTTTATCCCTTCAAGAGAATTCTGGGGGAATAAGCTAGCACTGGAAACCGAAGCTATACAATTCTACACGGACGGCTCGAAGCTAGATGGTAAGGTCAGAGCTGGTCTGTTTTGTGGAGCATTAAATATAAGTACTTCCGTTCGTCTCCTTGACCACTGCAGCGTGTACCAGGTGGAGATAATAGCGATTGAGGAAGCCTTGACTTGGTTGAGTCATAACGTGGAATCCAAGAGGGATATCAACATTTTTGTGGACAGTTAGGCGGCTATCAAGTCGCTGGAAGCAGTGCTGTTGAAGTCTAGGGTAGCATTGGGTTGCCACTCGTTTCTTAACGAGATGAGTGAGCATTTCAATATTCAGATTATCTGTGTCCCCGGCCACTCTGGCGTCAAGGGTAACTGCAGGGCAGACGAACTAGCTAGGCAAGGGCTAATGTGGGGAGGCCTACAGCGGAGCTTAGACTGGCTCTGAGGAAAAGGGCGAAAGCTTCAGCACAGGAGAGGTGGTCTAACACCTTCACATGCAAAAAAGCGAGACAAATATGGCCAAGGTTGGATTTGAATCGCTCCAGGACCTTAATCTCTCTGGAGAGGAGAGATCTTAGAAGAATAGTAGGAATATTAACGGGACACTGCCTTTTCGGGGAACATGCGAGAAGGCTGGGTCTAGAAACAAATGACTTCTGAAGAAGCTGCATGGACGAAGAGGAGGAACAGACGTTTGTTCACTTCCTGTGCTCTGGTCCTGCACTGGCACTAAGAAGACATTTACACTTGGGTAGGTATGTAATGCACAACTTTTCAGATCTTGCAGATAGTAAGGTGCGTTACAATAGAGTGTTATGGGTATTAGGGGACTAAGATCTTGTGGTATCACAACGGATCGGCAGCGGTCTAAGTGTGCGATAGCAGCCACTCTAACCTACCCTAACCTAACCTACTTAGTATGCTTGACTTAATTGACTGATAAATTGATCAGTTAAAGTTCACTTGACACTTTTGAAGGACTTGAGGAAAGAGTGACGTCAATATCTCTTAAGAGAGATATCGACTATATCACTTTGGTGGTCTGCACCAGAAGACTTTGAATAATCACATGTATGAAAATTGAAAACAGTATCGTGGAGGAGAACAAGAAACTGTTGAGCACCTCTTATTATAGGTGATCAGCCCAATGGATCCTCTTACACACAATCGTTATTTTATGTGTTTTTCAAGATTCCGTTCAAATCGGACAGTACTATAGACTATATCATGATATTCATCAATTCCTCCTATAGTTTAAGAGAGCCAATGACCCCAACAAATACACACATTGTAAGGGAAAGTTAACGGGAGACTTGATCCACTAGAAGTGTTTTCAATTTATGCTGGTCTCAAAATCGGGCTTTATATCAATATGACCTTGATTTTATTGTCATGTAAACCTATCCCAAAATTATACATATTTATATGCGAGAAGTCCAGATCACGAATGAAGGTCTGTAAATAATTTAGTAATCTATTAGTCACGTACCTTGCTACGTAACTATATTATCTTTCAACTACAGTTCAAATTGTGCAGAGGGTTGAGCAAACCCGTTGTTTGACGTGACTGAGTTAAAGCCCACCACAACCTTGCAGAGTCAGATATCGATTAGATCCAACATTTTACTGGAGATCATAGTATAATATACACTGACTCCAACATTTGATCACTATGACCCTGTTTCGGTTCCTTCCATAAACTACTCGATGCTTGGTACGACATATTAATATTTGCTTAGGAATTTCTTGAGAATGCGAGGGCAACTATTTTTACAGTAGTACAGCCATTAATTAGAGACGACAAGTAAATATACTACACACAAATAGTTCGCATTCCAACCGTAAGGTGATCAGTTGGCGTATAAACGATTAATAATTTTAACTCATCGGCATAGATATGTTTGTTTGATCGCGCTACTTTTATAAGACTAAACGATGATAGTAGGTTAACCTGACGGCGCTAACAAGTTACATCATATACGAATTCTTTAATTCGACCGCGCAGTTAAAAAACACATTTTCATCAATAAATATTTATCAAATTAAAATACCGCGAGACACATATACGACACATATACACAAAGTATCGAGATGATTTCGATTTAGATCCAAAGATTTTCACACCTTCTTTACGATTTCTTATTTGCGTGATGTCTAATAAAAAAAAAAAATACAAGTATGCGACTATATGCTGATATCGTCGCATATCGGGCTCCATCCCCACCCGCTCGCCTCTATATATAAGATTTGTTTCGTCGTATGTTTCAAAAGACTTTTTTTATTTTATATATTTTCCAATAAATCATTTTATGATTTCAAACAACAAGAAAATAGATCAAAGATCACAAATAAAAATTTTCATCTTACAAGTAACTATACTCTATAAAGTACAGCAACAAAGCAACGGAAATAACTCAAATGAAAATGTTTTTATTTCGATTTTTCACAACAATAACAACAACAACGGCCAAACACACGACTAATAATCTTAAGTATCGCGCACATATACGAGTCGCGAGTAATAAGACGATGCGAAGAAAACAATCTGTCGCAAGAAGTTTGATTTAGTGAATAGTTTTTACTATATACTCGAGATGAATCTGAGACTAATTTCGATTTTTGTTTTATTTGCATTTCGCGGGTACTTGAACCTTCCTTCTTAATTAATAAGGTAGTTTAAATTTTATTTTAAGATCTTACTATATTGCAATATATACAGAGACATAATTTGGTTTTTTATGGATGAGCCGTCTGTCGCATATATTAACAATTAATTTTTATTGAATTCGTAACAGTGCAGTTGTGTTAATGTCAAACTATAAATTACATTTAGCAACATTTTGTAATTAACTAGGTACAACAGTAGACGTATTTTAATAGTTTTCATAATTGTAGATGTCTATAAATATAAAAGTGTATCATAATCTTAATTTACGGCACCAATCGAGGTGAAAATTCTAGATTGACGCATATGACATACATGATACTATCCTTTGAGTCTTCACCTAGAGATTTGAGCTTATCGGTACAGTCAAGGTCCCTAATTGATCCTTAAGAGGAATATGATCGCAGTCTATGGCAAGAGTGCTCAATTCAGTTTCGTGTTCTCCTCCATGATACTGTTTTCAGTTTTCACATGTGATTAAATGCAATCATTTTTTCTCCATCGTGGTCTTTATGCGTCTGGACATAACTCCGATTCCGGTTTTAAATACATCCATATGTTTTTCTTCCTATGTATTTCCACTTTAGGCGCCCTATGCGTCTACTAGATTTGTATATCTAACTCTGTTTGGGGCCACTGATTTTATTTCAGCCCATAATTTTCTAATATGTTTGGCTTCCGTAATTATCGTTCGCTTCCACATTACAGGTGGTCTTTTTACTTTTCTCTTTCCTTGTGGTTTCCATTCCAGTGCTGTTCGAATTATATCGTCTTGAGATTTCTATAGCAAGAGTATAAAGTCGCCGGTTGTAGCTTAATGGTTAAAAGAGTTTCCCATCATGCTACGGTCTCAAGTTCGATTCTCGCCGTTGATCAAATTAACATTGTGTGTAAAAAATTCGTTGGGCTGACCACCTACAATGTGCACCAATCGTTAAAATGATTCGTTAGGTCTCAGTTGAGACGCGGTAAGGGCCATTTGTGGCCTTTAAGCCATAGATTTTTTTTTTATAAAGTACAGGAGAAAAAGAAGTTCAGGGTGGCAGGGGAAACGTTAAGACTAAATGTTATGTAACGATGGTCAGAGAAGGAATGCCCCCTCGCCACTCTCCATTCCCTAACTATAGGGTACAGTTTTTCTGAGGCGAAGGTTACATCTAGAACCTCCTGCCGATTTTAAGTAATAAAAGTGGGTTCTTGCCCAATATTACACACCATGAGGTTGTTGTTTAAAATGTAATCAAAAAGTAACTCACCTCTCTCGTTGATATCAGTGCTTCCCCAGATTGCGTGGTGCGCATTTACATCACATCCAAGGAGCACCCCAATCTTCTTCATGTACGCTTCGAGGACCAGGTTCCCCAGGTTATCCGGCGGAACCTGTTTGTCTAGGTCCAAATAGGCTGAGACCAGCCAATTATACTGCCACCAATCTCTAGGCTGACAGCAGTTACGTCACCATTGCTGTATTGAGGAAGAAGGAACATATTTAAATTATTTTTTCCAAGAATGCAGAATCTGATATTCCCCGAGTTTCTTGAGTATAATAAGTTATACCCCTTCATTTTAAGGCCACATATCCTGTTGATGTTTATCCAAGGTTCTTGAATAAGGACCACGTCCTCTTCTGATCTAGTCAGTTTGAGGAGTAAAGCGGCCGACGCCGCCTTTAAACGGTGTAGGTTAATTTGTATTAAATTTAGCATAACCAAGTTGAGCCTACTTACCTATTTCACTCCCCGCTACCGCAGGCTAGTGTCGTTCGTTTCCATTGGAGTCACCGATGTCTCCCGTCTCTCCCCCCATGGAACTTGTTTTCCCGATGTTTGCAGTCCTCCCGTCCCTTGGGTCCGACAGGTCTTCTTCGTCTGAAACCAGGGACGGTCGGCTGCCCATCTCCTCTCCAAGTGCGGTCACATCGGAAAGCTCTATTGGTTTGGTTGTCTCTCCTCCAGGTGCAACTGCATTACAAGTCGATTACTCCCTTAGTCGCGGCAAGCGGCACCAGAGACTCCGTATTGATTATCATAGTTGATAATCTGGAGCCCTGCTTTGCATCCTCTTGCCTCACGATCTTCCAGTTTCCTGTTGTAAGTTTGGGGTTGCTAATTCTTATTATTTCAAGAATCCTTTCTGGGCTATCCGATTCGGTTGGTAGCCAGACGCGTGCTTTTGGCCTGCTAGGAATCTCTTCCCTGCTTACGGCCGCCAGCTTCGCGCCTTGCCACACCTCCCCTAGCTCCGCTACAGCCTTTTTATAGAACTCCACTGATCTGGCATCTGAGCACGCTATAAGTTTAACGCACCCTTGATGCCAGCCGGCATCTCTGCAGGATGGAGGGGGCCCTGGATTTTCTCTCAGGATCTTTAGATTGTACATCAAGCTCCATTTTCCCATGGTGATGCTCCCATCTTCATGACTCCTGTCAATGACGGCTAGCACCGGCACACGCTCTTTAATAATATCCATGAAGGATTTTAGCCTTATTAGGAGACAAAACCTTGTGAGGAGTTTTGGGCCTACATTTGGGCCGTTTTGTGTCGACGAGTTCCAGCTCATCCTTGAACCGCTGTATTTTCGACAAATGGTCCCTCTCTGAGCTGGCAACCGTTTTCTTGGCCCATGCAACGGATTCTTTTTGGTTCAGCCGTAAGTTGCCCCTCAGGGGTTGCAGCCCACCTGTCAAAAAAAAAACCTAAACGCCACGCGTCTATTCCTATAGCTAGTCCCTGGATTAGATGCCTTGAATTTGCTTTTCCCTGGTGTTTTTGAGGGAGCCCTCACCTTCACGGTTTGAGCTTTTACTTTTTATTTCCGGCCTTTGGAGAGTGCCGGTCTTGGTTTTGTGTTTTTTTTTGGATTCCATGTTGTTCCCACTAGTCTCGGAAAAATATATGGTCCACCTGCGCAGAGATAGGTTTACGCAGGTAAGGCTAATTATGGCCCCCAACCCAGTAGTTTGTTGGCACGGGTCGCGCAACACCGTAAACCAGCCCATCTGCCGTCATTTAGCGTGACCCGCCCCACACTTAGGTCGCTTTACCCACCCGGTCTAACGAACGAGGACCCGGAGGCTTTATTTATTCGCTTGGTGATATCTTCTTCTGTCCCGCCGGTTATTGATAGAGTATAACCGAGGTTTACGAATTCTTTTACATCTTCGATTTGTAGTTGGTTGATGCTTATTGTACTGTTGAGCCTCATTGTTCTTATAGTGATGTTGATTTTTAGACCAACTTCGTTCGCCAAGTCCGATAGTTTCTGTATTTTTTGCTGCATATCGAAATATTCCATCCATATGTATATAGATATAAATTACTATCGAAATGTTCCCCAAACTAATTAATTTTAATTAAAATTATAAAAACAAAATTTTTTTACTAATAAATAACAAATAGATGAGATCGTCTCTTAGTTCGTATTCATCTCCAAATTGAAATCCAATACTTTATTCGAATTGATAATTCCATGAAATTTTCACATCCTCCTATATATACACTACACACTCTCATATGGGACGACACTATTTTTTAACTATATAGTTTTTTAAAAAGCAATAAAATTTGATAAATTAGTTCGTGTTATTTATTTATTTATTTATTTTTATCTTTTTTCAAATTAAAATTAATTTTTATTAGTTTTCTTTAAGTCGACGATATACATACACCATGCATAGTTTTATTTATTTGTTTCAGTCTCTGTATGTTGTTAGTGTTCCGTGTACAACGTCTCTCTTGTGTGTGTATGTGATTAATTAGATTATTGATTAAGAATTATATTGCCACCCAAAATAAATTAGCCACGCTTGATTTATGGCCAGGCGATGGTTTATCAAGCCGCATGGCAATGTTTGCACAGTTCTTATCCGTTTTGGGTGTAATATATCCACTCGTCGAAATATTCAAGGTGAACGGAAATACTGTTGCGATTGGCCATTAAAACCTTTCGTCCTGCACTATACACGTTTTGAAACAACAAAGCTCGATATAATTAACTTTATATTATTCATGTAAACGATACGAAAACATGATTTCTTAAATGCAATCGCATTTAAATGCAATTCACATACATTATGCGCTTAGACTTTATGGGCATATATATACTCGTATAAATGCAGGCAAGAATATAATTTTACATTTTTTTTTTTTTAACTTAAGAATATCCATATACTTAAGTAATGTGTATATTAAGATTAAGAGGCTTGTGAGAGGTGTTAAATTTTTGTTTTTAAACGAGATCAATTCTTCGATTTAAATTTTAAATTTAACATTTTTTTTTGTACACATATAAATTATATTGCTGTGTGATGAATAATTATTTTAATTTTAATGGTCAGATTTGCTCGTTAGAACGTACATACATATATTATTTATATGTACAAATGTGTTCATGTTTACCATTATTTATTATCGAATTATTTATTTATTTTCTTATTTGTATGTTGCGTTCTCCATAAATGAATTAATTATAGCGAGTTCTTAATCTTAAATATATTTTTATTGAGCACTGTCTGAGTCATCAGTCATACACCATGCATGAACTGAATCTGGTTTACAGTTTCTGTTTAAAAGAGTTGTCTGTAAGAGGCAAGGTTTTCTTTGCGGCTGTACGTCTACGATAACTTCAGAAATTTCATCTGTATAAGGTCTTGAATCGAACCCAAAGAAAAATGTCTAAAGATATTTAATCACAAGATCTCGTTGGCCAATTGTTTTTTGCGATTTATGATTGTTGCGTTGCTTGTGTGGCACGTAGCGCCATCTTGCTGAAAACAAACATCGCCCACATCAATATCTTTAACCTACGCCCATAAAAATTCATTAATCATAGATCGGTAGCACAAACCATTCGCCGTAACAGTTGCACTAGCCTCATTTTCGAAAAAGAAACGCCCTGTGGCGTTCACAAATACGACGAATAGTCATGCCACAAAAGTGAAGTAACAACAAAACAATCGAAAAACTAGATTTCGATTCAAAAATTCTGTAATACGCTAGAACTGTTGCAACATAGACTATAGAAACTCGTTTCTATATATGAAACGAAATGCAACGTATAACATCAAGCTCGTTCGCATGTGCCTAATGAGATGGATTTTTAAACTTTTTGATCACACAAGGAGTCAATGACGTCATCAGATTCAAACCGGTCTAGCGAACGAATATTACAGATCACATACAAGATGCCAGATATTTCATAAGACAAACGCATTCATCGGCTGGGTCATTCAGCGCTCTAGCTGTCAATCAATACCACTCCCATACGACAGCTCTGCTTATTAAAATAGCCCCTGATATCAAAATGAGCCACATCACTGGAAATGGTTTTTCAATGAAAAACTGGATCATTTAGATGCAGTTGAAGGACCCAATAAGCGAAGATCGATCGGCTTGAGTCCTTGTGCTAACTGAACTTAATTCCAAAGATCGACAGGAATCTGGATTTTTTCAACACTACGGGCTACAGTAGCAACATTCTCAGTTGTTCTTGAGCGACAATTGGACAAATTGATATTCGTATTTCGAAGACCAAAACTACTGGGCATCATGCCATAATTTATGCCATAACGAGCATAATAATCTTAATGTATCGGTTTCGATTACGGGCCAGTTCTTCACTTTCACATTATTCACACATCGCCAAAAGTGACCTCTTCACCTATCGAAAGAGCCACTTTATTTCAAAATCGCTGTATCATTCGGTTCAGATCAGCATGTAACATGTGACCGAACCAGTGTACACTGTCTTTCAACACACAATACAAATTCAGATTCCCCGATTGAAAAATGTTTTGATTTCAAAAATGGACGTAGAACAAATAGCGCCCGCTGGTTAGCGGCAAGGTGGATCTATCCATCCAAGATACTTGAATATCAGCACTACTTCAAACGTTGGTCACCACTTCTAAAACAATTGTGTCTTGGTTTTTAGAACCAAGACCCAATGTTCAGAATTTTTTGTTTCAATTTGTTGATTTTTAGACCACTGAAAGCTGAATATCATTCTAGTGGTTCAAGTATCGCTTCCATTCCGATGCTATTTAATAAGTGACTTACCGATTTGCACAGAACTCTGTTTGGAAGTCACCGATAATCATTGTTTTTGCTTCAATGAAACATACATACCTTCATTGTCCGAATTCAGTGACAAAAGGCACTCAATTGCCGTTAAAAGTATCCTACTTATAATACCGAACTTACAAGCCAGCGTACTCGCTGTTGTTTGATTTTATACACGATGTCAGGAATTGGCATTGAATTCACGTAATTGAAAAGAGTTGTGGATGATGTGGGGTGTTTCGAAGCGGCCGATTATCGTCATCAGTATAACTTCTTTGGTTTCGGACTTGACCCAGCCCTTAAAATTTTTGTAAACAATTGCTATTTGCATTTCGAGAAGTGGCAAAAACCCGACCTCAAACTCATCCGTCGTCAAGTTCCAATTCTCGCATACATTACAACGGGTCTGATCAACACTGTACAATTTCATTTTATATCCATTTGCAAGACTCATCATTCCGTTGAATATGTGATTACCACTACTGGAATTAATTTCACTTGGTCTTAAAAACCAGAGACCGCAGATGTGTCATTTTGGATTTGTTGATTTTGAGACCTGCAGAAGATGTTTTCTTCAAGTATCTGGAAAGAATCAGCCGTACCATCGAAAAAGTGCCGAGGAAATATTTTCGATTCTATAGTTACCCGAAGTTTTTTGCGGAAGCAATGCTTGATTGATGCAACTTTCAGTCAGCTGCTAATCAGTTATTAAAATAATGGGCTAGTTTTTTGAACTGCTACAGTTCGGTTTTGCGGTTACGATACTACGGTCGAGTGCTTCGTTAGAGCGATTGTAGTTTAATATTGGTAGAAAGGCATAGGCGAAAAGGAGAACATCTTGATAGAATGGTTAAAAGGAAGAAGTCCGATCCATGAGGGTGTGGTATCCGAAGAGCAATGGGTTATTTTTGGCAATTATTTTTTAACATTCTTTTGATTGAATGACACCGGTTTTCGTTTATTACATTTTTCGCCACGTAGCGGCCGCAAGTTCGATTCTCACCGTTTACCAAAGCATAATATCACCACCTACAATTTGCGCCAGATTGACCTAGTTATAGGAGCATCTCCCATTTATTAATATTCTAGTTTTATCGTTAATCATAATTTTATAAAATAAGCAAGTAGTATGGTAATATCCATCCAGCTTGATGCCTACCTCTCTTAACTTCATCCACCATATTGAAAACCCTGGCATCCAAGATATGGAACAAATCTGGGGTACCTTCGACGTACGCAAACTTGATTATACTATGCTAATTGCGGCCTATAACTGTCTGATAAACTGCGAATTACGAGTATAGGGGTGTCATTCAACATTTGACAAGAGGAGTGAGATAAGGAGAACATCTAAAGATTTCGTAGTATATTTTTAGGCTGGAAGTAACTGTCTCAATTATTGACAGGTCCTCATTGACAAAATGATACACTCGTTTCACTGTTTGTATACAATCCATTTAGAACTAACCTGGAGCGCTACCCTGCCTCACAGCAACTCGGATCTTTGAACTTATCGCCATAAGACTAATCAAACCGTTGATTCAAATCAAATCAAATTAAATTCCATTACCATCTTATATATGGTATATTCTGCGTGTCAAACCAAACGTGTAAATTTTCCAACGGAAACTAGTTTTTTCTATATAAATAGACAGTAATTTTTCCAGTTTGACAAAACGCGACAGATAAAAAAAAAAAAAAATTTGAAATCCAAAACGGCAAAATGTTCAATAAATCATCGAGATTTTTCTTCATTATAATAATGTTTGAGAGATGAAAATGTGAAAAATCACACATAATTTTCATAAATATTTTAAAATGACATGAATCATCGTATATGTACATACATACACACACATTCACCGTATATACAAATATAATGATTGCAATAAATATAGAAATAAATAAATTTTCCTACATTTTCCCGATTTTCTTTTATTTCATCGTCGTCGTTGTTATTGTTGTTGGTATATAGTGAAAAACAGCAAATGAAGAAAATTAAGTGATTTATTAATAACTAACGAATGATTTATATTAATTTAAGCGTGATCTGAATCCAATGGTTAAACATCAGCTAATCTTACAATATTAACAACAACAACCACTATAGATACAAGATGGGAGAGAGATACTTTGTTTTTGTTTTTTTAAATTAATAATAAACATCTATTTTTAATAATTAAAACCAACAAACAAATAGGCAAACAAACAAATCTAGACACAAATAAACCAACTTGGCTGCATATGAGTACATTATATGTAGAGAATGGATAGTAGTCTGAATGTGCTCGTACATAGTTTTGTGAACTCTTTTGTAATACTCGTATGGTTTTTATTTACTTCACATACCGCATGTGATGGAGTTCAGTTCATTCCGAGAGATGAATACATATAGTAGAAAAATACTTTATACGAGTGTATATATGATGAAAGATCAGCATCGGGTCAAAGATCATTTTACATTCCAGTAGCAAATGAGAAGATGCTTTTGTTGTTGAGTTTTTCGTTGTGAATGTTATAGATTGAAAATTTATTGCTTCGAAATTTTTACTTATCAACTTTGAACCGAATGTAGATTAATCTCACATTTTTTACTTGTTTAAATAGTTTTTGATACTTCCATTATTCTGGATGGTATGTTACTGCTTTGTATGGTGCATATAGGGTATGGTGGGTGGTTCTCACATATTATAATTAGTCTATAATTTCTCATGAAGCTAAATCTCTACGGTTCGGAAAATTAGAGTGAGCTTAGTAATAGCAAATTGGTCTGCACCTTTGAACAAAAACTGTCATTCCTCCGCAACTGAAATAATAACCGTAGAGATATACACTGAGATTCCTAAATTTTCCATACAAAAACTACAAAAATCTTTCTCCTGGAATAAGTGGATTAATTACAACTTTTGCCTTTTTGAATTTTGGAAAACTATCTTTGTGAGCTTATTCGATCGGACGATGGAAAAAAGTGGCAGTTTCAATGAGTCGAAATCTTAGTGGTAGTTGCACATATGAGGAACTAATGAGATTTGGGGAATATGTACATTGGTGTGATAGCTTGTCGTGATTTAGTGGCCGCAGACATTCGAGAAATCACCTGATAACAACACATAATATCTAACTTCTAGGGTTGCACATATAGTTCTTTACTCAGACATCTTCGTTTTTCGATTTTACTTAGTTATGCCACACAGTAATTACCAAAGATTAGTACAATTAACGCCACAGTTAAATAAATCGAAATTTTCGAGTTATAGTCTAGTAATTCGCTAGTAACGTTGCGCCACGACTAGAACTCTACACTTACGAATGGCACAGCCAGACACATCTTGATGTGTCCATTCCATCTTGTATGGTAAGTAGTGTATACCCGATGGGATGGATTTCATATTTCGAACAGTCGTTCATTAACGTCATCATCAGAACGAAACCGGCCAAATGTTATTCAAAACCACAAAAATACTATTCAAGAATTCTTCCAACATCCCACGGCGTGAACGTTTACATTGGTTTGATGTACCTGAAAGCATGCAGCTTGGCCGGGTTTCGGTTTGATGATGACATCTATTGAATGACTGTGTGATCGAAAAAATCAAATCCATCTCATCAGGCATATGCTACCGGACTTGATGTTCATACTGTGCGATTCGTATATATACGTTCAGTCGTAACTGGGGTACCTGCTTTCGCCCGCTTAGTGATTAGGCTTGTTGCGACATGAAACGAACCTGACTGCATGCTGTATTTGTGGGTGCCCACATTCGCCCACCTAATTGAGTTTGATGTTCAAATCAAGAGCTCGAAAAGCGTTTTCGGCTCAAACACTCTTGATTTCCTCAGCCACAAAGTCACACCTAATGCTATTTTGCCGTCACCAGAACGAATTAATACCATTACGGAACTCCCAGCTCCCGCAACAATCAAGCGCAATCAACAATTCATCGGCATGGTAAATTACCACCACCGATTTATTCCGAAAGTAGCTGAAATACTTGCACCAATTCACTCGCACTTGGCGCAGCTTTGCTAAAAAAAACCCAAAACCAAGCAAGAATTTCTTTTGGCCCGAAGAATGCCAAACTGCATTTGCGTAATTTAAAAATGAATAGACTAACATCCACTGAACGACGCAAATTTCATAACGGTTGTTGGGAACCATTGGGATTACACTCTAAAAAACCGCACCGCATTCGATCTGGAATTACTCGCAATTTACCTGTCAATCAAACATTTCAGGTATTTTGTTGAGGGTCGGGACGTCACAATTTACACCGACCATAAACCACTGATAAGAGTAATTCAGTCTAAAACTGAACGAAATCCAAGATAATCAGGCCATTTGGATTACATAAGTCAGTTTAACACGGATATTCAACATCTAAGCGGTAAAGATAATGTGGTCGCGGATACGCTTTCATGCACGACGAACGAAATAGCAACAGTCGAAAACCACTTCGACTACGACATAATAATCTAAGCTTAAAAAGCAGACCTGGAACTTCAGAATTTACTTTCTGGTTCCGAATGTCACACTAGCTCCAACATGAAACTACAGCTTTTCAAATTATACCTGGTTTCGAAATTTATTGCGAAACATCAACAGGTAACAATCGCCCATATATCGCAGAACACTTACGCAAAACGATATATGACACTTTACATAACGCATATCACATCCATGCCACTCGTAAACTGATCACAGATCGCTACTTTTGGCCTAGTATGAACAAAGATGTGACTCATTGTGCAAAATCCTGTTTTTACTGCCAACAATCAAAGGTTCAGAGACATACAAAATCGCCTCACGGTCTTTTCGAAATTCCACCGGGTCAATTCGAACATATCCACTTAGACATTGTTGGACCACTTCCACCGTCTAATTATATTCTTACGTGTGTCGTATTTATATTCTTACCTGACCGATATGTTTGCAACAACAATTGCTCCGAGATTTGTTCACAGTTACGTATCACGATTCGGTGGGCCACTTGACATAACGACTGATCAAGGAACATATTTTAAGTTCAAATTATGTACTAAACTAACGAAAATACTTTGCTCTCGTTGTATACGGACGACAGCCTATCACCCGCAAGCTAATGGCATGGTTTAAAGCTTCTCTCAAGGCCAGAGGCAATACCATTCATTGGAGTGCCGAACTTCCAATCGTTTTACTTGGTATTCGAGCAACGGTTTAAGAAGATCTGAAGTGTTCACCAGCTGAGATGGTCTACGGTCAGACCATCAAACTGCTCGATGAGTTCTTCAATCGCGCAAATTACACGCGATTAATAAAATCGATATTTCGAGTTAAGTTCTTGTTATTCACTAGTACAGTCTCGTAACGACTGAACGTATATATACGAATATCATGTTCGGTAGCATATGCCTGAGGAGATGGGTTTTATATTTTCAATCACGCAGTCATTCAATGACGTCATAATCATCAGATCGAAACTGGCCTAGTAGATAAGAACACGTTTCAGACCCTTCCGGTCCGTCCTTTACACGCTTATATACACGCGTCAGACCCTTACGTCCATGTATAGTAAACATATAACATTACACGTCAATTCCTTCTGACACCTACCTCTCAAAAGTATCAATACTTTACATTTTGTCTAATTTATAACTTGGCAACTTCTCATTTTCTGCCTTCTTTAATCGGGCTTCTTAATGTACAGATATTTCCAGGAGGTTCATCACATGCAGAAAAATATAGCATAGCCAAATATCACTAAGGTGTGTGGGTGAATGCGGGCACCAGGGTGGGTTTCTAATTCCAAAAGATATCGGTAAAATGTTTAGAATCAGCTCACTGTTATAAAAAGTTCCGCCCATAAACGATGTAAATCTTGTTAAATTATCGAGAATATCTGTTGCCACATTTCGGTTTTTCCGTTCTGCTCCACAATATCTTGTAAACTTCAGATATCGCGGAGCGTAAAAAGCAGAACAACATGGTCGAGATATATCATGGCTATAGTCAGTGTATACAATGTCTCAATGGAAAACGTTGGAGAGTTGATACGTCAATTAGTCCATAACTCGTTTTTCATGTCGGACCCTCAAAAATTTTGAATCTCTAGTCAATACAATTTAAAACCCAAGTCAAGACAAGAGGAGGCAGAAGAAAACACTGTATAACGGGGAAGAGTCACAGTTAGTTTATTCATTGCAAGCTTACTATGTACTCGGGCCAATTGTTCATTATAAAGCTACAAGCAAAATTTTTTCTAAAATTGTGGTTGTGACTGGAAACCAGGTGGAAGTTTTGGGACCAATTTCCGTAGTAACTCAAATTCAAATCAAATTTGCTCTTTGCACAGTAAATAGGGTGCACAAACAGTTATGGTTTAATTTTTAGTTAAATTGTTAGGCTACATACACATTACTATGTGTTCGATTTAAGCCGAGCTTTTTGACATCTGGCTTTTAGTTTCCAGAACTGTTTCCTCATAATTCCATGTCAAAGGCGAGTTCCACGAGTCAAATAATCGTTACACATATTTCTCTAGCAGAGCAATGGTTCCCATCAGTACGCAAAATCAATCTTTCATCCAAATATGTAGTATAGCATGAAGGATTTATTAATTTATTTGGTATAATGGTTTAGGTAAAGATATCGAATAATTGTCTGATCTGTAGACAAAACTGTGAAGAAATTCTGGAAAGCCTATCATTTGACTAAAAGCAATAGTTTCGGACAGTGGCGTATCTGACGATTGTCAACAAATTTAGGTATAGCATTAAGTTCGATATCAAGGTGTGTATTCGTCCCGTATAAATTGGCCACCATTAAAGTTTGATTGGCCACCATTAAATCATTCATTGTGTCGAAGTGTCACTGATCACTTGTTGTGTCATTGAAAAGCCATTGAAAACAGACACCAAAATACCATTATGCAAACCAAAACAAAGTATGATAAATATTATGAGGAATCTTAACATCTTTACGGTGAAGCTGGCGAAAACTCGAACCGAAGATGCCTAAGTTTAAGGCAGATATCAATCTTTACTTGAAGGATTGCGCAATGAGTACAGGATATGGAACTCCTCAATGCTCTCAGAAATTGATAGCAATGAGGAGTTCCCTTTCTTTAGTTGATGTCTAGAACCCCACTGATATGTCTATCAACTCGAAACCCAACTGGTATAACGTACCAAAAAGGATTTTTTGAACACCTCGACATCATATTCCATCCGCATGATGGCTAACCAAAGGAAACCGATATCATAACTAACCAATTTATACAAACACAATCAATGACTAGAGAAGCACCAAGAAAAGCTCACTCCTTGGTGTTACACCCAGTTTATGAAAAATTGCAGGAGTAACCTAGATCATCACATTGTTTGGGAAGTTATTGGTCAAACGATAAAATCCGATAATTGAGAGAAAAACACAAAATTCCAAATCATCAGTCTCGTATACTGGCCTGATAATCAACAATCGATCAAGCCATGCACAGAATAATCAATATATTATTGAAAAAGCATTAGAGGAGAACAACGAAAGGTTGTCGTTTTTTTATGTTGCACTGCACAAGCTTTTGATTAAATTTGAAGGTCACAGTCATTAGTAAAAAGCGGTAAAGGTCTCAGTCATAAGAATTTATACTTTTCTAAAATAAAAATTCTCCAAAATGAAACTACACGGAAGAACTACAGGGTATTAGAAGCACCTTTATTATATAAGGACCAAGCGATAAACCATCCTTTGAGATGGTTTTAAACCAGAAGTTGCGCCATATTGTAGTCCATTTTGTCTTTCTCTGACTTCGAAGAACAGTTCTGTGGCCTCATACCACTCAATTCTAGCATGCCCTGACACCAGCATAATAGTTTTTTTATTTCTTAGTTTCGAATCAGCTTTGTCCTGCAAATGTTTGATCTGACTGCATTTTAAATATTTCGCTAGAATATTAACCATTAAGTTAGGTCTTTCTGGCTTCCAACACTATATAGCTCAATAGATATGCTCTGATTTTGTCCAAACGGTCCCACCGACAACTTACTCGTATGATATGTCTGTATATCATACCATAAACCACTGAGAATAGAAAAGGTTTGTATGATTCTATTTTAATCAGCATAATGTCAGTGGCAGGTATTGAGTAGGTCTTGAACAACATCCAAAATTGATGACCCACTCGATGTTAGTTTCACTAAGATGACTTCTGGAATTCACTCAAGGACGCAATTTTTGAGATAATCGTATTGAAAGCCTTCCATAGATGTAAAGTTTGCACATTTACTTGACAACTCATTACTTGATCCTCGTACCAAGAAGGCATAGGCTATGACATATAATAGTTAGATATGACAAGTAGATAATCACTAGTTTGAATCGACAAGTATGTACTATAGAGCTTTTGCTCAACAAGCATATACCGAATGTTCATTCCAAAGAAGTTCATTCTTTGTGGTGAAGCTCTAGACAGTGGCTTTCTCCTCCTGATTAATGGCACAGTCACTATTTTATTATAGAGTTGACTTAAGGTCCCTTCTCATTAGCACACTATGTCATTGGCTTTTTTGCATCAGATCTACTCTTTAAACAATTTTGAAAGCCAAATTGGATTTGAGGTATAAGTCTTTGGGTTGTACCAACACGAGTTATGTTAACATCATCCAAATGATTTAACAATAGTTCCAGGTGACTAGATTGCAATAAAAAATATCAATTTTTGAGGAGAGTCAATCACTTCGAAGCACGACCCAATACATAGAAAACCACCACACGACCCCTTTTACTATTTATATATTGAATCGTTCAATAATATACTTCACACCTTAATCTTAACAACAAAATTACACACCACGTACCTATTTCCGGTGTGTATGCATTCTCGCGGGGTGTTGATCAAATACGATTTTTTTCACCTTTGTTTTGATAGCTCTCCATTATTCAATTAATTACACACGCCGCTAATAAATTGTTAAGCACCAATCTTGAATAAAAATCCGTTACTAAACCACCTTAACCATCGGTTCAATCGGCATTATGTAAAAAACTATACTCCTTTAAGATGCTTGGTGTAGACCATGAACATTAAATTACACGGGGTGATTTTTTTTTTTGACAACCCAACCCCCTTTTGGGTATGTACGCTCAGTTTTTTTTGTGTATGCTTACATATATAATTGTGTTATATTGAAATTAGATCCGATGCTAAGAATACGAAACGACGAAGAAATATAAAAAAACGGTTAATTTTAGTTCTGCAAAACTGTAACAAAAAAAAATCTGTATACATATTCTTGGCAGACGTATATGATGAGAACAAAAAAAATCTGTCGTTTAAAAATTCGTCGTTTCATCAAAAGTTGGATAATAATTGTAAAACTTTTTCAATTTTAATATTTTTTATTATTTTTTTTTTTAATGAAAATTGAATTAAAATTTTCTTTTTTTTTTTTGTTGCAAATGACATCTGGAAAATTGAAAAGTGTACAAAAAAATAAATACAATTTTCTAATCACAATTTATTGTTTTAAAATTATATCTCGCATGTTAGACGTGTACCGCACACCTACTGGCTAATATCGTCGAGGGCGACATTATTGTCGTCCTCGACGAGTCCTTTATGCGATTTGGTTGAACTGTGGTCGAACGATTTTGCCGTGTCTGGCGTTTCTTTGTGGCCCAACATTCGGCGTACAAACGGCGCCAGAAGCGATGGATGGATAGTGTGCGGATCGTTGGCACCCATGGCGAACGAGACAACGACGGCAACCGAAATAGTGATGAGTGCTCCGACGAATGTATACCAAATATACGAGATGTGATATATTTGAAAACCTGGATCCTCGATTGGCGGTGGTGGCTCTTTGGGCGCGGTCACATTAATCGCCAGCATACTAAATGCTTCGGTCGGTATGAAATGATATTGACAGCCAAATGTTGATGTTGGTTTTGTTTCGAACGCAAGTTCACCCGTCGCTATGGCCGCTTGGGCTTTGGCACAAATCCACGCCATAATACTAAGTCCAGTGGCGCCGCCGATAATAGCTCCCTTTCCGTGCACCCATGGCACCATAATACCTAGTGTAAATATACCGAGTAGTGGACCATTTGAAACGGCACCCAAGCTCATCGACAGCTGGAGGACGGCGCCCAATTTTTCCACAACCAAAACTAGTACGACACAAATCGAGCCAAACACAGCGACAACGGCTCGCATTATAAAAGCCGTTTGTTTTTCGGTCAATGGACGATTTATAAACGGTTTGACGAAATCCTCCAACACCACAGCCGACATTGAGTTCAAACCGGTTGAGAGTGAACTGAGAGCGGCACTAAAAACGCCGGCCACAAAAAGTCCTGGCAATCCTGGAAAATCACCCAAAATATCCATGACCAATAACGGAAGTAGTTGATCCTTGGCCCGAGCTAGTTTTGTTGTCAACGGATCGCAATTATGATACGTCGCGTATATTAGTAGGCCACTGTAGCAACACAATCCTAACAAGAACAGTACTCCGACTATAAAAAGCCAAAGTGCGCTAAAAGTAAACAGAGTGAGTATTAGGGAGGTCGTACCCGCACAATTTGAAATAAAACATACTTTCGAGCTGATCTCAAAGTGGGAAGCGATAAATAGCGTTGAATCATATTTTGACTGACTGCATTGCTTTTCAGCCAGTATATCGAGCCTCCGATCAAGAGCGACCAAATCGTGTGCCTTGACTTTAAATCAAAATGTAGACTAAAATTACAAAAGAAAATATTAAGATGCTGCGCGCACTCGAAACGAATCACTTGAATACATACTCAGGCCCTTCAAGGCGACCACTTATTTGTGCTCGTTCCATCACCACACTAAAACCGCCAACATCACGTGTCCCTTTCGTTATGACGAGTATCATGGCGCAAAACATGACAAATGTTTGGACGACATCGGTCCAAACGACGGCCTTCAGTCCTCCAACGCATGTGTAAAATATACAAACAACACATACGATTGGTGTGATGAGATGTACGTTGATGCCAGTTACTTGATTGAAGGCCAATGCTGGAACGTATATCACTATTGGTAGCCATGCGAGCTGGAATAAAAAAAAAAATATAAGTGTCCGTTTAACGAGACGTTGGTTGTTTACGTACCGTTCCAAAGGTGAATAGAATCGAACCAAAGAGTCGAATATTTCGATCGAATCGTGTTTGTAAATATTCGTACGTTGACGTTAGCTGCAGTCCATGAAACACTGGTAAATATACGTACGACATTAGGAAACCCATTGAGATGACACCAAAAACGATGTACATGTATTGGACGCCGTACACATAAATCTCGGTCGGTGTGCCCAGTAGCGAAATTCCCGATATAAAACTAGCAATTAGCGACATTGTGACGGGAAACACTTTCATTTTACGACCACCGACCAAATAGTTGGCCTCCTCACCCGGCCCCTTTTTCGGTTTCTTTTGTATAAATCCAAAATAGATACCGATCATCGCACAACTGATCAGCATAAACACAAAAACCATGTAATCGGGCCATCCGAATTTTTGCAACGATATTTTTACATCGTCCACCGAATTGCCAACCATTTCGGCCGATTTATAGTTTTTTTTTTTTGATATAATTTAACAGTATATATGGGCTGAACTATTTACGCACAACACTTAAGAGGGGTCAAAACTATATCACAATCTAAGATTTCTTCCTACGCATAACTCGAGATCAAATAGTTGTCACAGTGCACACAAAAAATATTATATTATGTAGAGAGATCGCGATCACTTTATAGTCGACCACCAGTCACAAGCTTTTGAACGGTATTATCGGTTTTGATGATCAAAATGATAAGACGATCGAATATAAGATTATTCTCGTCTGAAGAAAAACTACTTTGTGTTTTTTTTGTACTCTCTCGCGAAAACGTAGTTTTTTATTATTTGTTGTATTTAAATTAAACTGAATTGGACAATACACCGTACATACTCGTACATACATCTTATATACTCGTAATTTAAGTATATGGATCTTCATTATCATTGACGACGAAGACAATGACGTCCGCATGCGTATGATAAAAAGTGTGATTCGTTCTAGAAAATATTATTCAAGATGATGGATCGATACGACCTGGTCGCAAAAGACGGATTTATATGACTACCGAGTTCACGTGAAACTTTTCACTATAAATGTGTCAACCCTGAATTAAAAAGATGAACTTGAAAGTAATTAAAGAGATTCGTGGAATGTACTATTTCCTATTTAAGCTTCGCGAGAGAGAGAGAGATCGGAATGAGATCGTATTAAATCTCCGAATCACCTTATAAGATTTCACAATCTCGGGGGAGCATATATAAATAATAAATGACAATTTTGCATGTCACAATTCATCTTAATACGGTCAATCATATATGGTTAACTCTTTAACTACCTTGTATTGGATAATTGGTCACTTAAATCGAATCTCGTTCTTTCTTTTGATCAAACGAAATAGTAAGACGCATTGATGTATGTTTTTTTATGTACGATACGGCTTAGTATATATAGTGGACGAGTTAAGTGGGAAATTTGTGGCCACTCTATCAGCTAATATAAATTGTGATTGATGACCTAGTTTATGGTGATTCATGTAACAAGATTCAATTTAAGCGAAAATAATTCGCTGATTAGATTTATTAGAATGGATTAGACCAATATACACGGAGATGCACCGGTTTGTAATTTAGGCGTTACCCTTTTCCATGCAGTCCTGAAAAATAATTACCTTCCCACAGCGGGTCTACAGTCAACATGGTGATTATATTGCTGTGTAAGCTGGTTACTAGGCTCGTTATACACTATCCATAAATTTAACCTGCATTTTTGGCGAGAGTCTCCCTACCGAGATCTTTGTGAATATACTTCTTCACTCAGCTGTTACGACCGATTATGGCCAGAAGCGTACAACATTTTTGACAGAAGCATTCCTGCTCCGTTTGTCCCCATCTGTATACATATAATATGTTTGTCTTCTTTCTGTTTCTATCTTTGCAATCGGGTTTAAGCTCAAGGCTCTCCCGCCAGTTCGTGAAACTAGCCATGTCAAGGACGTAGTTCGATGCCAGCTTGTAGTACTGACATGGAAGATGGGTTGAGTTCTGCACTTCAACTAAAAATTCTGTGTTCACTCTGTATCATAACTGATTAAGGGACGAAATTTGAGTCAAAAACTTCCAAAGAATTAACGAAACTCTTAGGCTTAAAAGTTGAATACTTCCATGACCAGCTCAAACTGCTCCATAGGCCATAGGCAAAATCGATTTGATTTGAAATACTGACCAATGGAAATAGTTATCAGTTATCCACGTTTATATCATTGGTGACCCCTACCACGATGGATTTGATCATTAAATTGTCATTCAATGTTGGCATTCATTAGATCAGAACTGAGCCAGCAGAACAAGATAATTACAAGCAGCACATAGATGCCCAAACGGCTGGTTTCAATTGGCTGGTTAATTACCACTGACTGTGGATAGTTCAGCGATACAGCGATGCTTTCTAGAATCTAGTAATGCAATCCACCTTCAAAGCCCCTATTGAAAGAATTATGTAAAAACCACTACTTCCGGACTCCGTGTAAAATCATTAGAACAAAATATAACAGAGGCCAGATCCTCTGAGACCATATAGTATGCGATTCTGGGTAGGTGTCGCAACGGGAAGGTCCTTATAGTTATATTTAATCAATCTTTGGAATATATGTTATCTTTCAGCTTAACGTAGTATCATGTGGTGCGATCCACACTCACAATATTCATGTTGGATGGATACTTTTAGACCACATACTTCATATATAGCCTTCCAAATGATAATTCTGGGAATCCGAAAAAAGTTTTAATCCTCTGACTGATTGTACCTCCCATATTACAGAGTATGGAACGTCTATAATTCTGGATCCTCGTTTTATGATAATTTGTTTATAGTCATCAGTCGAATGTTACTAAACTTAATTGGAGATATTTGAGATTGCGGAGATTAGCAGGGAACACTCTATAGTGTTGACATTACCGTTCGAAATAATAGGGGCAGCCTCAAACCTTCATTTAGTCGTGTCGAAATCCCAAACCTATTCAAAGTGAAATTAAAAATTTACTGAGTCCGAAATTCTCTTGACAACTACCAAACTTTTAAGGAGAGATACGAAACCGAAGGTATGGTAATGAAGTATCATCCAAATGATCAAATAGGTTCTATATTCCAGAGAGCCTGAAAAATTCGATTGGATTTTACAAGGCTCAGGCAAACCTTTTTCCAGGTTGAGCTGCAGTTGAGGTCAACGAGCTAAGAAAACAAATACCAATGAATGGTTTTTTGTAAGAGCCTGCAAACAAAAATCAATAAATTTCTGGACATTACTGTAGAATCATGGAATTTCAGTCCATCATCCGCACTTCGTTTTGGACAGAAGGGGATTGAAGGGATATGTACGATATGCCTTAGTATATATAGTGGACGAGTTAAGTGGCAAATTTGTGGCCACTCTATCAGCTAATATAAATTATGATTGATGACCTAGTTTATGGTGATTCATGTAACAAGATTCAATTTAAGCGAAAATAATTCGCTGATTAGATTGATTAGAATGGATTAGACCAATATTAATGGAGATGCATATAGGTTGTCCTGAAAAACAATTTTAATTCTTAAGCGGATCTGCAGTGAATATAAATGGTTACTAGATTGGGATGTAGGACGGTAAACAACCAATATAGGCTCTTTGGTACGCTGCTCTTCCGATAGAGATATTTTTGGAGACTTCAATACTCAGTTTTAATGACAGACACACATAACGACCAGAATAATAAAATGTAGTAATTCGGTTAATGTAGACTGACGGTCTCTGTCTGTTTCTATCTTTGCAATCTGTTTTAGTGCTCAAGGCTCTCCGCAGTTCGCGAAAATAGCTACATCGGGGACGTAAGGCTATATGTCCGATTTATGTAAAACCATCTGGCCACTGCATAGTTCGATGCCGGCCTGTAATACGGACATAGAATATGGGTTGGCTCATTAGTTCTGCAATTCAACGGTACATATAGCGTGATGACCTCTACGATGTATTAAATCATTAAATTGACATTCAATGCTGACATTCACTAGATCAAAACTGGGCCAGCCAAGCAAGAAAATTACAGACTATACACACAGATTATAATTGATTGATGATAATTCAGCGACACACTTTAGCAATCAATGCCCATCATGATCTCCGGAGTTTATGAATACTATGTCCCGTCTAGCACATTTAGTCATCGGTTTAAAAAATATTGTTATGGAACACTGAAGCTTTGATAATCGAGTAATGTAATCTAACTTCGAAACTCTTGTTTATATAACCTTGCAAGACCAATTACTTCTTGACTAAAACAGAAGACGGCTGCAAAGCTATGCTATTCTGGGTGAAAAGTCGAAATCACAGCGGGAAGTTCCAAATAGTTTCATTTAATCTATATATTTGGATGGAAAAAGGGTTTTGATTCTCTGACTGATTGTACCTCCCACCAATTCGGGACACTCGTTTGATGATAGTTTGCTAAGCAGTCGAACGAAATAGTCTTGACAGCAGATGCTGAAAAGAAGCCCAATTGTAATAATTGCCAACGAGCCATAAAACCATGTATAAATGGTTTGAGTTGAAAATACTCAACTCGTTTTGATCTAGTCTTTCGGATTTAAGGTACAATCGGAATGTTTATTCGGTTCATTCGGTTCAGAACTGAGTCCGAAATTCTTCGCTGACAATTACAAAACTATTAAGAAGAGACACGAAACCGAAGGTATGGTAATGAAGTATCATCCAACTGTTCAATCAGGTTAATGGGGAATAGTATACGTTTGTGAAAACTCAATTGGATTTTGCTTATAGGCTCATAGAAACCTGTTTTTAGGTTGAGCTGCGGTTGAGTTCAACGTTCTAAGAAAACATATGCTGAAATTTTCTTAGCACCTTGGCGGTAAAAAACAATGAATGGTTTTTGCACTAACTTCGTAGGAGCTTACAAACCAAAATCAATAAATTAGGATTATCCAGGAGCTCGGCGTGAAGTTACACCAGTGAATTTTTTATTGGAAATTCAGTCACAATTATTCCAGGAACAGACATAGCTGCCATACCATATAACAGTCCATTCAATGGGACGACATTTTAAGTATATGAGTAGTTAACTAGTGCTGCGGTAAGTGAAAAGCACACATGTAAATATAACAGAGCCTTTTGTAAATCAAAGTTCGGAAGATTAGCGAATTTGTAGATGATTGAACTGTGATAAGAGGTAACTACATAGAAATTATTTAGAAACGATCGATTAAGTACTTGTCATACGAATTTTATAGGTTCAACGTGTGCTATCAGTGAGAGTATAATGAAATGCATATAGTTCGTAGAACTCTTTCGTGACGATCCATCTTAAGAGGAATTAACAACCGTCATACAATACTTTCGAATTACCTGATACTTAAACTAATAGCTTGATGTTGAGCATGTAATGATGCCATAGTGCATGAGCCTCCAAATTTATTTTGATATCTTCTCAAAACAGAACGCTGGTCGAGCAACAAACATGAGATTAACCAAAAGCTTCGTTATTTTTGCTGCACCCATCCACTTGAGAAAAATGTGTATAGTATGTACTTTTATATTAAGTTTGAACTTTCATTACGAATTGATTTCTTCGGCGATCCAGGTTCAAAAGCTTGAATTACTTGTTGATACGTTTCGTGGACAAATGTGATAAAAGTTCTTCCATATTAGATGAATTGTTTAACTCCAAAAATAACACTGAACTCAAAATCCACCACTTGGCTATATGACTTTTAATTTAACTCTTTGGCCTTGAAAGCAAAAGCGATTGATTGGATGATTTGTACCATCAAAATTGACCAATATCGTTTTACAAATCAGAGCTTTCTTCATGGCATTAAAATCTAGTTAATGAATCCATTTTCTCCCAGCTTGATGAATAATCGTTTCAAGCTGGCAGCAGTATGATCAGAAATAATGATTATTAATAAAGTTTTTGTGACGCTTTAGCTTAAAAAAAAAGAATCATAGGAACTATAGATGACCCCAATTCGCAAGCTTGGTTTGTTTCAATGATTTTATTTTGAACAGTCACTGTATCTGTTTCTGTGGGCTTTGCACTTGTCTTCAGTGAAAGACATGCCACAAAATTTGTAGAGTGGCATTGCCAACAAAGTTATTCGATAATAAATTCTTGCTGACGGCTACCCAATTAAGGACCAATACGTTAGCTCTCCTTTCTACATCAACATATTTGACAAATAAATTATATTGAATCGCCCTCTTCCAACAGCATGTGTTATAATATGAGTACCACTCACAATCAGGATACGACTGAATCCAAATGAAACGTTTTGCATTAAAAGTGCCTTGAGATAACCTTACTGACTTCGTTATCTTTTATTGGTTGATCTATCTTGATTTTACCCCACCATCACTTATTCGATTAGCACATTTTCACATCTTCTCCCAGACGTACACTCTCAGTCCCGAAATGTGTTTGTTCTACGAACCCAAATATTCGGAATCGTAATTAAGAATCGTGATTCAAAGCAGTGCAGCTATGGCAACAATTTCTTATTGTCCTTCCCATGATGTGTGAAGTTTGTGTAGTTCCCAATTTTCCTTTGGAATATGTGATGAATAATAGACAATGTCTTGTGGGAATTCCTAGCAAGATCCTTAAAATGCGTTTTTGATAACTCAAGAAGTACTAAGATTTTTACTTGTTTATTGTTCCAAAAAAGATTTTGTATAGGCGAGAAGAGAATACTCCCAAAAGTGAGATAGTCGACATCTGTATGTAGAGATGAGGCTGTGTCCAAACGGGCCAATTTATAAACCTATACGTTTGTTTTGACAACCATTTGACTAAGCGTCCACTGAATTCTAACTTCATTCATACTGCCTATGTGATTCAAGACAATTACCGTCGCCAAAACCAGTATCGAATATTGGAGCCAATCTCTTTTAGAGCAGTCTGGCTATCAAAAATGTTCCAGACACGGCACCCGTAATATTACAGCATATCATGATAATAAAACAAAACAATAGAATACAATAAGGTATGCTACTCTGGGAGAAGTGTCGGTATCACAGCGGGGGTGATACTGGTGAAACCAGTATTTGAAATTCTGATTGTATCTCCCACATCAACGAGTCTATGGACGTTCACAATTCGCGATATTCGTTTGATGATAATTTGGTTATCAGTCGTACAAAATAGTCTGCAAAGAAGGCCAATTCTAATAATTGGCCAACATTTCAAAAATTAGGATCAATCAATATGTTGGAACAAAGAGATAAACTGCAAGTGATAAGTGTTATTTTCCAATTAACGTGCAATCCGATTGATCATCCGGATCATTCAGGTCGCTGAGTCCGAAATTCTTCTTTCTTGACAATTACAAAACTATTAAGAAGGGATACGAAACCGAAGGTAAGGTAATGAAGTATCAGTATCTACCCAAACGCTCAACAAGGTTCTGGATTTCAGTGGCACCTAAAATCGAGAACGAATTAATGGGTAATCTACCTCCGTATAATTAATTATTAGGCTTTTAAAAACTCAATAAGATTTTACTAGGCCATTAAAAACAAATTGAGGTACAACAGGTTGAGGTACGGTCGGAGCAACGAGCTAATGGTTTTTTGCACTAATTTCTAGGAGCTGGGAAGTAAAAATCAAGAAACTTCTCAAAACTAATGAAGAATCCTGGCATTTTATTCCACCATTCGTGCTCAATTTTGGAAGAATCTGAGAGTCCAGCGTGAAATCGCCGAAAACGCAAATATGAATAACAATCCTACAGCCAGACCTAGCTACCCTACCGTATAACAGGCCACTCATTGAAACATACATTTCTCTGTTCTATACTTTATAGGCTCAATATTGAGCATGTGCCTCCTAATTTGATTTTGATGGCTTCTCAGAAGACCACGTTCTGTTTGAACAAGAAACATGAGATTTTCCAAATGCTTCGTTATAGTTACTGCGTCTATAAGTATGAATTTTCATGATGAATCAATAACTCCAATGAGCCACGTTGAAAAGCTTGGATTACGCGATGTAATTACTCGTTGTTATACGCGATCTGTCTTCATATGTTCAATATCATGCGGCTGATCCATTGGATTTTATTGGACAACGATGACGTATATCTCTTGCTTTCCTAATTCTCGCACATTAAATTCATCAATTGTTGAATAGGTCCCATCATCCCATGGGCAAACGTGATAAAAGTTTTCCATAGAGGTATTGGGAATTATTTAGCTCGAAAAACATTACTGAACCAATATTCCTCCTTGGCTGTATGGTGATCGATTGGATGATTTGTACCACCTGGAAGACTATGGCATATAAAGGCATTCATTCAATCTTGTACTTCGTCAGCAGCGAGGTCAATCGGTAATGTATCGTCAAAATGAACCAACATCGTTACGCTTTGATTATAAGTGATGCCAAAATTTGGATGGGCTTAAAGATTTTATTTTCAAAAAGTTATTGTTTCTCTTTCTCTGTTTTCACTGTAAGACAAGCTTTAACATTTGTAAAGCGAGTGGTATGGTCAACAAAGTTGTTCGATAATAAATTTTTGCAGACGGTTATCCAATTAACGACCAACATGTTAGCTCTCCCTTCTTCAACATATTTGAGAAGGTAAATGTATTGAATAGCCCTCTTCCAACCACATCATGTTTTATTATAAATGTACGCACTCACAATAAGGATACCACTTAATTGGTCCACCCTGCACCCTATTAAAACTTAATAAAAAAAAAAAAAAAAATCTAAACGGAACATTTTGCTTTAAAAATAGCTTGCGTTAAGCTTACTTACTTCTTTATCTTTTATTACTTGACACATCTTAATAGTCTCGATTGGTACATTATGGAATTCTGTCCCAGACGTACACTTTCCCAAATAATTTTTGTTCTGCGAATGAAGCCTAAATATCCGATATCCTCAAAATCGTAAGTTGATCCTCAATTAGCAATCGTGACCAAAAGCAGTGCAGGCGATGGCGAGAGTGAAAATGGCAGGAGCACGAAAATTTTGAATAGGCGAGAAGAGATGAGTTCGTCTCATCTTTTTTGGTGCAGACCACCAAAATGATAGTCGACATCTCTCTTTTTCTAAGAGACCATAACTCCACCTCTAAAGCAGGCTCAGGTCCCACAAAAGTGAAAGCTGCTCAAAAGGGCCAATTTATTAACCACTACGTTTATTTTGATAACCATGTGACTGGGTGTCTACTGAAATCTAACTTCATTTATACTGCTTAGTCGATTCAAGACAGTTACAGTCACCAAAACAAGTCACGGTGGGACAGTATTGGATATAGTCAATCTGGCACCAGTCATACTGATACGTCAGTCAAGATCATCATGTCGTGAAATAAAGAGAGGTATAATGGGCTGTTGTTCTCTCATTTGTACTTTTCGGTAATAATCACACGAAATAATAACTACACGTTCTTCGATACTATATAGGGCATGTGGGCAGTTATGTACTGGCTCACCGCTTAATTAGTTGTCTCTGGTTTGTAGGCGATTGGATGTTTGCACTGCAAATCTAAAAAAATCGGAGAAGATCAAGCGGCATCAGACCCACACCGATCTCAAAATCTGTAGTGGTTGTGTTGTACATAGCTCTAGAATAACCAGACAAACAAGTCTTTGAAGTCGGTTTAGAGCCAACTCGAAAAGATTTACAATTTGGATAGCACTGCATCGATTGTTGGATTATTCTTTGATAATGCAGCAGTCTCCGATTATAAAATCAACAAATGCTTTATTATATGTGGCGATACTTCAATAAAATCTAAAACTTCTCACCACGCCATGTATATCACATGGTACTATAAAGTAGACCAAATACCAACCATCTACAGAAATGCCGGCAACCACCATCGGGCACCTCCCGTTCCACCTGCGGCAGTTGGAGCGAGAGGTGCCCAATAGGGGCATGATACATAAAGGGATTTTCCACCTTTGATCGTTAGGGCGGTGCGATCGGTGTTGTGAATGAAAACATCTATATCCCCTGTTGAGTTTAGAATCAATGGGCCGTCCCATCGTATGCCAGTATTATAGACATGGAGCTATGCAATGCGCAGATGGTAAATCTGACCTATAGCCATACATATAGTGGTATCACAACGGACCATTGCTGTTCTAAGTGTGCGGTAGCAGCCACTCAACAAAAAAGAAAAATACTTTTGTGTAAAGCATACCCTTATCACGTCAAATGTGGCAAATCACGTCAAACTCAATTTTCCAAAAGTGTTTGGGCCTTCTGGAAAACATACGAGCAGTGTCAAGTAAATAATTGTGTTTACGGTATTCACATTTTGAACTTCGGAATAATCTAGGCTTTCTTAAGCTTTCTTAAACGACGCCTTTGGATATACGGTCCATCCAACCACACGTCGTTAAGCGAATTTCGGTCAGGGCTGAGAGTTGGTCATAATTGGGGCCTCTAGATCCAGACAAAGATTTGCCTACATCACTAGTGAGTTGGCATGAAATGGGACTCTTGCGCCAAGGATGTCCTTATCACATCAAATATGAAAGTACATTTATAGTGTTTCTTATATACAGAATTGTTTATGGGTGGCATTGTCTCTATAACCATATATCAACATGATCGAGCGAAATTTTAAATTATTAAAATAAACCGCAAAACTATCCAATAAATATACAAACAGAAGCGTCACGATGTCGATGAAAAACTTTAGAGCGCATCCCATAATCTTAAAGTATTAAGCTCCTCATAAAATTATATAAAGGGGTTTCCAATAAGAGGTTTCATTTTGGTGTTTAAAAAATGAATTCCATCTTTAAGGTTTTAAATCGATTGTGGAGCATTGGCATAGACCTTATCTTTCACGTGAACCCAATGAAAAAAGTCAAATGGTGATCACCTCTTCGAGAAATAACTTTTCTTCCAAAATTGTGATTTTTTCGTTGTTTGTGTGGCATGTAGCGCCGTCTTGCTGAAATTAAACGTCGCCCACATCAATATCTTTCGATTTTGGCCATAAAAAATCATTTATCATAGATTTAAGGCCTCCGAGGTGAAAATGGGCCTCATCACTGTATATGATTTTTTGATGATAATTCTGATCATTTTGATGCTTTTGAAGGACCCAACCAGCGAAGATACTATGTTATTTATGGTGATCGACCTGCTTAAGTTCTTGTGTTATTTTTATTACTAAAGTTGCCACAAAGGGCCCATGGTGCAAACCTAGGATTTCATCAAAGCGCACAGACGCGTTCTGCAACCTTAGCAAACTGAAGCAGTTTGAAATTTGAACCAGGGCACAGAAGACAGTAGATTTAGAAGAATATTGCAGCTAAACACAAGAGATCTCATGCGGTTGAAAGCTGGACAACTGCTGATGAAGTGTAAACTATCATCAACATCTTCCAGACATTCGTCGCATGCGGCATCACTGTCAGGTCCCATACGATGAAGATGACTTTTGAAACGGCCATGGTCAGTAAGTATAGAGACTATTCTCAAGTGGTTCTTTTTCAATAAAAGAACGTAATTTGTCAGGTTAGAGTTAATCCCTCTGACAAGGTATTTCGCCTTACTGGTAACTGTTTTAATGGGTTTTTTCACTATATATAAGTAGGTAAAGGCGCAGCTGGTTCAGGACCTGCGAAATATAGGCGAGAACCAGTTTTTGCCAAACAATCTGCAATTTTGTTGTCCTCAATGTCACAATTGGCAGGAACCCACATGACCTTTACCTTGTTGTTATGACCAAGGAGATTCGGAATTTCTTTATCATCCAGTACCAGTTTAGAGCTGGTTAGAAGGTTGTTCAAAGAGTTAAGGACAGTTTTTGGACTCTGTTCAGTGACAGAGTCATCTGAAAAGAATACAAGCGATTCGGATATCTGTTTGGGCAAATTTGGTGAGAACCACATATCCCTGAATGGATGAAACACCTTAAATGATCTATGGGAATTAAAAACAGGCAGAAGCCTATCATTAACCATGTCAAGTTCTGGCATAGACAGTTTAAATGCAGCCAAACAAGCTGTACTTAAAATGAAGGATTGTAAATGGGGTAGGGAGAGAATTAGCTTCACAGCAAGGAGCGGAGTTGAAGTCATGGCTTCAGTTACAGCCCCACAAGCGAAGTTTTGCAAACAATTCAGTTTAACAATTGAAGATTTAACTTTAACCACTGGCCACCAAACAACAGATGCAAAAGTTACCATTGCGGAAGAACCAGTAATTTGTAGATAAAATATAACATTTTGGGAGATAATCCCCAATAATTACCAAAATCTTTTAAGTCCAGATGATACTTCCAAGAAAGTTTGTTATCCAGAAAAACTCCAAGGTGTGTTTGACGTAGGTTGAGCTTTTAACCTTAGAACCGAAAAGTGATGGTACTGAAAAAGCTGCAGTGTTCCTACGCCTTGTAAATATAACCAAATAAGTCTTAGATGGGTTCACATGTAAACCCTAAGACACCACTGTTCTATAATGGGAAGATCATGTTGAGTAAAATCTGATAAGACATTCAGGTCTTGTGTTAACTGAACTTTAAAAGTCTTAAGATCAAAGGCTTTAACCTGGATTTTCTTGAACACTATGAGCTACAGAAATTATATTCTAGTTGCTTTTGAGCGATGCACACGATTTCGATTCTCCATATTACTAACTTATCCCAACAGCTCAAAATTTTTCATCAATTGCACTCTTGCAGACCGGGAAGGTGTTTCACAACCACCAAGAGTGCTTAAGTTTTGCAGGCTACAATGAACTGTCGCATTTGGAGCTCAGAAAATCCCAGAATGACAGCTTCAAAATATACAGCTACCCAAATAGTGCTGGCTATTCAAAATGAAACCTCTTAATGGAAAATCCTTTGTATTCGAGCAAAAAACAAATAGACTTGTGTACATAAATCTTCAATGGACCCTTCAAAGTTGATTTTGTCTTATTATTATTAGTTAATAATAATAAAATAAATAAATAAAAAAATCATCATCATCATCATAAACTCGTAATGATAATAATTTTCTTGATTTCATTCATTCATTTTCAATTTTTTGTTTTCTTCTTATTTTCCAATCTTCAATTTTCTGTCGTAAGAAATTATTTTTGGTTTGCATTATGATTGAATTTGCTATATCCTATGTTGTTGTTGTTGTTGTTATAAAATTAATAAATAATTGTAGTTATAATCAAAAAAAAAAAAAAAACTGGAGAAGAATAAAAAAATGGAATTATAATCATCATTATCGTGTAATGATAATGAATAATAATCAAGACGATGGAAAGAACAAGTTGCTGCTGCATCGCCCAAGATAAGCCAATTCAATTGGATTTTAAGAGAATGATTTTCTGCTACTGTTGTACGTCGCCGATATAGACGTATACACGAGTAGCATATTATATTGTGCACGGTCGTTTGATCTGTTGCCGATTTATTTGTTTGGTTGCGCGAATTATGATTTGATTCCGTTTGATGTGGTTTACGTTATCGCATTATCATCATCAACATTGTATCATCTATATACACATGTAATTCCGTATATAATATGCGTGAAACACACATATATATAATTGTGAAGGGAAAATTCGCCGGTATTTTCCGAGATAAAAACAAAAAAAAAAGTTAATGTATGATGCGTTTTCTCTCCTATAGTCGCAATGTTGTTTTTGTAAATTTTCTATTTATTTTCCTATTCAAACAACTAGTAATTTTTTTTAACACCCTCGGTTTACAATATCCCTTGCAAAAAAAAGCGTATGTATGCGGCAAAAAAAAAAATTGGTTGAAGTAAAGCGCAAACACTTGTTGTGTTACACTCGTAACGTATATATACTGTTGGGAAATTTTATTTATATACAAAGCGAGAGAGGAAACCCGTCTGTTGTCGCACCATATCAACAACGCAGCTACAGGTGTTAAAATGCAACAAATTTAAATATTGAAATATCATTTTCTGGAATATAATCGGGATTTTATCCCTTTTATCGTCGAATACGGATATAAATTACAATTGGGGATACTTTAGTGCGGTAAAATAATTGTGAATGACACGAGAGTTATTGGCGATATAATAAAGTGGGGTTAATACCGATGATTGGGTATCACAGGCATAAAGCGAGCTTTTTTGCCATCATAAGTCCGTTTGCTAAACATAGATAAACTTATACCTTCACTAACTCTCCAGATGAATATATTAGGTTGAAAAGTGAGCGAGGAGTGAGATATAATCATCATGACTCTGTTTAATATATAAAAAATTATCTTAAGCCTTTGAAAACCGTCCATATAAGACAAAATTAAGCTTCAGGATTTTACAAAATGTTAAAGCTCCCGAGTTAAAATCAGGGAAGCCGACTCGTTGAAATGGACTACACATTGGACTGACGCTTCCAGGAGCAATTCATTTTGGGTCAAAATTTGTTGTCTTCCCTGATCGGACACAACTGAATGATAATGTACAATTATGATCAGGAATAGTGGTCTAAAATCTAATTCGTGAATCAATAGACTTTTGAGAGAATAAAAGCGCATATTTTTCAAAAGCTTTCTAAGAAGGGTTTTTTTTGTATATGTCATTATGATTCCGTTTTCTAAACAAAAAATTAACTTAAACCAGTTTGAACCCTCCAGATGAATATTAAAGGTTAAAACCACTGAGATAAGGTCGATTTGTTGAATTTAACTACACAAAATCGGCAGGATCAGTTTTGGGTCAAAACTTTACACTGTTGAAAGGTCAGATAAATGATAATGTACAATTGTGATCACGAAAAGTGGTTCGACACTTAATTATTAAACCAATAGAATTTTGAGACAATGATTGTGCATTTATTTCGAGAGCTTTTTAAGAAGAGAGGATTGTTGCATTGTTTGTTCGTATTTGTCCTCATGACTACTGAACTTAAATCTGTTTGAACCCTCCAGATAAATATAAAAAATTAAAACTACTGTGATAAAGTTTATTCGATGAATTGGAGAACGGAAAATCGTGGGACCAGTCAAGCACAGTTGAATGATAATGTCTCGAACCAGAATCTGCAGCACCAAACAATTGATTCTTGAATCAATAGAATTTTGAGAGAATTTGTTTTTGTTGAGTGGTTGCTACCGCACACTTCGACCGATGAACTTCGATCCTTCGACAGGATATCTTGGCTATAGGAAAAATCCCTTTTTGCATCCTACTCCTATCGAGATTCGAACTCAGTACCTCCCGCTCCATTTGCCGCGGTTTCAACCACTGCGCCATCTGGGTGGATTTTGAGAGAATGAATTTACATATTTTTCGAGAGCTTTTTAAGAAGAGAGATTTACGTTGTGTTTTTGTATTCATCATCATGACTCCGTTTACTAAACAAAAAATTATCGAGAGCCTTTGTGAACCGTCCAATTAAGATAGAAGTCTATTCAGTGAATTGGACTACATAAAAGCGTAAAGAGCAGTTCATTTTTTGGGGTTAACATTTGTTCTTTGAGTTGAGAACCTTAATAATTAGGAACATTTGCATGCAATGCACAATAGTAATCAACAGCTGTGGTCCGATGATGTGTCCATCCCAAAATCTGCAGAACCAAATATTCAGTTCTTGAGTCAATGGAACTTTGTGAGAATGAAAATACAATTTATTCGAGAGCTTTTTAAGAAGAGAGCTTTGCAGTGTTCTTTCGTATTTGTCATCATGACTCTGTTTGCAATAAATTATCGACAGCTTTTGTGAACCCTCCAAATACGATTAGAGCAAGCATCAGCAATTTACAAAAGCTTAAACGACTTAAATGAAGTCAGAGAAATCATTTTCTTGAACTGAACATCACAAAAGCGTAAAGATATGACATTTTTCGATTTCGATTTTTTTCGATATCGAAATTTTTTTCGGTGCATTCGAAAAAATTCACTAACATTTTTTCCTTTTAGTTTCCTAATAGGGCGAATTTATTCGATGTGTGTTCGAAACAATTCGCCTCGAATTTTTATTTTTTAGCTTTATAATAGGGTGAATTTTTTCGATATAGAAAAAAATCGAAATCAAAAAGTTTCATAATAGGTCCCTAGTTCATTTTTGTGACCTATTATAACCTGTTTGTTGAGTTTAAAACCTTAATTATTAGATACAGTTGAATGATAATGTGCAATGGTGATCACTAGGGCAACCAAAAATATGCTCTTAAAAAATGGTTTTAAGCACATGCTCATGTTTTATTGAAATCTGTTAAAACATAGATTCCAAAAATTATTATTATAAATTAAAACATCAAATTAAAAACAAAAAAGTTAATTAAAAAAAGTGTATTTTAAATTTTTTAATTTAAATTTCCATTGCAATAAATCACAAATATCTGGTTTAAATTTTCAAAAAGAGAGCTTTGTCTTTTTAAACGAAAAAATACTCTTATACATTGAGAAGCTTCTTTCCACATCAACAGAAGTAGTTGCTGCAGATTTAAAAGATAACATTTCCTCAATAATATATGTTTCTGGTGCGCTGCTCATGGAAGCTGTTGCAATATTAGCAGTTATACTACTTAATACAGCAAACCCGTAGTTCTTGTCGATTACGCTTTAGTTTTGTTTTTTGATAGCGTTTGCTGCTTCTTCTTGTACATTATTTATTTCTTTTGCAGCATCAGAAACAATTTTAATTTGGTCAACAAGCGGAAGACCAGAACTCTCTAACTTAGTAATTGATGTCTTAAGAAAACAGTCATTCGATGCAATAAAGATTATATCAGTCTTTACTGAGGGGTCATATAATAGTTGCTTTGAGATTTTAATTGAGTCTCCTCGTCGACCAATGCGTTAAATACACAAATTACACTTTCAAAACTATTTGAATAATATCTCACAGTTGCCAGTCATGTTCCCCATCGTGTTGTTATTGGTTGTGGAGGAAGTGCGATGCCGGGTGCTTTTTCCTTAAAATCTCTATTCTTGAGGGAGCTTTTAAGAAAACTTTTTTAATATTGGATATTAAACGATCTCTTATGGATCCACCTTATTCACATACACGATGAAAACCGTGTGCATAAATGTTAAATGTGTAATTTTTGGATATAAAATTTGAATGATACTTTTGTCATATAGGGTGCTGCGTCTGATAAAAAAGTAAAATCTTATCTTTATCAAAATTTTCCCCTAAAATTATGACTGACTCGTCAAAAAGCCGGGATATAGTAGTGTGATTTGCTTTTTCAAGGAAAGCTGTGTTAAACAAATATTTTTGTTTGGTGTGTCTGTTCGAGATGCATAATACCAACGATAACATTAGCCACATACCTACCAGTTGCATCGGTAGTTTAGTCAATGGCTATCAATACAAACTGGTTTCTTATATTACGTCTTATGTTTCCAACAATTTTTTTATATGAACCGTTTACATAATTTGAACTATACCATTAAAATTTACATGAACATTGGTATAAAATAGAGAAAAAGTACCACATAGTGAGCATTTGAAACAAAAAACCCTAAAGACAAATAAAACCTTTTAATAAATACTATGTAATTTCTGCTAGTGGTGCTAGCAAGCTTAAACAGAATATGTAAAATTTTGAAATTGAACTAAAGGCAAAAACAATATTTTTGTGAGAACAATAT
Organism: Tipula lateralis; assembly: GCA_963932295.1. NCBI lineage: Eukaryota > Metazoa > Arthropoda > Insecta > Diptera > Tipulidae > Tipula > Tipula lateralis. The sequence goes on along the minus strand of OZ010737.1, from coordinate 183,286,908 downwards.
TTTTAAAAATATAACCAAAATATGCTTTTATTTTTTAAAATATTCTATTTTGGGCGAAATATGCAAAAATATGCACTTTAGGTAAAATATGTAAAAATATGCACTAACAAGTAGGCTTTAAAATGCTTAGATTTTCATGAAACGGATTTGTATCTTGCCCTTTCCGAAATTCGTGCACTGAAAAAAAATATGTAATAGCAAAGTTTTGGTTGCCCTAGTAATCACCAAAAGTAGTCTATTGGGTCAATCGGGTAAGTGGTCTATTGGGTAAATACCACCATTTGTTACGCCAGGACGGACAACACGAGGAAGGATTAGTGCGCATATTTTGACGGTGAAGCTGCCGAAACCTCGAACTGAAGATGTAAAGTGCGAATTAATTTTTCGAACATCTAAGAAGTGGAATACGTTGGCTGGTTTTCAATTTCCGTGGAAGTATAAAATGCACAAGTTTAAGGCAGCTATCAATCTTTACTTGAAGGATCGCGCGTTGGATGCAGGAGCACTGACATTTACAAGGAGCTAGGTCAGTCTAAAAGCTCGCCCTGCCCCCAATTAAAACTAAACGTAAAAACAAAAATGGAACTTGATGTGAGTGAAAATGGATATTTTTCGAGAGCCTTTTGAAATGAGAGCTTTCCGTTGTTCTTTCGTATTTGCCATTATGACTATGTTTGTTAAATAAAAAACTATCTGAGCTTTTGGAGGATCCACAACAAAGAAACTTGGAGAATTCACAACAACATCATGACAAGCATCAGCATTTTACAGAAGGCTAAAACCACTGACTATGAATGATTTCATAGTCATTCGTTAATTTTTGGTCGAAATTTATTTGTTCAATTAAGAACCTCACAAATGGTATGCAGTACAATGATAATGTACAATTGTTATCAACAAAAGTGGTCTGATGAGGTTTCCATTCTGCAGCACAAAATACTCAGTTATTGAGACAGTGAAACTTTTGAAAAAATTCTTTGTGGCAACTTTTAGTTGCATGGGACTTCAGTGTAGAGTAGATAGTTGATTCACAGTAGTTTTCCAACCATTTAGTTTTAATAAGTTTGCACAATTGACTTATATCTTATAGTCTAGAGATTTGGACCAAAGATTATATCTTATTTGATTTTGAGAGTGGATGTTAAGAGACAGCTAAACTTAATTAAAGTCGCGCTAATATATGATAGAGACGAATGAGCATACCTTATCGGTTTGATCATTAACCATTTCATCTAGTGATTGATTCATGTATATTCTCTTACAGATGCGTGTATTTCAAAGCTTCAATAAGTGGTATTACATGTGGCCATTACAGCAGCATTTTTGGAACTGCAACTGTTCAATCAATTCATTTGTTTGCTATTGGAATCAACGAATCAGATGGGAACTTTGAACTGAGCAGATGAGTTTTATCACCCTCCATATGGTTTTATGTAGTGCCTTCAAACTAAATCGCATTTGATTTGGTTTGAGAGCCTACATTTAACAATATGGACCCAACTCTAATCGCAAACTATATCCTACATGTGATACCAGGATGTAAAATGTTTCACAAATGGTTCGGTTTTATTTTTTGTGGGGCTTCCTCTTTTATTGTATGTGCTATGCAAAACTGTAGCACTCAACACTTGAGAAGTACTGTTGCTTAATCAGATTCATTTACAGCTGCCCAGCAAGTAGTCATTTAGGTTTGTTTACTCTACACTTTTTAAAGATACCACGAGACACCTAACGTGTGTTAATATTCGGCCAATGGCAAAAATCGCTTTATAGACATCAATACTATTCTGGAGTAGTCAGAATTTGTTTCAGAAGGAGCTACTATAGGAGACAGTCGTGCTAATCCATAAATGATAAACACAATCCTACTGAAAAATCGTCATGGACTGTTAAAATTGCGCTAATAATGTCAAAATAAATTACAGGATTGAAGGTGCCATTCGATTACGGTCACTGATACATCCACTCACATTTAAAACTAACTATCGTGAACTCTCTGTCGACAAATGAACTCGAAAGTACGAAATTCTTATTAAAATATCTGTGGAGCAGCTTTAACTCAACCTATAGTGATTAATGAGCCCTCGTATCGACTACTGGACTGATATCGTATAGGAAACGATGTAACTTTAATGTATATCCCGATGTAGACGAATTATTTGAATAAAGCTTTCAGGTTAGAGACAGTTGAATAAAAATCGAATTGCAGAGATTTTGTTCAAAATCGAACATTCTACCTTATTGATATGAAATAAGGGTAATTGTAACAACATCGGTTTGTGGCTGCACCTTTTTAAATGTTGACTGACAAAAAATGAAAATGGAGGTTATACAACTGAGCTGCACAAGCTATGAAAGATAAACTCCAATCACGTTCAAAGTCAACAACAACATGGCTATAAAATACCTATAAAGATACCAGTGTACCTTTGGAAATTTTCTGAAAATTAATTGATGTTTAAGATCTTTTGAGTCTTTCTATGCCAAACCACAGATTTTTCCTTAAAGAAATCTCGTCCGATGAGGTTATATAATCTAGGAAGGAGTACCACCGTAGTTCATGTGTGATTGAGAAAGCTTTTATTAAAAACACAGTTTACTCAAGATGGATTTATCCCATATTTAAACCGATTAAGACGTACTTGTATAAGCAGTGTAGCTGAACTATTGATTAAGCATCTCCATAACCCACCTTGTCTGCTTTCAACGGAGGAAGAACAAAACTTAGAATTACCCAAGTTAAGAAGGTTGCCGCTAGGGTGATGAGCCCTAACATTGTTGTAGAGCTTATTGGTAATGCCAGTCCATTCGGTTAAACTAATATTGAATCGTTTAGATTTCAACTTGATGCATTAAATTTGGTCAACAACCTCCGTCTGTGCCACAAATTAATATTCACATACCAGTTCCATATGGCACCATTATAAAAGAAAGGATGTAGTCTCTTGTGGAGATAGATTTCTTAATAAATGAGCTTTTAAATTTTTTAGGTGCTTGAGACGAAACCATATTTTCTTTGGTTATAGGTGTTGACCTCCCCTTCCCTTTTAGTAGAAATACTTTGTTGTAATCCAAAAAAATTATGATGAACAATTTAAGGCTACAGTTTGTATCACCGAGTTGCTATGCAAAGATAAGCTTATACTAAGTGTTTATGTTGGTTGATGTATAACATAAAAGGTTAATCTCGCCTATTTTTACAACAGAGTTAATTAATTAAACGGTCAGTTTAACACTTCACAAATAGTTTCGTAGCAACCATGATCCACCTTAAAATGGGTCAGTTAATCAAAAAAGCTCGTTTGGTAAAATATTGAGTCAAATAAAAAGTCTCCGCGGTTTTTGAAAGAGATGATCACAAACGTAATTGTGAAAATTAGGAAGTGTATGGTGAGAACACTGTGATTGATCGGAAAACCGAAAAGTGGTTTTCTCGATTCCGATCCGGAAATGTCAAAAGGTCGAAGAAATGTTGCAATTGGTGGAGCGGGACGAAAATAGCGGTGGCATTAAATATGGAATCATTTAAAAAAGCAGGACAACAAAAAAAAAGCTCGGTGTTTGGGTGCCACATGAATAAATTTAATGAACCGGCTTGACATCAGTGAAATGCTGGAAGCGATCATGGTCAAACGCTTGTGACGACTTCAAAGCCTGGATTTGACGACAAACAAGGTTATTTGGCATTTGTGGCATTGGAACACCGTGGTGAAACCATCAATTCAGTTCAGTACATATGCATAGCTCAACCGTTTGAACAAAGCAATCCCGAAAAAGAATTGGCCAACGGAAAGGGGTTTGTGTTTCATTTTAGCCACACACACACACCTTTGATGGTTATCAACAAATTGATGGAACTTGATTGGGAAATTTCGGCAAATCGAACATTAAATTGGCAAATCGAAGTGCCGGCGAAAACCACTTGGCTAAGTTTTTTTGAGACACCATGAATGAAGTAAGAGGTGATTTGTCGAGAATATATATTTTTTTAATAACACATTTATTGGTATGGACGTTGGTGTGGGTAAGAAGTCTCTTCTCATGTTTTATGGCACATTGTGCATTTCCCGGTTAGTCACGAATCGGTAAGCGTTGGCGATCATTCGAAGAAATTTATTTTGACTTGTATAATGTCTCTATTAGACTTATGAGTACAACCCCATAGCTGCGGGCCAAATAACCATATTCATTTGAAGATAGTTTGATAGACTAGTCTTTTGCAATACAGGTCTCACGTGATATTTCCTTGAATCTAAATGCCGTCCAAGGTATTTTGCAATCCCACTTCCGCTCCATTGAGGTATAAGCGTAGATTGTTAATTTTGTGTCGAAGTGTAAATGTCTCATGGGTTGATTAAAGCTTATTAAGCACGATTTTCCAGTCAATTGTCCATTTAGTAACGTTGTTCATTGCTCGTTGCAGATTTTCCACTGCCTTTGATTGTGATTCGTCTACTGGCTTTATTACGGTGTCATCGGCAAACGTACCGATGAATGTTTTATTCGTTGTAGGTATGTCCGCAGTGTAGAGAAGGTAGAGCACATGTCCCAATACACTTCCCTGCGGAACTACCGCTCACGTTGGATATGAGTCAGAACATGTTTCTTCATGGATGATTCTGAATTGACGGTCAGAGAGGTTTGATTCAAGCAGCTGGCAATAGTTTTGTGGTAGCATTTTGCTCATCTTGAATATCAATCCCTCGTGCCAAACCCTATCAAAAGCCTGGGATACATCCAGAAATACGAGCAATATTTCTAACGCTTGCTCTATTACTGTAGTTATTCGATGGACTTGATCTTTTGTAGAGTGGTCGTTCCTGAACCCAAATTGAAAATCAGGGACGTTTACCATTGGCTTTAGACGTTTCAGTACTACTTTTTCAACAGCTTTGATAGGGTCGGAAGCTGTGAAATTGGTCTGTATGATGTTACTTCTTCATCTGGTTTACCAGGTTTCTTCAGCATAATTATTTGGGCCGTTTGAAAGCATTTGGGTACATACTTCGATCTCGTACAGGCATTAAATAAGTATGTGATCATGATGATTGCTTTACATGGAAGCTCCTTCAACAGACCCGATGATATTTCATAAATTCCTGGTGCCTTCTTTTGGTTCCCCAACTGCCTTGAGCATTTCTTAATGGTGGTATTCGAACTACAGGTCGTTTAATTTTTCTGGTTGCTTTCCATAACGAGTAGTCCTTATTCATTTCTGGACCTAGCCCGCCTAGGTAGTTGTCGAAGCAATCCTGTTTGAAGCTTTTGATTAGTCTATTGACTTTGTTACTTACACGATTGAAAGTTGTCTTGTCATCGAAATTTCTGGTCAGATGCCATATTTCTGATTTCAGCCGAATATTTGACTGCGATCTCCGCTTTATTTCTGAAGTAGTTAGACTGGCGGCCAATTGAATGTATCAATGTAATTGTTTGTTTGTTGTTCCAATTCGTCAATACGTTAAGTACAAACCTTTATCTTGATGACTAAAGCGTGTACTGATAACAGTACAGGAATGTGATCAGACGTTAAGTCGTTAATTCCTTCGACTCTATAGTGCAACTGGATGAAATTCCGTTTGTGATGAATAAATCAAGTAGATTTGGAATTTTTCGTGCATCCGTTGGCCAATACGTCTGCTACCCTGGAGAAATATATTCGCATTTAGGGACAAAGCATTCCCTTTCCCAGGAGAAATTAGCTTGAAACCCCAAGCTGTATGTTTTATATTGTAGTCCCCTCCAATCATAAACCTTGGGCCAAGTTTATTTGAGACTTCGTTGGTGTATGCCGTGGAGGACAGTATGCTGCCGCATTATTGTTTGTATGGAGAAATATTTCCAGCTCTTGGGCTCGTTGGATGAGCCCATTAGCATTCCAAGTTACAATGCCCAGATTAGATGTCCAGAATATGAATTATGTGTACTTTCTAGATAATGGATGCACTGGATAAGGAAAGAATCTGATATATTTTGTGAAGCAAGCACCGTGGGTGGCCCATTTTATTACTCGGATCTTGACGAATTTCAAACCTAGAATTCTTGATTAGCTTTCATCTAATCAATTATCTCTCTGAATGTGCATATGTACTCACTATAAACACTACCGAGTTGAATTCAATTAAATGTTTCGAAGATAATTAATTGAAATGCAAATATACACTTGATAATCACACACACACACGTACAAACATATAATATTGAAAATTATTTTTCAATTGAATGAAAAACTAAATTTTTCAATGATGTGGGTGGTATACATACAGCTACATACATCATTCATACACCCAAAATTGAATTTTAAATATTTACAAAATTTCATCATAATCATTTTGTGTGTGTACACTATATGATACTTATAGAGCTAGATATTGAATTGAATGTGTTAAATTTAATTGAAAATGTATCATGTTCTTATGAATTTAATTGTTTTAGGGTGTCTATGTCTCTACATACAGCATTCATCGTTAGCAAGTCGATGCACTATGAGTTAAATCGATTTTAACGTACCTGGGTGGAACACACCCGTATGTGCATATAGACAAAAATCAATATTCATCTCACTTCACAAGAGTTCACCAACTTCAAACAACATCTATGTACAAGAAGACAAAAATTGAATAATCATCAATTACTAAGAAAAGCTGATTGGAAGCTACTGTTTCTCAATACGTGTATATACAGATAGCTATACACGGATTCACCAGACAAGCACAAAACAACCAAATTATTATTTTAGCTTTTTTGAACTTCTTCATTTCTATTATTGTTAAAAATTTATAAATAAATAAATAAATAAATTCAATTTCGATTCAATTAATGATGTTTGTAACGATGATTAAGAAATATTTCTACATCTTACAAAAGTATCGACTAAAGTGTTTTTTTTAGTGGTGGCAGCAATACAATAGCCGCATGATTATTGTGTTACAATAACCGTCATGATGAGGAGGATGACATTTCAAAATTCAACTGATTGGAAATACGTCTTAAGACAAACACATAGGGCGAACCAATGCACCAAAAAAGTTATATGCGGATATGTTACTGGACCATTCTGGTAGGCCAACCAAGTACGTCCTGTATAAAATATATATTGAACTATTCAGGATGTTCGTGCGTTATGTGGATTCCTCTATATCATCCAATATTGTCAAGTGGTTAAGACCACCAATACCAAAGAGATCACTTTTAATCAATGTACTGGCCACGCTTAAACTTAGTTCAATTAGCACCATCATTAGCTCAGTCAGATTCATATTCGATCAAAATGGTCATAAACACCCTGTCAAGCAAATCTACGGTACGAATTGATTTTATTTAATCACCTGCGATTAAGGAACCAACATATGGAAGTTCTGGCAAACACCGCTCCAGCAGAGTATTTGGACCTTATTGCTTCGAAGATGAGGTAGAATACGTACGAACCATCAATATATATCAAGAAATGCTAGAACAGTTCTTGGATCGAAAATCAAGGAGAACTCACCAGAATTACGGTGGCAGCAAGATTGTGGCACTAGCCATACAGCTCTCCCGATACTGAACTACTTATTACTTATTATATTTTAGAGGAGGTCGTTCACTCTCTAAACAGAAGACGGCATATAGTATAAAGAGCACTGAGCACCACATCATTCCCACACTTAAGTTGCAGACATCTTATACATACTTTGTTGATTAGAGGTCTGAGTCTATAATAGAGATTCTAGTTGTTTTTCAGAATATTCAGGATGTTCATGTAATGGAGAAAAATTGTCTCATACCACGGCATTCGAAACTCGTTCGATCCTAATAAATCATACATGACGTTTGGACCAGAGATTTTCTCCCTCGAGATATGGTAATCGCCAGTTTATTGTTCTGGTTTCGTTATGATACAACCTGTTCTGTAATAAAAGTAAAAGGCTAACATCTCTCAGAGGACCAAATGTCTTATGTCCAATTCAACAGTTGGATTAAATTGATTAGAAATACGTGTGTTGTGTTTCTTAAGATTAACACATAAGGCAAACCTGAATGATAAATACAAAATTGTTGTGTGAAACGAGCTTTGGGCACCAAAAATGTTTTATGCGAATATGTGACTTGAACATTCTGGCCAACTAAGTACGTCCTGTATAAAAATTTATATTGAATTATTCAGGATGTTCATAAGTGAGTCGAGTAGCTCTATACCATCAAATATTGCCAAGTGATTTAGACCATCAATACCAAAAATCGGAGTCAAAGTCGGTATCTTCAAGTCGTTAACTTCAAGTCGTTAAATCTTAAATATGGAGAGGAGCAATTGGACTTTTTTGTCTTCGAAGATGAGGTAGAAAACGCACCAACTATCAATAACGATAGACATCAAGAAATGTTTGTGTATTTCACGGGTCGATTGTGGTACCAGCCATACAGATCCTACGACACTGACTTTTTGAAAGTTGGATTATTTTGCGAAACTCTCAAATCAAGTTACCTTCTAGGTATGTCATACACTACGACAGGCAATGGTTCACCCCCTAAAAATAAGGCGTCAGTATGAGGAACAACATGGTAATTCACAAAATCTTTATGGTTGCCACATCATTCCACTTAAATAAGTTGCAGAAAACTTATACATATCGTTGATAAGAGGTCTTAGTCTATACAGATACGAACGAGTTATTTTCCAGATTATGAAAACGGGCACATCCCATTGAATTTGAAACTCGCTCGATCCCAATAAATTAACACCGAGTGCTTCTCACAGGGAACCTAATGCATTATGCCCTCGAGGAGCACCACTTGTAACGATTTATTTTTCCAGTTAAATTCTATGTGCCCCTGTCATGCAAGAGGTCTGATTGTTTTACCTCAAGTTGGTTGTTTATCTGAATACCCTAAGTATGGATTATTTGGAATTACATTTCTCATTTTTTGATCCATTAAACACGTTAATGACTCTCCTCATGAAAGTGGCGTCACCAATACGTTAATGGTCTAAAAATAAACCATGCATCTTGGGAAAGATCAACTCAAGTCTACCAATGTTATCGCGACTGTCTAGATAAAGTTCGATGAAACGTTTATCTCTCATTGATAAATAGTATAAGATAGTTTGGAGATTGGTGGAACAAGTTTAAGTCTATAAAACTGTCACTGAAATGTTTAAGTGCATAAAGTGAATCTGCCTGATCTTCACGATCTGTGTTGCATTTGCATTGACTGCCAACGTTGTGGTGTTTGAGATATGTGATGTTTGTGATGATTCTGTGATGCTTCAGATATGTTTGCGATATGTCAGCCAAAATGCCACAATACGTTTAAAGCTACGCTAGTTGGAGCGAATGCCATACAAGCTAGTTGGAGCGAATCCCATACAAAAAAATATTTCACTCACGTACATAATCAACCAACGTTGTCAAGAAGTCCCATGAGTCCTGTGATGTTTGGGATATGTTTGAGGTATGTTTGAGATAATTCGGGACAAAATGGCGCAGTGGGTAAAGCTAGGCTAGTTGGAGTGAAAGTAATGCAAAAAATATTCCATTGACTGCTAACATTGTGATGTTTGAGATATGTGATGATTCTGTGATGTTTGAGATATGTTTGCGATATGTTGGCCAAAATGGCACAGTACGGTTAAAGCTACACCGTGTTGCATTTTTATTGACTATCAACGTTGTGAATAAACCCCATATAATATGTTTTGTTAACTCCAACTCTCGGATTCACTGCATAAATCGTGTCATGTTTGTGATATGTTTGAGATATGTCGGCCAAAATGGCGCAATGGTCAAAGCTATACCAGTTAAAATGAAAGTCATACAAAAAATATTTCAATTACTGATCACGATCGATGTTGCATCTACATTGACTGTCAACGTTGTGAAGAAACTCTATTCAATATGTTTTGTTAACTCTTCCTCTCTGATTCACTTCATGAGTCATGTGACGTTTGAGATATGCTTGATATATGTTTGAGATATATTTGAGATGTGTTTGAGATATGTTTCAGATATGTTTTAGATATGTCGGCCTTAATCACGCAGTGGTGCAATGTTCAGCAGTTCTATTGACAGTCATCCAAAAAAATATTTCAATCATTGGTCAAAATCGGTGTTGTATCTCCATTGAATACCAAAGTTTTGATGTTTGAGATATGTGATGTTTGTGATGATTCTGTGATGATTGGAATATGTTTGCGATATGTCAGCCAAAATGCCACAATACGTAAAAAAGCTACGCCAGTTGGAGAGAATGTCAGACAAAAATATATTTCACTCATCTACATAATCTGCCAACGTTGTCAAGAAGCCGCATGGGTCCTGTGATATTTGAGATATGTTTGTGATATGTTTGAGATTTGTCGACAAAATGGCGCAGTGGTTAAAGCTAGGCTAGTTGGAGTGAAAGTTATGCAAACAATATTTCATTGCTGCAAACAATGTGATGTTTAAGATATGTGATGATTCTGTGATGTTTGAGATATGTTTGCGATATGTTGGCCAAAATGGCACATTATGGTTAAAGCTACGCTAATTTGGTGAGAATTCTTGCAAAAAAATATTCACAACCAACGTTGTGAATAAACCCCATATAATATGTTTTGTTAACTCACCCTCTCTGATTCACTGCATGAGTCCTGTGATGTTTAATAAATGGTTTATATATGTTTGAGATATGTCGGCCAAAATTTCTCAGTGGTGGAATGTTCGGGAGTTCGAGTGACAGTTATCTATAAAAATATTTCAATCATTGATCATGATCGGTGTTGCCTCTTCATTGACTACCAACGTTGTATAGAAGTCCCATTCGATATTTTTTGTTTACTTACCCAATCTGATTCACTTGATGGATTCTGTGAGGTTTGAGATATGTTTGCGATATGTTGGCCAAAATGACGCAGTGGTTAAGGCTACAGCAGTCGGAGAGAAAATCATACATAACAATATTTCAATCATTGGTCATGATCGGTATTGCATCTCCATTGACTACCAAAGTTGTGATGTTTAAGATATGTGATGTTTGAGATGATTCTGTGATGTTTGAGATATGTTTGCGATATGTCAGCCAAAATGGCACAGTTTGTTTAAAGCTAGTTGGACAGAATGTCATACAAAAAATATTTCCCTCACTGTTCACGATCGATCTTGCATCTTTATTGACTACTAACGTTGTGAAAAAGTTCAATATGTTTTGTTAACTCTCTCTCTCTCTTATTCACTACCCGAGTACTGTGGTGTTTGATGTATGTTGGCCAAAATGGAGCAGTGCTTTACGCTTCACCAGTTGGAGAGAATATTTCAATCACTGAATACGATCGGTGTTGCCTCTTTATTGAATACCATCGTTGTGAAGAAGTCCCATTCAATATCTTTTGTTAACTCACCTATTCTGAGACACTTGATGAGTCCTGTGATGTTTGGGACATGTCGGCCAAAATGACGCAGTGATTAAAGTTACGTCAATTACAATCATTGATCACAATCGGTGTTGCATGTTCATTAACTGCCAACGATGTGATGTTGGAAATATATTGATGTTTGAGAAATGTTTGAGTTATGTTAGCCAAAATGGCGCAGTGGTTAAAGCTACGCCAGTTGGAGTGAAAATTATACAAAAAATTCTGTTAATCTCTGATCTTGATCGATGTTGCATCTTTATTGACTGCCAACGTTGAGATATGTAATGTTTTTGAAGATTCTGTGTTGTTTGAGATATGTTTGCGATATGATATTAAAGTGAAAGTAATACAAAGATATTTCAATAACAGATCGGTGTTGCATCTTCAATCAAAATTTTTTATTAACTCACCCTCTCGGATTCACTGCACGAGTCCCGTGGTTTTCTTAAACCTAAAAGTGTATATCCGATAAATTTTCTCACCCAGAAACCCAATAAACAGTTCGTTACCCAACATTTCGTATATATATATACTCTCCGCATCCATTTTTTGATTGATTGCTTTCGATCAATTCAACAAAACAAAAACAAAACACACAAACCTATATGGATATCAATTCAAAACCAGACAGACGATCAACGATCAGCCAAGAGAGAGAAGAAAAAAAATAGCAATTACAGCATTAATTGTAATTAGTTTGTTGTTGTGGGGATTTATGTCGGCGCACAGAATCATCGTTGCAGACAAAGTGGGAGGAGATCTAAGATATCTTTCATTTGGTTATGTTTAGAAATATATTTTCGAAATGTTCGATTTTACTTTTGATTGATTACAATATATTATATACATCCATACTCTTGTTGTTGGTATATGATCTGTCTGTAATTTACTTTGATGTTTGAAGAATTATATAATTTTTTTTTTTTGGTTGATAATTGATTTCATTTCAATGTTCGTCAGGTTAAAAGGTTACCTATATACGATCGAATTTACATAATATGGTTTTTATTTTTTGGTATCGGAGGGGATCGACATGGCTTGATACACGGTCCTGGTATTGCATTCAAATTCGAATATGCAAAAAATATTGTATTGTACGCGGGTTGGATGAAAGAACCTCCTTAAATTATATGTATACGTTGGTATCCCGATTTATGATTTTGACTGATTGGTCTGGATATAATTTTACCTCTCTCGTGTATACCATTTGGACGTGTACATAAACACATCTGGATATACACGAATTGATGCGTTGATGTCTTTTTAATTATTACCCTTTGGAAGAATAAGAGTTTTGTTTTTTGGGTAAATATTTTATATTGATGATGATCAAGCCTGCGCGATCTGAGTTCGATGTGGTACATATAATTATGATTTTGAACATTCGATTGACTTATGAAGGTTGTCTGCGTATATATGACGGATCTAAATCGCACAGCATCGAAAATTTGATTTAAACCGCTTCCGCGTGTGTAATCGCGTCGTCATCTCATTCACAACAAGTATCTGTTTCCATTCATGTATGCATGATATCGATTATATACGAACTAGACCAACTAGAAACTAGTCTATATATAGGTGTAAGACCATTTTGTGTATAGTTGTTGTGTATGGATAATGTAATAAATACGATTAACATGGAAATCGTAAGTATCATGCTGAGTGAGCTTATGTTATACTTTATATACTCATATACCCATTGTTTGTACAAATAGACAATTTTGAAACCTGTAATTAGTTTGAATTATTAGTTGGATGTCGAAAGTATTTAATTTGTAGTTTGTTGATGAAATTTTAAATTATAATGAGGTTAAAAGACTTTGTGCGGTCACGCGGAGATTCGTATATATACGCATGTGAGGTTTATCTGAAGACTTAAGATTTGGTCACTTAATAATAATTTTGATGTATAGATGAGTGGGAGTCATCGTGTCACGGAGATGGGATTAACGTGCAATACAATATATAAATAATATTTTAAACCGATGTTTAAAGGGCATTGATGTAGTTTCAGGTTCAATCGAATCAAACAAGGAATACTGAACTTTTCATCAAAATATTGTGTCAGAAATGATCTGACTTCGATCTGACTGGGAGTTTCAGACCACATCCAGTTGGTGTTGTATACAGTTTATAATATAATATAAAGATGTCTGCAAAAACACAGCAGCGATATAAGAACCCGTTAACTATTGATGTTCTTCCTTCGTAAACCTGTTTTGAATATGGAACGTATGAAAGACATCTGGTACAGATCTGGAAATATTTGGAATGTCACTATATTACTTATGTGTCCTACAAGGATTAGATTGGAGGTCAGAACTCATCGTTCGTTCCATCATCTAGGTCAGTATTTTAAACTGTATTAGAAGTCAACTGACGTTTATTTTGAATGGCTTTGTTACTCATTTCGACCAATATCATAATGTTAAGTATAAACATATCCAAAATCGAACATAACAGTGAGATCCACTATTACAGGATTAAGCCTTAATTCATGCCGTAGTATCTCAATTGGATTTGCATTCTTCACTGCAGTCAGTACTCCACCACTCCAGTATCATTGAGAGAGAAACATACTAAATCTACATCTATCTTTAAGAAGTCTGACCTGAAATATTCTTGTGACTTAAACAATTCGGTAAACAATTGTTATTCTATATTATAAGCTACATGAAGGAATGGTGTCAAAGGTCGATCCATTTTCAGATCAGTATTATTGGCTGTCATAAAGCAAATCAAGCCTATAGGAAATCTGTGGAGCTTTTAAAAACTTTGAGTCTTCCTTCCGGATTTCACAACAAAATTATCTATTTGAACCATTCTATAGCAGTTACTAGATCAGGCACCACGAGATTGAGATTGAATCAGTGTCAACATCTGGTTGTCAACATCTGGTTGTTAATTTGTTGACAGTTTGACAGTCGGTAAATAATTAGCTCATAGCTGATAATTATGGTTGAGTTTTTATGATTAGATCAAATAGTTAAGTCAGCTATTCAACCAATGATGTCGCTAATACATTAAAATCGAGGTGTATATTCGTAAGATGGCATCCCGGGATATGTTATAATCTAACTGAGAACTCCGATATGTTCAATTTTGAAGAGACTACAACCACGTGGTTGCTAAGCTAATTCGATCTATCCGAGTACGAAGTATGGAACACCCACAAGTGAATTAACATGATAGCACCATGCAGACTGGTATTAATGGCGCCGATGTAAAGCTTCCCAAAATAAACATCCCGACATTCTCAGGAGATAATACGGAATGGCAATCGTTCTCGGATTTGTACAATACCGCCATTCATGAGAATCATTCTCTAACACCGGTGCATAAGTTCCAGTACCTCAAGAGCTTTTTACGAGGCGAGGTAGCAAATTTGTTAAAGCACCTGAATATAACGGATGCCAATTATATAGAGGCCGTCCAGAAGCTTCGTAAACGATATGATCAGAAAAAACAAACGGTGAGAAAATTTATTGACATGTTTTTGAATATAACTCCAGTGAGGCAAGCGGATCAACTAAATATTCGAGAAGTAGGAGATATAGCAGATGAGGTGGTTAGAGGTTTAAAAGCCTTAGGTAGCGCTGCCGAATCGAGAGATCCGTGGCTTATTCGTATCCTCGAAGATAAACTTGATGACGAAACAAAGATGTTGTGGGCCAGAGACTCTGCCGAAAATGATTTTCCTACTTAGAACAATTTTTTGAATTTTTCCAATCTCGAGCGAATTCTCTAGAAACAGTCAAAATAAGTCCTTTGTATAGTAAGTCACAGTCGTCAAAGTTAAGGAACGCCCGAAATATGCATGCCACAACTAAAACAGTATGCTCAGATTGCAAGGTGGACGACCATTTATTGATAAATTGTAATCAATTTAGAGGAATGTTCGTAACACAGTGACGTGACTTCATCAAGGCCAACACTAGATGCTTCAATTGTTTGAACTCTTCACACTCATCATATGACTGCACAAGTAAGGGAAGATGTGTTAAATGACATAAGAAACATCACGCAATTTTACATGTTGATCAACCATACACTAAAAACACCGTGCCAACTGCTGCGTCTTGGAATGTTAATGAATCTAGTGGTGGGAAAAGTTCAGCGTGACTAGTCGCTCCAACAGATATTAATATACAAAGCCAAACTCCTGCATAACGTCAACATCTAAATTAATAACCAGTGACGTGAATTCATTTAGTGTATCGAGCTCTACCCCTGCCTCTATACTTCCAACTGCAGTAGTAAACGCCTAATATGGGTAGCATGCTAAAATGTCGATTGCTTTTTGATTCCGGATCTGAAACAAGCTTTGTTACTGAAGCTTGCACCCAGAAGCTACAAGCAACTACCAAGAGATAACGCGCGTCTGATGATTACTGGACTTGGACAAATCGGCACAAATATATCCAGAGGGAAAATCACAGTGACAATAAATTCACTTTATTCAGATGCGGGCATGTCACTACAAGCTTATGTGTTACCAAGCATAACGTCGATTTTACCAACTATAATAAGCTACAAGTCGATCTGTGGGACCATCTCAAAAATCTGCAGCTGGCTGACCCTAGCTACAACATTCCTGGAGGGATTGACTTTTTGATCGGAGCTGACCATTTTTTTCAAGTCATTAGCGATGGAAAGATCACAGGAAACATCAATCAACCAATAGCCCTCAACTAGATTTTGGGATGGATCATTGCTGGCAACACAGAACCTAAACATGTTTTTCATTCGTATAGAGCATCTACTTGTTCACAGGTTGAAGTAGACATCGATCAATCCCTGAGAAAGCTTTGGGAATTAGAAGAGCTACCAAAATGTAGACATCTTACACCAGACGAAGAAGAATGTGAGCGACACTTTGTAAGAAATACCAAGAGAAATAGCTACGGAAAATTCGTCGTACGATTGCCGTTCAAAGCATCACCAACTTTGCTTGGGAAATCTTACACTATGTCGTTGCAGCGACTGAAGGCAATAGAAAAGAAAGGTGTTAAAAATCCGTTATTTTATGAGCTGTACCGCAGCTATATGGAAGAGTTTTTAGCTTTGGGACATATGGAAGAAGCGGTAGATATTAACGAGCCTAACACATGCTTTCTTCCTCATCATGGTGTGATGAAGGCATCGAGCACAACGACGAAGTTGAGAGTGGTATTCGATGCCTCAGCTAAGACCAGCAGTGGCTATTCTCTTAATGACTTATGCTAGTTGATCCGATCGTGCAAAGCAGCTTATACCAAATAGTATTGAGATTCCGCAAATATCCAGTAGTATTTACGGGAGATATAGAAAAAATGTTTAGGCAGATTCTAGTGTCACCAGAAGATCAAATATATCAGATGATTTTATGGAGAAGCAACCCATCAGATGCAATTGAAGCATATAAATTAAAAACGGTAACCTTCGGAATAAGTACTGCGTCATTCTTGGAAACCAGAACATTAAAGCAGGTAGCTGAAGATTGTAGTGCTACATTCCCAGAGACAGCCAAGCGCATCAGAGACGACATTTACGTGGATGATGTCATGACTGGCGCATACACAATTGAAGAGGCGAGGGTCTTGAGGTCTGTTATAGCACGAATCTTATCAGAGGCTGGTTTACCATTACGCAAATGGACTGCCAACTCTCAGCAACTCATTGAAGATGAAGCCCAAGATGAATGTGAAGCAATGCCGAAGGAGATAGAACAGAATGATATGTCGATTAAGCTATTAGGTCTCCAGTGGAATTAAAAGTTACATATGCATCTTTGTTTGCCTTAGCACAAAGGCGATACATATTGAACTGGTGAGTGATTTAAGCACGGATACATTTTTGGGTGCCTTTAAAAGATTTATCTCTCGTCGAGAAGTTTGCAGCGATGTTTTTACCGACAACGGCACTAATTTTGTTGGTGCCAACAGAGAGCTTAACAGACGCTACAAATTTCTTGAAACTAATAGTAGCACTATATCGAAGCATCACACATCACCAAGTGCTCCACATTTCTGTGGTATTTGGGAAGCTGCTGTTAAATCCACAAAATTTCACTCAAATAGGGTCATTGGCCAGAATATTCTTGCGTACGAGGAGATGAGTACGCTGCTGATTGAGATCGAGGCAATTTTAAACTCACGGCCTTTGTGTGTATTATCAGCCCGATGATCTAGATGCACTAACACCGGCTCATTTTTTGATTGGCCATCCTCTTACGCTTATACCTGAAGTCAACATTGAAAGTATACCGTTAAATCGTTTGACGAGATGGCAGCTTGTTAAACAAACATCACAACACTTTTGGAAGCGCTGGTCTAACGAATATCTAACTACACTCCATAGTAGAACCAAATAGTATAACAAAATATCTGAAATAAAACAAAACGATATTGTGTTAGTAAAGGATGAAAACGTCCCTCCAACGCATTGGGTGCTTGGCAAAATTGAAGAAATACATCCTGGTCCTGATGATCGCATTAGAGCTGTCACAGTAAAAACCAAGTCTGGAAATCTTAAGAGACTGATCATTTACGATCGTGAAATGCTGTGTTTCCCATTTACTTAAATTGACTCATCGTCACATAACACATTGGCCGTTAGGTTGCTAAAGAAAATTCCATGCCCAGATTTTTCAAGAGAAGTCTTTGTTCGGGTTTTTCCAATATGAAATCGACATTCCGATTTCGGAAAAAAGTTAAAACGGTTCACCATGTGGAAAGACATTGACGTGACACAGATGAGAAGAAGAATTTCATGTTCTTGTTGCTGATATTAACGTGCCTGTCCAATTCCTATCAGTCAGCTTATATAATTGACAGGCACCGATTTTATCTCGTCCCCCCATATAAACATATAATTGATGTAATCATTTTGAAATTAATCAGATCCCAGACAAATCACAAGAAAACGTCAACCTGCACCCCTCCCAAAAAAAATAAATAAAAAATATCACCACGATTGATTGTTCCGCGTATTTAAATTTTCAATTTTCCATCGTGTCGACGTGACATGATTTTTTTGTAATTTTTTTTGTTACCCAACATCTTATAACCGTCTATATACTGTTAAGTAATGGTAATATCAATCGCGCGATTTTCCGTAATTTGTACAGGAAATTAGGTTGGTAAATTGTCCCTTTTTGTAACAAAAATAAAAAAAAAATTAAAAAAATTCTCGATTATTGAAATGTAATGAGATGAAAAATGGAAAAGTTGGTAAGTGATTTTTTTCCTCCCCCCGATCGTGCCAAAAAATTTAATGAGATTGAAATTGAGATATTGTATATAAATGAATTGTGTAATATAGTCGAAGGACACAAAAATTAGATTCGGAACTTATTGTTATGCGGCACGGTGACGAGGGGATAATAGATGCGCGGGTCTCCTCTGATATACAGACTGACTGGCACCAGGTGTTAACAACATCAAAATGTCATTGTTGGACAACCACAGCCGCAAATTGTTATCTAATATCGTTATAACGATACTGGCAGCATTGCAAAACGCCATGGTGATGGACCAAAACGCACCGCAAAATTGCCGGATATCATTCGGAAAGTGAAGGCCAAATTGGCTTGGAATCAGTGCCGAAGCGCAAAAAAATGGCCCGTGAGGCGAGCATCTCGCTCGAAACGATGCAGCACATATTGAAGGATCATTTTGGACTAAAGCCCTCGATTTCCATAAAACGGTCTCTCCGATGCGCCAAAAACCGACGCACGAAATTGGCGATTTACCGAGTTTGGTTTGCTCCGATGAGTCAACGTTCGTTATTGAGCAATATGTGTAAACAAGTTAAACGATCGTATTTACTTGCCCGGTCGTTCTACCCGATATTTGGACCATCGAATTGCCACTCGAAACCAAGCGCCGCCGATGGTGATGGTTTGCGTCGCCGAAAGCCGTTCTCCGCTCTTTCTTTTGCCAGCCCAGATGAGTGTGTTAAAAATGTACACCATGAAGGATAAGGTCAACCTTTTTATCTTTGTTTTTTTAAAATGGACCATCATTGGTGATGCAGTCCACTGTGGACGTTTAAAGAACCAACTAGAAGTCTTAAGAGTGGTTTTTTACCATTATATGCTTTTTAGTCTTCAATCAGTTTTACTTTGGTAGTTTCATCAATCATTCCATCTATTTATATTTGCAAAAATTTCAGATTTATTACAGTAATCTAATTGAGGCTTTCTGAACGTGATACCCATTCCTGCGAAAATGAAGAAGCTTAAGTAATACATAAAATTTAAAATTGATTACAAACCTTTGAATATTTCTGAATATTTTCATAAAGAACCTGGTGCTAAATTACTGGAACAATAAAGCTTGTCATTGTCTAGATCTGCTTCCAGATGCACTTGTGAAGTATGATCCCGTCAAAAGTGAATTTTTTATAAGCCGGAATGAAGAAATGGGTTCTATTATTCAGCAAACGTATGTCTGTAACATATTCGACAGATTTGAGGGTGTCCATTATTTTCAACCCCTCAGTTGACATTTATTGTCAATGGAGTTCGGGGCCAAGCCCCTATGATAATAATATACATAACTGGACGATTTTTAGAAGTATTAGTCTTGGAAACTGTTGTACTTTTGATAGAATTTATTTGTATAAGGCCAGATAAATACCAAATTCGAGGATTTAGACTCCGAGCGGCCAGATTTGTTAAAAATTGCATTGTCTTGTGCTAAATATATTTTAGTTACATTCAATTTGTCTTGAATCGTCCTCTAAGTCTAACATCCCTATCAGAATAATCTGGTCTATAGCTAAAGTCAGCACCTGAATTGTGGAACTCACTAAAGCTAGTTTCCTGCTTATATATATATATATATATATATATATATATATATATATATATATATATATATATATATATATATATATATATATATATATATATATATATATATATATATATATATATATATATATATATATATATATATATATATATATATATATATATATATATATATATATATATATATATATATATATATATATATATATATATAGTTCTGGGGACCGAGCTTTGCTCGGAAAAAGAAAGAAAGTTTTTTTAAACATTCGCAAAACAACTTTAATTTAATTAAATTTTATTTATTTTATTCGACTGGGAAATCGTCGCTGTTAATATCAAGACTTTTAGAATTTACATCAGGAGCGTTCAATGCTTCTTTCCACACAACATTATACGTGCGACGTTCATTTTCAGGTGGTAACAGAACTTTCAAGCTATTTGGTCGTTTAACACGGGAAAATGCTACGTACAACATACCGTGATTAAAGACAGGTGTACTCAAGTCGACGCCAACAAATTCGAACGTTTGTCGTTGAGATTTTTGCACGGTAATCGCAAACGCTGGTCGAAGCGGAAATTGATGTCGTTGTATTGTATATCCAAGTTGACCTTTTTTTGGTAACATCGGTGCCTCATCCATAAGGAAAACATCAACTTGAGCGAGTTCTGTAGCTTTGACGGAACCAGGTATAATGCTGGAAATTGAATCTGACGAAAGCGGAACTTTCACACCAAATGTCTTGTGTGATGTTTGTCCAGCAGGCAATAAAGTTGAAGCGATTCCAGTAAATGCCATACATTTTACTTTGCGATTTTGGCCACAAAGTAAGTGATATAAGGTCTTATGCACGAAGGTTTTACCGGTACCACCTGGTCCATCTATGAAAAAACATTTTGTTTCAAGTCATTGGCTGCACGTAAAATACTGTCCACAATTTCAACCTGTTTTCCTTGCAGAAGCAGATACATGCGTTCTCCAGTACCAGTTGATTCATCAGAATTTAGAACGTCCATGTTTTGGTCATCTTCGTAACTGTCAATGGCGTCCATACCATATCGTTCCATTTGGTATGGCATTTTGGACAGTGCAGATTCTTCAAGACACTGTTTATCGTCGAAGGCGAGACCATGAGCTTGGCAAGCTTGTTTGTATGTCGCATAACGAATGTCATTCACAATAAGAAGATCATCAAAACTTGTAGCGTCCTTCACATTATACAGAAGTACTCACAAATGGAAGCATTCTGGTTGAGCAATATAATTCACGTTGTTAATTCGACCAATGACACGCAATCGACGGATTCGCGGTACCCATGTACTCGATTTTCCATCCCATTTAAATTGTTCAGGCATTTGCCAATAGTAGTAGTACACATGGTTGGTTTGCTTTTGCTTCATAGCCTGGTTATGTCGAAAAAACGCTTCTAACATTGAACCTTTTTGTCCAATATCTGCCAGATCTTCTTGGGCTTGGTATCTTGCATTCGATATTGACCATGTAAATGAATATTCAAGAGCTGAACGATATGACTTTTTCTTTGGATTTCGTAGGCAAATCATCGCCAGCATGCTTCAAGTGGTGTAATGCAGCGACCTTCCACATAGGTGTCTGCTTCATTGTAAATCACACTCCGTTGATTTTCGACAACCTTTATTGAAGCGCAATCGTGTCCTTTGTAGATATATTTATATAAATATTCAACCGGACCAATCCTGTCAACATATATATATATATATATATATATATATATATATATATATATATATATATATATATATATATATATATATATATATATATATATATACACATATATATATATATATATATATATATATATATATATATAAATATATATATATATATATATATATATATATATATATATATATATATATATATATACATATATATATATATATATATATATATATATATATATATATATATATATATATATATATATATATATGTTTATATATATATATATAGATATAGATATATATATATATATATATATATATATATTTTAATATATAGATATTTATGACATGATTTGCAAGGCTGAATCCGATCCCAACTTCATCATAAAGTTCATTACGGGAGACGAGGCGTGGGTTTATGAAAACGAAACGCCATCTAGACATCAGGGAATGGAGTTCATCAAATGAGCCGAGACCAAAAAACCTCGTCGCTTTTAGTCAAAAAAAAAAGGCAATGCTCTCCAAGGCCAGACCATAAACGAAGAGTATTGTTTGGGTATTATGAGACATTTACGTTAAGCAATTTGCCGAAAGAGATCAGAATTTTTGGCATAAAACTCGTGGATTTTGCACTAAGATATCGCACCGCTGCACAATACCATCATTGTTCGTAATTTTCGGCGAAAATACGACAAATGCCATCCAACAGCCACTGAATTCACCTGATTTGACTCCCTGTGACTTCATTCTGTTCAATCGAGCTAAAAAACAACCATTACAGGGAACGAGTTTCAGCAGCTGAGAGGAAATACTGGAAAAATCGCAAGAAGCCCATATATATGTACATATATATATATATATATATATATATATATATATATATATATATATATATATATATATATATATATATATATATATATATATAGATATATATTATATATATATATATATATATATATATATATATATATATATATATATATATATATATATATATATATATAGATATATATTATATATATATATATATATATATATATATATATATATATATATATATATATATATATATATATATATATATATATATATATATATATATATATATAATATATATATATATATATATATATATATATATATATATATATATATATATATATATATATATATACAGGGTGGCTGAGTCCAAGTGTTACCAAATGAAAACGCTGTAATTTTTTTAATTTTGATTATTTTTTATTGACATTGCGTGGAATATGTTGAAAACATATAACATTTTATGAAAAACGTGTTACTGCTCGATATAACCTCCTTTGGCTCTGATTATTTGATTCAGTCTTCCATAGAAAGCATTGCATGCTGACCGTATACGTGGGCTTGCGGAATTTTATTCCATTCTCGAACAAGAGCTGACTTCAATGCATCAACACTTTCGTATTTTTTAGAAATGGGGAAATCCACTGGATTCAAATCTGGTGAATATGGTGAAAATTTTGTAAAAATTACTGTATCGCTCGTGCTTTGTTTGACGGTGCCGAATCATGTTGGAATGTCCAACGGTTCGTACCAAAGTGCTTACGTGCCCAAGGTAGCAAATCATCATTAAGGATCTTTTGACGGTACATCTATTGGTTTACCTTGACTCCATGTTCGATGAAAACCAGAGGAGTGCGTCCATCTGCAGTAACTGCAGCCCAAACCATAACATAAGCTGGTGATTGCTTGCGCGCATGGCAACTCTTGTGTCCAAATTATCGTTGGACTTGTGCTCTAACCAAACACGAACATTTTGTTTATTCACATACTGTTGAATGGTGAACATTTTCTCATCAGAAAAGACAATTTTTGGAATCTCATCACGTTCGGCCAAGGCCTTCAATGCTCGTGTTCTTTCAAGCCTAACTTTTTTTTGTGCCTCCGTAAGATCTTGAACTTTTTGTATCTAATAAGGCTTCAAGTGTAGTTTTTTTTCTAATATGGTTTGAATGGATTTCAAGAGGATTTCGTTGGATTCGTTTCTCCACCTTTCGTATCATTTCTTTTGATGTTGCTGTCTTTTTAGGACCGCCTCTGTTGCGTTTAGCGATGCTTCCAGTTTCGTTGTATCGAGTTATGGTTCGATACACAAACATTTTATTCACATTCAAATGCTGGAGCTGACGAACTATTGCTGTTGGTGAATTTCCACCCAAATACAGTGCAATTACACTATTATGTTTGAATTACGTTACGATTTTTTTATCAAGATATTAATTAAGAACAATTATTTATTGACCACATATAAACAACTAACCAAACTTCAATCTGTCAAAAAATTGACGCGCGAAAAATGACAACTACACAAATGACAGCAGAGTGAAGTTAGTAACATTTGGTCTCAGCCACCCTATATACATATATATATATATATATATATATATATATATATATATATATATATATATATATATATATATATATATATATATATATATATATATATATATATATATATATATATATATATATATATTATATCTCGCGATAAAAAAAATCCTCCTTCTTAGAAAACATATAGAATGTTAAAAACCGTTACACAAACATATATTTTTATGATCCTTTTGATGAAAGCGAAATTATTTTTCATCCTTAAACGAGTAAGTATATAGATAGACGAAAGAAATCATATTTTATTGTTTTATGGCGCAAACCTCGGCATCTCATATAGATGAAACACCAAACAGCCGATTGGCCGAGATACCATGTTTTGATTTTAGACACTCGTGTAAATAAACACACTCGGCTAGGATATCCGTTGCAAATATTTATACTAGGATTGATACAGCATACATAATTCACCTGATGATTATATGTTGGTACATAAATGATATCTTATGTTGATTTTTGTGTTATCTAAAAACAATTTTATTTATTTAGGACCCAACGTACCGAAATCCTTAAAAAGGAATTAATTTATTTTTTCCATGTATAAATAGTACATATTTGGTAATGTCTTATCATCAAATAAGCCGATGATCTGTGTGTACGATTATGCTACCATATATACATGTAATTTAGTACAAATGTCAAATAAACAATGCGTACGAGTATAAGTCGCATCCTAAAGATGTCACTTACAATTAGTTAACAATATTTTGACATCCAACCGCATTTTCCGAATACACAATTAATTTTCACCACATCAATGAGTTATTGTATTGTGGCAACCCATAAACCAAATTAAGAGGACTCGTACTTATACTCGTATATACAGAGTTGCCGTCTGCATCTCAGATCATATTGTATATAAGAAAATACCAAAATGAATCAATAATTTAATAACAATAATCTTCTTGATTAAAATAAATTTATGATTATTGTGTGCGTATATACACTGTCTGTCTGGGTGAACCTCGGTCTGCGCGTAGATATTGCACAAAGTCAATTCAATTTATGGATTACAACAATATTGGATTTCAATATATTGTCTTGGAAGATTATACTCGTATTTCTTATATACGAGGATATTGTTGTTATTAATATTTTGATTTGAAATCAGTTGCTTGCCTATATATACATAAGACATTTTATAATTTACATATTTGTTGTTGTTCTTGGGTGTACCTTATAATTTTGATACGAGATACCGTAATGTATACAGTGGTGGTAATAATTATATCACATTTTTGACGGACGTAAATTGGGAGGTTTGTGACTATATATGGGCTACAAATATGACTAGACAATAAATGTCAGACATCATAACAACCTCCATTTGGAAACATTGACACATCCACGCAAACTCCCGAGGCCAAATTGACCATATGTGGATTTCTAAAGGGCGGGCTCGGTTTGGCCAAGACATGAGATCTTATTGCTAAAATCTTGATGAAACTTAACATGAATTCAGTTCAGGGAAACACTATAAAGGACTAAAATTCAAAAAACCTGAAAGAACCATAGTTAAATGTTCCATGTACACCAACTTGCAAGAACAAATTTCTTCTTAGGTGTTTTCTTGGTCTTTATTTTAAAATTTTGGTCAGTGTGCTTCAATGTGGCTATGTTCTATGGTTTAGAGCAGTCCAGATATGTTGGTAAGCGATGCATGCTTTCATGGTACGATAATTCGAGATCATACTCCCAACCGCCTTCTCAAGTTAAGTGATGGATGTTAAGGACTGCTGAAAATAAACCGCACAAATCAACAATCTAAATAATTATTATGGTTATTATATTTATCACAGCAAATGTTATTATATTTATGACAGCAAAATGTCAATTTATTGGAAACATCCAGTTGTTATAAGATAACCTAATTATATTTAGTTAGCCATCTAACAAAAATCAATTGTACCATAATTGTATTCCACATTTATAATTGTTATAATTGCTATGTCATTTCAAAACAAATAAAACGTATTCGTATTAAACCTTTCGATAAGCAGTCAACATCAGACAACCGGTGTTTTAACTTTGTGAAATCAATTCGAGGTGTCCGAAATAGTTTATTCTTTAGATGTGAGTGATTGGCAACCGGCAATTAAATATTTATGCTTGAACTTAGCATATGGTCTTTCGAGCCGGATCGTTATCATCATTAGTATTTTGGATCATTTTTCCAGCTGTTTCACACCAGTGGGTTATCACAAGAGTCATCATCACCCAACCAACCATCATATTTGCAACCAGTTTCCAGAATAGCTGCACAATAGAATCGATAAGTACAGGCGTTTATATTTTATTTTACTGAATTTGTTTGTTTTTGCCAATTTTAGTTTGTTTGTCGGTATAAATATTTACCAGTGTTATCGGTGAAATATTAAGAGCCATGGCGGCTACAGCAGTACAGTCACGTGGGCGTGTCATGGCGTCGTTAACGGTTCTCAAGAAATTTGCAATGTCGATAAATGCGGAAACCACATACTGAGATATCGAGGTAAGGTTAAATAAACTCAAAGATCTTTGGCGTGAAATGATCCCGACGCAAATGTTGAATTAAAACAAGAGGAATTTGAAACGAAATATTTTGAAACAAAATCAAAATTACTCGAATCATTTAGAAATCGGCAACTGCCAGTAAATCCTCAGCCTCACGCAGAGAAATGATATGGTTGAGGCACTATCTCAGCAAAAATACTGAGTTTTTTAAAATAATAGTATTATTCCTGCGAAAATAGTTGCTAGCCGTAACTATGTCACAATTTTCCAAATGATAGGAATGATAATAAAATAATTGTAGGAACCATGTTATTGTTAAAATTAAAAAATGAATATAGTTCCTACAACTAATAATTCCTACAAAATAAATATTATTGTGGTAATAAATTAATTGATCGTAGTTTAGGTTTAAGGCAAACATTTTGTGATGGTTTATGGTTGCTGTAATAGAATCGGTTTTTTCAAAACAATTTTTGTAGGTTAAAGTTTCTGCGAACAAAACATGGTTGTAGCAATTATATATTTGTTATATATCATAAAATGATAGAAGTTTCAGTGATCATGTAATGATTGCATAAAACATTATTTATTTCTTCAGAACCATCTTCATGTTTGTACGAACTATATTTATAATGGTGCCAAACATGTTTATTGTAATACTATAACTCGTCATATATATAGGGAATCATATTTATAATTGTATCAATAATGTATTTAATGGTGGCAAAAATAATATGATTGTATCTACGAAAAGTTTGATGGTATCAAAAATAAGTACAATTATATCAATCATGCAACTATCAATGTCATGGCTGACACAATCATATTTTGCTTCTTCACCTTGAATTATTAAACTTCAAGTGTTTCTTTTCATTGTTACCTAAAACGTTCGAGTGTTACCTGTTAAGTGGCTATAATATAATAAATATAACTAACATGGTTTTGTAGTCATCGAAAGTATAGCTTGGAAGTGATTGGTGCTGGTGAAGTTTTGATTTACTAGTAGAAGTAGGTATAAATAATTTTCAACTAATATTCATTTTCTGACACTAAGTAAAATTAAAATTTTCTTTTTTTCGATTTCCAGTTAAGTAATTTAGAACATCCACAAATTAGAGTATTTTGCAATTTTAATAAGAAATCAGGGAGCATTCAGCATTGGTGTACAGTTCATCGTGTTGTTAATAAGTGAAAAATGAACTGATTATCGTGAAATTGGTAAATTTGTTTGAAAATGGTGTTAATTTTTAAGTTATACTAATATTTCATTTTTATAAGTTTTATCTTTATAAATTTTTTTCAGAATATAAAATTTATATTGATTATATTATTATATATGTATATATTAACCTTTTTTTATTGAATAAAAAAAATAATTAAAAATCTATTTGTATTATTTCAATATTTATTTTTATAACATTTTTACTACAATCATTTCACAATTCAAAGCTTCGTAGTAACCAACAGATAATATTCACTGCAACCAAACTTGTTCACGGTCATCATGATCGCTACTTACAAGCAATATTTGCTGCAAACAAGTGTTCCCGAAAACAATAGTAGCAACCAACATATTACAGTCGCTGCTTATTGGTAACATGGTTACAACCATAATGTAATGTTCGCTCGAACGGAATATCGTATTTGTCAAAACCAATTTATATGATTGTTGCAATAAAAAACCCAACCATAATATGTTCCTCTTAAAACATTTTTGTAGGCACTATATTTTTTCTCTCAGTGCTGGCAATAATAATTCGTTTGATTTACTCTTAGACCAACAAAGAGTATTTTTAGAAAATCTATCGGATCGCACACAAGCCATAAACGAGCCATCAATTATTCAATCTTCCGAGAATATTAAACTACCGCATATAACTATCGATAAATTCTCTGGCGAATATGAAACCTATGGCCATCGTTTTATGATCTTTATACATCATCAGTACATAATGTGAACACCATATCTCAAGTTCACAAGTTTCAAATTTTACGGGGCTAACTTAGGGGTCCGCCTATCAATATAATTCGAAACTTTCTAGCCACCGAAGCTAATTACACCGAAGCGTGGAACAAATTATAATACAGCGGCCATATTAGATGAAATTCCAACCAAATTCAAGGAAAAGACCAGTCTTTGCATTGATGACAATACGGGTACAGTAAAAACATTGGGACTGCAATGGAATCCCACAAGAGACACATTCTCTTACAAAATCAAACTCGGAGACAGTAAAGTATTATCAAAGCGCGAAATGTTGTCTAAAATATCTCGTGTTTTTGATCAACTCGGTTGGGTATCGCCCGCTATAATCGTATTAAAGGTGATTCTTCAGAAACTATGGTTAAAAAATTTTGGCTGGGACGATCCACTACCTGATGACATCAAGCAGCATTGTGTGACGAATCAGACATCCCTACAAGAATTGGAGAATATCGAAGTTCCACGTTTTTTATAGACGTCAAACTCAACAGCCAATGTTCAAATTCATGGATTTTGTGATGCGTCGGAACATGCTTACGCAGCAGTAACTTATCTTCGCACAATCGATAGAAAAGGAATTTTAAGAACTAGAATATTGATAGCAAAAACGAAAGTTGCACCATTAAAACAAGTGTCCCTTCCGAGACTCGAACTTTGTGGAGCTGTTTTGCTTAGCAGGTTATTTAATTATATTGAACGAGTGTTAGAAATGGATAGTGTAGAGTGTTTCGCATGGACCGATTCAAAAATCGTACTGTCATGGCTATCGGATGTTCCTCGACGTTGGAAAAGCTTCATAGCGAATAGAACTGCTGAGATTTTAGAGTACAATCCCCGAGTGAAATGGAATCATGTGACTTCGAAAGACAACCCGGCATATCGCTTCTAGAGGCGCTACCACTATGCAAATCTTAATGAGTGGTCAATGGTGGAACGGCCCAAAATGGTCACTGAGCCCTATAGAAGAATGGCCTAGCCAAGTCGAAATAAATAGTACAAATTTGGAAGAACGACATGTTTCATTGATGTCCCAGTTAAACCATGAACCAACGCATCCGCTAGAAAATTTATTAGTGAGAGTTGAATCATATATAAAAATAAAAAAGGTATAGAAAGCTGGACGTAGTAGAAATGCTCAGAAAGGTCGAAAAATTGTGTGTACAACTTCCAGGTCATAGATATGAGCGGAAGATATCGTTTAATGAAACCTCACATGGAACTAGCTTGTAACTGCTCATGTTAAGGTAAAGAAGATTTGACTCAAGGGCCAAGATGAGAACTTTGTGGAAAACCCAACATAGCTTGAATCGACTTGGACTTACTGTTTCCAATATCGATGTATTGAATGCGGTCGCTTAGGTAAGCTTAAAACATAGCCATAAAATTATTTGAGAAACCAAATAGGTATAACTGTTCTAGTGCTTTACAATGGCTAATCGAATCGAATGCCTTGGAAAAGTCAGTGTACCCCACATCGACTTCCGGTTACTTTTAATATCTTTCATTGTGCTGCTGGTGAATTCAATAAGGTTTGTAGATGTTGATCTCCTTAGCATGAAATAACATTTGCATGTTGGTACAGCGAAATATGTCATTTTTAATGAAACTTTCCCCGTCTCAGCGACTGATTAAATGAACAGCATATGCAAAGAGGTAGTTCCAAACTGGCGTAATCTTTCAAAAAAGAAGCATGTATTTGGTCAGGATCCCAACCATCGTCGAATATTTTCTCAGCCTTGTTTATGTCTTCTATTGAGTATGTGGTACGTCAATAGACAGGATGCCTACCCCAACATGGTGAAAATTTTCGTACTCATCAATGACTTCTAGTTTAAAAACAGATTGAAAATCCATTAATATAGTTATAGCTTACTGCAGGGAAGGTCAATTGTGACTAAAGCATGGTGTTGACATTCGAGACGTCTGGCTGGATGTCGGTAGCACGTTCTGAAAGCAAGTGGTTGCTCTGTTTGATTTGGGCCAAATTTCAGCTTTTGTTGTTTGTTGTGTGATTTCCTGTCGAGTGTGGTGAAGGTTTTGCTATATGTAGAGTCAATTTTTGGTGGTGGTGAATTCTTCCACGCACGATCTTTCTATAGTCATCATTAGCTCATATATTTTTTAATATGTCTTATTAGAAGCCTTTATTAAGTATCTGTAACCCATGTCCAATTAATGGATTTATAGCTCGATTCGTTCCTCAATTCTGAATAGGCTGATAACGTTGTGATTCAAACTGCACAGAAGTGAGATGCAATTTGAATGTGAGATTTGAAAATGAACTGGAAAGAGATTACGAAAACACCTTTAGAAATGATAAACCTTAAGTTTAGACTAAAATACGTTCCTCCCAACCTCCCAACTATAAACCAATATCACTTTAACCAGTCATATATATAAAACAACATCAGTCCTTCCTACAATTTCAATTACTGGTATTAAATACTAACAATGTACCCTAGTGTACTCTAGGAACGGCACTCGGAACTATCAGTGTATCAGGAAAGTGTTTTTATATCGTCCGATACTATAAACCTGAACTGACTATATGGTATACAAATGTGAGCTGCTCTAAAGAAGAGCAATATGAATGTACCGAGGAAACCAACACCCATGAAGAAACCACTTACAGCGGTTCGGGTTAGATCAAAATGCTAATATGCGTATTATGCTAACCAACACCGTTCAAATGGCGTAGTGGTTAAAGCTGTGGCATTAAGATCGGAACGTACCGGATTCGAACCTCGATAGCAGCAGGATGCAATTAGGATTTTCTACCATCTGATTACGATCACAGGTGAGAATAAATACATCTGTGATCCCCAGTTGAGTTGAGAATCCATGGGATGACTCATCCCAATGGGACAGTTGAGCCTGAGTGACTGAAGACACAACAAAAAAAGCTGACCAACACAGATCCACCATCGATTTTCAACAGAGCAGTATCATTTCGACATAGAACCTCCCTTTTCACCCTCGTTGACAGATAAAGTTACATGCTGGCTCTGTCATACGGTGATTTCGGGTTCGAAAACCACTTGTGACCTAAAACTCTATAGGTATTTTTATGTGTAAGTAGCTAGGTGTGCGAATGCGGGTTTAAACATTGAGGCATTGAGTTCAGAAACGATTTCCGAAAAAGTTAATTTTAAAACTGTCCATCAGAAATATATCCGTGATTTAAGAAAGAGATGCAACTAACACAAGATCAACATAGAATGAAACCTGATATTTAGCTTCCCGTCGTTCATATGATCATGTTATATCGATCGCTAATTGCACAACCACAACCTATACGGAGCAAATACCCCCAGATCGACTTCGGACTATAATCATCGAATTATAATCATGAATTTGTTCCAGCAGTAGTCTATCGTTGCAATCTGTTAAAGGCTCATGGCACTCCCAACTCTTTCGCGGTTCGCTTATTTACGTCCTTATACCTTACGCTTTGCAACCAAATCGAGGACGTACGGCTAAATGTTCGATTTCCTAACCATCTGCACATTGCATAGCTCCATGCCAGCGTATAGTACTGGCATGGAAGATGGGTTGGCCCATAGATTCTGCACTCCAACAAGGGGTCATAGTTGTGTTCATTCACACCACCGATCGTAATCAAGTGGTGAAAACCCCGTTTTGCAACCTGCCCTTATCGGGATTCGAGCACGGTACCTCCCGCTCCAACTGCCGCAGCCTTAACCACTGCGCCACCTGGGTAGTAGCACCGATATTCTTGGTAAATTTGACATAACTATTCGTTCGAAAAGGCAAACGGCTAGTTGAATTAGGGTCACAGCTGTCAATTTATGTTACAAATGTTCAAGGTCCTATTCCAACTTCGATTCGTTACACAATCGATTTCAGATTAAAATTAGAATGAAGCTTGAACAATCCAAGAATCAATTTCAATCAGCATAGGTATCTTTTTGTGTACATAGCATATAGGACTGACCTATACAGCAGCTGTTCATGGTTTGGTAGATCTATTCGTCGCTTGTTCTACGGTATGTAAATTTGACCATTATGTCAGATTGAACCCTGCTTATCTGGAATTGATTCAATGGTTGTGACGGACTTCGATTCCTTCTCAGTATTTCATGCGGTCAAATACATAATTTTCATTGAGAATAAAGACAGACTCAAGGGTACAAAATTTATTAGGACGGAGCAAAAGTCTTGCTGTTTTCAAAACTCCATTCATATATTTTCTTCAAGCCATGACTGGATTACAATTATTTATTAAGTTGCTAATATTATCTTTATCGATTTTTTTTTGGCTTTTCCGCGCCTCTTCATTTTTGTCCCTTTATAGTAGTCAACTCAATTTTAACAGAAGGGTTATTGTCAACCGCAGAGCCATTGTTTATTTCTCACATTACCCCGTGAAAACTGATTAATTAGAATTGTTAAGATATTGTCACTATACCGCCACACGCCTCTTTGACTCAATTTCGCACCCAAAACTGATTTATTTTAATTATTATCCATTGCCAGTATTATTATCGCTCCTATAGTTTGCTTCAGCTGTTCTAGCCACCGTTTGAATTTTCCTCGTAAAAAAGCAGGTTTAATTACATAAAACGTAAACTCCATGTAAAACACGAAGACAACAGTATTTGCAGCGCCATCTATTGTAAAACGTCAAAAACATTTAGTTTTCAGGTTTATTTTATTAGTTGGAAAATGATTCTTTTCATTTAACAATAAGAAGATTAAATAACAGATGGTGCTTTAGTTACAATTAGATTTGATAACAGATGGTGCTTTAGTTAAAACTATAGATATGAAAAGAGATGGCGTGTCAGTTTTTTTTACCTCACAATTTTCTTACAAATTTAACATAGAGATTCTTTCTATTTCCCATTTAGGGTAAAGGTCTGGACTTCTGGAGTTTTCATATATATGAAATACTAATACAACTTGATTCGCTGATGCCCTGAAAAATGTATGGGCTGACCTATCCAGCAGTTGTGATTCAGTACATATATGGTTTACATATATGTTTCTTACTATATCCGATTTAGGCTTAATATCTGGAGTTTTCAGTGTACTAACACAGCAGGATTCGCTGATGGCCTGAAAAGGCCTGACCTATCGTCCAGCAAATGATGGTCCCAAACGCTACAACAATTTCCTTCAATATATGTATGTATCAAACCAAGATCCTACAATAGCACGAATGTTTCTTAACAGATGGTGCTTTAGTTACAATTAGATTTGGTAGGAGATGGCGCGTCAGTTGTATTTACATAAAATCAGTTTTTACGTTTTTTACATAAAGAATGTAAAAAATAACCTTATGCAAATTACACGTTGTTTACATGTAAACTGGAGTTTACAGAGACGCAGTATGAGTGTTATCTGATTCGTTGATGGCCTGAAAAATCCATAGGCAGCCCCATCGTCCAGTAAATGATGGTCCTGAACCGTACAAGTATTTCTTTCAATGTATGTATCAAACCGAGATCGACAATCAAGAACCACCTACATACTCCTGATCATTGGAATTTTTTTAGCGATACAATTTTTTTGTAACCTTATTTCTTCTTATATTTTTATCTGTTACAATCAATTTTTTTTTCTTTTTAGTTCCTTCTTCTTTGTCTCCATCTTCAAGTTAGCTCGATATAGAGTATATCAAGAAAGTATAACAAAGTAAATTCAATTATATCAAGCAAATCAGCAAAAAAAAAATTTTATAAATTTAAATTATATAATTTATAGTCTGGTAATTTAATTTTAATATTTGTATTCGTTGTTGGTGTTGTACTTGTTGTAATCGTAAATGATAAAAAATGACCGTTTCATGTGTTCAATAAATAGAATACAGTAAACACTATAAGACGACTTTAAGTTTTAGTCTGACGTCTGGTGTACCCAGTACATTCAATTGATCAATATATGAATTGATGTTAAGTGGATTTTATGTGTGTGTGTGTGTGCTTATTTATTTGATTTCTTATCTTAATGCTGTACCTTTATATATGTACACGTCCGCGTAATACAATCAAATGGAATGACACAACATAAATCCAAAAATCAATTCAGTGCGATCGAAATTTATAAGATGATTTATTTGTATATTTAAGAAATAATCAAAGTCTCTTGATCATAAAACGATTTGATTGAAATGATGAATATTATTGAGATTTGACATTGCACACAGTACAGTGTTTATGTTACAGTGTTATTTACTTAAGTGAAGTGTAATGATTTTGACTATATAGTATAGTAAATTGATTTTGGTCTTTGTACGATTCAAGGGGATTTCTATGATGTTGGTTGAATAATTTATTGTATTGTATACTGTTTAGAATGTACGAAGATTAATTGCTGGTAACTGAATATTATTGGATCACTTAAACTCGCTTTAAACTTTATGATTTTAAGAACGAATAACTTCTTTATATGAAAAAAATTCACTTGTTGATTAGTTGAACGCTTTACTTCATCTGGTTTACAATATTTAATTTACATCATTATTACAATTACTTCAATTTCTATTACAATCAATTTTATATGCCGAATCCAATTTGTTGTAGTAGAATATACACATGATGCATTTGGCAATACTACTAATTTATATAAACAAAGATTGTCAACATTACAATCAGAATTTATATTGTTTATGTATATGATGCTGATTGTTTATGCTGTCCAATACGATAATTCTAATTATTTATATGAATGCATAGTAAGTTTTAATTGCTTAATCTAAGTGTATAAATTAATTATATAAAGTTAATATTAAATTCAATACCATTAAAATTAGTATAAAGTTCGATGACCTTGAACTTAAAAAAGCATAAATCTAAATTGACAATGTTTACTTTTTCTTCTTTCTTATAGATTAATAATATTTATTATTTTTAGTGAGATAACATCATCTGTGAACATACCGGCCCCGTTGAATCACTCGATTCAATAAAAGGTAGATAAATTAATTTGTTCACTGGTCGTTTATAGTCTCCTTTAGATGTGTGTATGGATGCAACTCGTACTAATCCGTCATCGCCTGGAAACACTTGACGAATAACTCCTAATGCCCATTTTGATGGAGGTTGATTCTCGTCCATCAGAATGACTACATCATCCACTTGAAGGTTGTACTTGCTGTATTGCCATTTATTTCGTTTTTGTAGTGACCTCAAATAATCTTTGTGCCACGTATCCCAGAGATCTTGTTTTATTTTTTCGATTAGTCTCCATCGGGACAAAAATGAAATTTTGCCTTTCATTTGGGGTTGTGGAATCGCTGTGATGTTACGTCCAATAAGAAAATGTGATGGGGTAATTGTTTGACCATCCTTCGTAGAGTAGATAGGACGCGAATTCATTATTCCCTCAATTTGCACCAATAGAGTATCCGTTTCTTCGTACGTAAGCGTTTGATTACCAATAACACGTCTTAGATGGTACTTCATGGATTTCACGGCTGCTTCCCAAAGACCACCGAAGTTTGGGGCTGCAGGAGGAATCATTTTCCACTTAACACGATCCTTTAATAAATAATTAGAAAAATTATTAGAATTTTTGTTAAGAAAACCAAACCACTCATTTAATTGATTTCTAGCACCAACGAAATTCGTCCCATTGTCGCTAAAAATTTCAGAGCATAGTCCTCGACGCGAAGTGAATCGTGATAGTGCAGCGATAAACGCCTCTGACGTCATGTCACCCACTAATTCGATATGAACCGCCTTAGTACAAAGGCACACAAATATTGCTACATATGCCTTTGACGTTCGATGACCTCTTCTATTGTGTTCTCTTACTAGCATGGGCCCTGCGTAATCGACCCCCACTCTGCAAAACGGTGATGCCATTGTAACTCTTGCTTCAGGCAATGACCCCATCAGTTGAGTAGATGTAATTTGTTTGTGTCGATAACAGACTAAGCAGTTGTTGATAACCCTTTTCAATAGTTTGTTGATACCCAATATCCAAAATCGTTCTTGAACGCTGTTGCTCAAAAGAGTATTTCCGGCATGCAGTAACTTCACGTGTGTTTCTTCAATAAGCCTTTTGCTGACTAGACTATCGCTGGACAAAAGTATGGGATGTTTGGTGTCGTAGTTTAAGGTTGATTTTTCTAAACGTCCCCCTACTCTCATTAATCCTAGCCCATCAATAAATGGATGAAGATGTTTAAGTTGGCTTCGATTCCCAGTGATAACTTTGTTTTGTTTCAGCATTTTAATTTCGTCGAAAAATATTTCATTTTGCGCCCATTGTAACAGGAGTAGTTCCGCTGCGTCAATATCTTCAGGTTCAAATTTTATGTCATTTGTAATTTGGTTCGCATTTTGGATATTAATAGCCGTTGTCTCATTTTTGCGAATATTTTTCAATCTTTTGGCATATAATTTTAACCAACATATAACTCTTAATATTTTCGAGTATTTTGATACTCTCAATGCCAATGCTGAAGCCAAGTTTATGGGTTTGCTCGACGCCAGTAAGATATGAGCAGTTGACTTCCGCTCTTCTGACAATTCGGATCCATTGATTTCAACTTTCTGCACAGGCCATTCTTCTTCTTGCTTTGAAAGCCATTCTGGTCCATGCCACCATATTGTGCTATTCATTAAATCAGAAGCCAGCATGCCACGCGATGCCAAGTCTGCAGGATTGTCGGCCGATCTTACATGACGCCAATGGCCTCTTGATGTAATCTCTAAGATTTCCGATACCCTGTTAGCGACAAAGGTATTCCATCTACGTGGATGTGATGATAACCATGCGAGTACAATTGTTGAATCGGACCATGCTGTAAATTGAATTGTGTAGCTACTCAATGCCTCTTTCACCGTGGTATATAACTTCACAAGTAAGTACGCTGCACATAATTCCAGTCGTGGAAGACAAACTTGTTTGATTGGTGCCACCTTGGTTTTACAGGCAATAATGTTGATTAATATGCCAGTTTCACTATTGATTCTGCAATAGATTACAGCTCCATACGCCATTTCAGAGGCATCACAAAACCCATGTAATTCAATTTGAGATGTCTTCGATGTTCCCAGCCATCTTGGTATTTGGATTTTTTCTACTAAGGGCAAACTGTTCTTAATAGCTATCCATTGAGCAATATGTTCTGAAGGCAGCTCGTCATCCCAGTTCAGTTCTAAGAGCCACAATTGTTGGAAGAATATCTTCACTTTGACTGTTACTGGTGCCAGCCATCCCAGTGGATCAAACAGTTTCGATGCTTCCGCCAGGATCTTCCGTTTCGTATATAAGCTCGTAGTTTCTAATCTAACCTTGAAGAAAAACGTATCTGTATGTGGATTCCAGTGTAACCCTAATGCCTTGACATGTGAATCGGGATCGAAATCTAAATTACGCAACTCTCTATCTTCAACTGGTACAGAATTTAAAATCTTTGCGGAGTTAGAGCACCATTTTCTCAGTTTGAATCCAACTTTTTCAAAGCGCGTTAAAAGTTTTTCTTGAATCTTTAGTGCTTCCTCTATGTCGTTAGCTCCAGTTAATACATCATCAACGTAAAAGTCGTTGAGAATAACTCGTGCTATTTCATCGCCTTCTTTTGCTGCCATTTGCCCGATTTCCTTCAATATACGTGTTGCTAGAAACGGTGCACTGGCAGTACCGTACGTAACCGTTAATAATTTGTACTCCCGTATTTCCTGGTCAGGTGTTTCTCTCCAGACAATTCTCTGGTACTCACAATCCTTCTCATCAACTAGTATTTGCCGGTACATTTTCTCTACGTCGGCTGTAAATGCTACCTTGTACAGGCGGAATCTTTGAAGGATTGCAACCAAACTATCTTGGATGGTAGGTCCTACCATTAAACAATCATTCAGACTGTTCCCCGAACTTGATTTGACTGAAGCATCAAATACCACTCTTAGTTTTGTAGTGGTACTATGTTCCTTTAAAACACCATGGTGTGGTAAATAGCAATGAGGCTCTTTATTTAAATCCATTTTTGGTATTAACACCATGTGTTGAAGGATTTCATATTCCTCCATGAATGTCACATACATTTTTTTCAGTTGCTCATCCCTTTTAAAACGCCGTTCCATTGCCAAAAGCCGTTGCACTGCTAAACGTCTGGTGGAACCAATTGAAACATCTAACGATTTGAACGGCAATTTCACTTGAAACTGTCCATTGATATTTCTGGTGACATTAGCAGTAAAATGTGCTTCACAGGCTATCTCCTCATCAGTGTAGTTAGCTTTAAAAGGTAATTCCTCAACTTCCCAAAATTTCCTCAATAATACGTCTAGATTGGGCTGCACATGGAGATTCGTTCCAGACTGATTATAATTTGATCCTTCGCTAGTCACTTGATCAAAATGTCCGGCTACGACCCAACCAAATATTGTGGCTTGAGCTTGTACACCCCCTTGACTGTTTAATATCTGTTTTGGTTTCAATATATTAAAAAAATGTTCTGCTCCAATGAGTATGTCAATCTTCCCAGGAACATGGAAATTTGGATCGGCAAACTCTGATTTATCCAAATGGTCTAAGTCCGAAATATTTATCTCGACCATTGGAAGGTGGGACGTCACTTTCTGCAGCACGACTGCTTGTATACTTAACTTTGAGTTAATATCCCTTACGGAACTAATAACTAGATTTGCCATTCCAGTAGCTACACCAACATTTGATGAACCTAATCCAGTGAGTGGTAATCTCGTTTTTTGTTTTGGTAAACGCAGTCGCCTTAGACATGACTCTGTCACTATGGATATTTGAGATCCGGAATCCAAGAGACATCTACACAATTCCTGATCGCCATACCCATTCATAACATTGACCAACACAGTTGGTAGTAAAGCGGTTTTAATCCGTTTAAATGATTTCTGTGAAATAGAACAATTATTCACATTTACGTTATTAGTGAGTTCAGTTAGTTTGGACGATGATGTCGAAGCACATAAATTGTTAACATTTGAACCAGCACTTTGGTCATCTAAGTGCAACAAATCATGGTGGCGAGCGCGACACTTTGTACATTTACGCTGCAATTTACATTTAAATACAGGATGGTCAGGACTCATACAATTAAAACAACGATAATTGCTTTTAATTAACTTTCTGCGATCATGAACATTCATTTGTTTAAATGTGGAACAATTATACAATGCATGAGTTTGATCCTTGCATAAAATACAGTTGTCATCGCTGTAGGTGTGAAGAGATTTTGATGATTGAGCAACTCGGGTTGTAGTTGGTCGCGAATTTGGTTTAAATGCCTCCAACGCATCACATCTACTTGTAATAAATTTTAGGAACTGACTGATTGTCGGATATTCAACGTTAACTGAATGTAATGCCCAGAGACCTTTGCTTTCATCGTCCAGTTTCGACACAATTAGTAATAGTATCCATGGGTCTCGAGATTCGGCTTCAGGTCCCATAGCCTTTAATGCTCGAATAACCTCATCACATTGATCAGTTAACCTCCGAAGGGAAGTTGCCGTTAAAGTTTTGATGCTGGGTATATCGAGGTATGATTGAATATATGAATTTATAATATATTTTTTCTTATCATACCGATCTTTCAACTTTTGAAACGCTTCCATATAATTAGCTTCGGTTATAGAAAAATGTTTGAGTAGATTATATGCTTCTCCTTTCAAGCAACCCTTTAGCAACTGGAACTTCTGTGCCGCTGATAATGATACATTTTCATGAACTGACTTTGAATATAAATCGAAGAATGACTGCCAGTCTTTATAGTTTCCGTCAAATGGAGGAATATTGGTTCTTGGCAATTTAAGATCCGAATTATGTGACATGGTATGATTCTGCTGCGACTCGTCCAATGTTGGTGCATTAAGACCTCCAATTCGTATGCGAGAATTTAACTTCGATATCACTTTATAATACAGTTCCTCAAATTCAATCAATTCGCTCTCTTCATTTGGATCCTTTGTTATAATCTTATCCTCAGCTTCAACAAACTTGGTATATAAGGCGGATGCATGAGCGACACGTGTTTTCAAGTCTTCTAATGGCGTCGCATCGGTAACAGTAGTAGCGAAACGTTCCAAATTTTTCATGGAATCCATAACTATGGTACGTTTTTTCTTATAGCCTTCCATTTTGGTTCACTAAGCACTATACTTTAACCCGGATTATAAATCGTTTTTTTGTTTGCTATATCTGATTCACTAATTGAATAAAATTCACTTATTGTACTTTAAATATCAATTTAAGTTCACAGGAATTAGTCAGAATTTTGAGTTTAAAGCGCAATAATTCATAAATTTGAAATAAAACACAAATGGTTTATAAATTTATACTGTTCGTTTTTAATTCCAGCAAGAGATTATTGAGAAAATTAGTAAGCTGAATTGATACTTATCGGGTTAACTGGCTCGGCTTGGTGTCTATAACTTGGCACGTGGTCGTTTTGGAATTTGGTGCCGCTTGGCGTCTGTAGTTTGGCTCGGCTTGGCGTCTGTAATTTGGCGCCGCTTTGCTTGTCTATTTAGGCGCGGTTTTGCTTTGATTATTTCCACTGCTTTGCGTCTGTAATTTACCGTAGCGTCGCTTATTTTTTCTCAGCTGCCTCGAAACAATCCGGCTCGAAGGACCAACAAATGTTTAGAATGTACGAAGATTAATTGCTGGTAACTGAATATTATTGGATCACTTAAACTCGCTTTAAACTTTATGATTTTAAGAACGAATAACTTCTTTATATGAAAAAAATTCACTTGTTGATTAGTTGAACGCTTTACTTCATCTGGTTTACAATATTTAATTTACATCATTATTACAATTACTTCAATTTCTATTACAATCAATTTTATATGCCGAATCCAATTTGTTGTAGTAGAATATACACATGATGCATTTGGCAATACTACTAATTTATATAAACAAAGATTGTCAACATTACAATCAGAATTTATATTGTTTATGTATATGATGCTGATTGTTTATGCTGTCCAATACGATAATTCTAATTATTTATATGAATGCATAGTAAGTTTTAATTGCTTAATCTAAGTGTATAAATTAATTATATAAAGTTAATATTAAATTCAATACCATTAAAATTAGTATAAAGTTCGATGACCTTGAACTTAAAAAAGCATAAATCTAAATTGACAATGTTTACTTTTTCTTCTTTCTTATAGATTAATAATATTTATTATTTTTAGTGAGATAACATCATCTGTGAACAATACAAAGAGTTCCGAGATAGCTGACATTAAAGGGTCGGCTAGAACCGAAGTTCTAGATTTGGATAAGATTAGACATTAAAAAAGACACCAGAAAACTCAACTAGTAAATTATAAAAATCATGCCAGCAATCTCAAAATGCTGACATGCGTTACGTAACCCGGACATGTTTAACATAACCAACAGCACTATCATTCATGGGTGACCAACAATGACTATAATACATAATCGGTATAGTTGACTCATAGGAATATAATTTTATCATTCATAATTCTATAAGTATAGATTTTTTGTTCTAACCACCGAAACGACATCTATCCGGTGGATGCATCAAACCGTCTCAATCAAGTTCCATCAATTTGTCATCAAAGATGTGTGGGGTCTGTTGGCCAATTTTGGAGGCACAGGACCAAATTGATAGTTTCGCCACGTTGCATCGGCTCATTATGAACCATTCCCTTGTAATCCCATCAAACACTCAATATAACCTTGTTTGTCGTCAATCCAGGCTTTGAAGTTCATTTATGGAGGGTCATCAGTCTTTGACCATGAGTGTTTATTATTAATAGTAATCAAAGTTAGTTGAAATAGTTGAGGGTTCCGCACTCAATGCCGCTATGGGCAGAGAAAACCCTAGATTAACAATAGTATTTCTGCAGTTGAACAGGAGGGATCGAAAGCCGAACAGCTGCTGATGAAGTGTAAGCTGTCATCAATATCCGTCAAGCCATTCGTTGTATCACTAGGGAGTCCTATGAGATGAAGAAAACTTTTGAAGCGATCATAGCCAGTTAGTATTTAGACACCAATATTCTGACAAAGATGTCAC
The DNA here is from genome assembly GCA_963932295.1 of Tipula lateralis. Classification (NCBI taxonomy): domain Eukaryota; kingdom Metazoa; phylum Arthropoda; class Insecta; order Diptera; family Tipulidae; genus Tipula; species Tipula lateralis. Next base: position 183,244,115 of record OZ010737.1, on the reverse strand, counting down.
CTTAAGACAACAAGGGGTAGCTGATTACGTCTGTTTTAGATTCGACAGGGCAAAAATGGTTTTTCACAATGCGTAAAGGAGCAGTTGGTTCAGGACTTATGAAATATAATAAAGAACTAGTTTTGCGTAAACATTGGGCAAGTTGAGTATGGAGGCTCACTAATGTCTTACATTCCTCTACCAATTTAGATCTGATTAGAGGATTATTGTTCAAGAGATCAGAGAGATAGACAGGCGATTCACATAACTAAATGAGCAAGTCTGATGAGAACCACATGGATAAGCCATCTCAAATCATCTATAACCTGAAGTAATCCCGAAAGCATCCAACGTTCTAGCACATCTCAAGCAAAAGGCAGCCTTATAACTTATACCGAGAATGAAGGATTGTAAATGAGGTAAGGAAAGAATGAGCACCACAGCCAGGAGCGGAGTTGAATACATGGATCTAGTTACAGCCCGACAATCGGTGTTTTGCAAACAGTTATATTTTTCAGTGGAAAATTTTATTTGAACCACTACCCACCAAATTACAGATTACTTGATCTATTAATCTGACATCCGAAATCAGATGGTATAAAAAAAACCGCAGTGTTCCTTTGCCTTATAACCAAATAGGTTTTAGACGAGTTCACAAGTAAACCCTTCACATGTAAGTTGCTTGCTTGATACTGTCAGAACCAGATCGTACACCTCCATTCGGGCGTCTTTTGAAAGTCTTGGCCGAAATAGAGGTATTCTGAATATTCAAGTAAACAGTAAATCCACCTGATGATATTAGGTTCGATACCAAATTAGTACATGCATTTGTAATTGAAAGGTTCTTGCAGTATCCTGAAAAATATTGGCACAAGAAACTCACTGTTGTGCAAAGATCTCTCAATTTATGGTTACGAGTTCATATAAGGTTGCGAATACGAGTTCATGTATGAGCACACATTTTCCATCTCCAGTAATGTTTCGATTCAAAAATGGTTCGATTTAATTAGTTCATGTGGACCCCAAACATCGAGCTTTATAGTGTAGCCTGGTATTAACTTTTGATACATTTTCACAAGCAATGGAAGCTGAAATGTCACCTTGAATGCACATGTAAAGTTATGACCATCGAGTGAGTGTTACCCAATATATGTAGGCATCAACACAATTTGGTGGCAAAAACCGCAGAAACTTCTTATACGACCTAGTAAAATGATCACTCAGCTTTCGACAATGGCTTCACTATGTCACTATGAATGTCACTAAAATTTGAAATGCGGGATGACCAAACAATTAATCACCTATCAAATAGTAAAAGGTTTTAAAATCACTGAAGTTGCCATTAGAAGCATAAGGAAAGGATAATATGGATATTCTTAAAGAGAAAGAAGTTTTTTTGCAACAACATTTAGTTAGAGAAAGATGGCAGAATAAGAAATAAAGATGTTGTATCCTTAAATTTGGAGAACATTCCTGGGGAGACTTAACTTACTGAAAGGATTTAGAACCTGAGGCACACGATCAACAAGCGACTTAAAAGTATCTATAGTACGACTGGTGTGTCCCAGGAATGATGAAAATATCAATCCGGTTCCAAAAAGGTTCGGAAGCCCTTTATTATAATTGATAATGAATGAAATAAACTATTTCTTATTTAAACACTTAATGTACGATTGCAGTCCAAAATTCAGACGGGTTCAGGCTCACCCAGTCCTGGACTAGTCGGGACATAGAGTCAAGATCCGTTCTTGATGTTACAATTTTAACTACTGCATCTTTCCCGTGACTCCTATGATGGAGTATTTATTCTCACACGACTTTAACTTTGTAGTTCATACTGGACCCTGTTAATTAATTGATCTGAAGAGATCAAAAACTGTTAGATGTCAGCATCCTGTGGAAAAAACTAGAAAGTTTATGTTGGGCCAGTTTGAACGTTCCAAAAGCATTTGGAAAGGAGCATGTGGATATTCTTAAAAAGTTTTTGTTCAACAGTATTGAGTTAGAAAAAGATCATACAAGAAAAATACAGGTGTTACATCGTTAATAAAATTTGGGGAGCATTCCTGCAGAGACTTAACAGAATCAGAAAGAGAGATTTTTATGATGAGGTTGGATACTGATAGGATGCCGAAACTGAGGCACACGATCTAACGAGTGACTTAAAAGTATTTATAACACCTTATGTCCCAGGAATGATGAAAATATCAGTCCTGTTTCCCGGGAGCCCAAATGGTCCAGAAACCTTTGCTGCGAATAATTGTAGTCAACAAAATTCAAACGGGATCGAGTGAAACCTCTCTTTTTCTTTTTCACCCTAACTCTAGTATTTATTTTATACTCACTCGTCTCCAACTGTGTATTGTATTGTCAAATTGTTCAGAATGGCTCCCGGAAGAACTTTGCAAACATATGTAATTAAGCTGGAGGTTTCTAAACTAAACAGAAAGAAGACAAAGGAAGAAATAAAGATCTATACAATTTGGGAAACATTGCTGCAGCGACTATATACAGAACAGAACCATAAAGGGTAATTAATGTGACTGCACAAATGCAAAACCTGAGGCACTCGATATATTGACCTACTTAGAAGTATCTTTGATCCTTATACCTTAAATTATTATAGTGTGACTGGGATTTCCCAAGAATGATGAAATTATCAATCCTGCTTTGCGGAAACACAAAATAATCGTCTACTTTGAACATTACTGTCATTCCTATGGGTCGGAGAGTTCAAAATGGATGGAAAGGATAAACTGATCCTTAATGGTGTGAATTGAAGATCTATATCTTAACTAGCACTATGACACGGATTCATTGTTAAGTGACTAATTATGTCACCACTACATAAAGTGATTTGTTATCGATTCAAGTCCACCAAATCAATGATTCAGTCTAAAGGTTCGGATTTTATCAGACAATACGTCCGAGATAAGTGACCAATGCCATAAAATCTATAACTGGACCCCAACCCATCATTGCCCACAATTCATTTCGATTAGTTATCAATATTCAAAAACAATAAAGTATCATCCCCAAGTGATATATGCAACATGCATATTATGCAAATCTATATCAGGTCGATCTCCATCTCGTATATAAAATTCACAACCCCAATTATATTGAATTTTAATTTAATGATTCAATTATGTGAACAAAAATTATCCTACAGATTATGTTGTGTATAAACATAAATATTTATGTTATTGATATTATTTCAATAATGTATGTTGTAATTTCAATTATGCTGTGTGCATCTCTACATAGGTAAATCCAAAAAATTTGCATAAAATTTGCAAAATTATCGTTAGCATCGGAGTCAGTTTGTGTTCGGACCAGTCGACAGATGCATCTATAAATTATCTATTATATGTATCTGAAAGTAATAAAATTGATAGAGGGGTCTACGTACGAGTGCGGGTATATGGTATAGAAATGATTCAAAAAATTTAAAATTAATTAAAAATTATTGCTTGGTGTTATAATAGTGTTTGTGGTCAAATCAATTTATAAAAATAAAATTATTTTTCGTAGATAGCAATGTTTGGCCAATAAATAAATAAAATTGACAAATAATTTAATTATTATTTATTAAATTATTTATTTAAATTTTACTTGGACGTGTTATAAATCAATCGAATTGATGTTTTAATATTTAGTTTTGGGTGTTATTGGAAGTTATGATTATTGATGTGTCGCTTAATTGAATTGTTTTTGGGGTAAGTTCGATTTACGTACTTTAACAGGGAACTAGAGATGGTTCGGCGATGATAGAAAGTCTGATTAGCTTTTTGGTCCAATTTGAACTTATCATGTGAGCGTTTTTCAGATGTGAGCTACAAATTATTTCTCTGTTACGTACTCGAGGCCAACATGACTTATATAACAAAATTACCCGAAATATGAACATCTTTATGTCCTGCACATGAAACTATATTTAAACCACAGTTAGACATGTAAATTACACGATATAATTTACACTGTAATTTACATAAGGTTATCTACTACACTCTATATGTAAAATATGATTTTATGTAAAAAAAAAATAATAGCGCCATCTCTTATCAAATCTAATTATAACTAAAGCACCATCTCTTAAAAAATCTTCTTACTATTTAACAATCTCGGTTTGATAGAGACCATCATATACTGGACGATAGGTCAGACCATGAAATTTACAAGACATCAGCGAATCAGGTTGTGTAAATATTTCATCACTGAAAACCAGACCTTTAGCCTTAAAAGGATAAAGTTAGACTTAGATTTACACTGTTTTTTACATGTTAAAATCTGTAGTTTACATTAGATTAGTTTACATTCTATATGTAAAAAAGGATTATATCTTATTGTCACTCATGCACCATCTGTGTTACTACTTTACGAATAGAATTTGTTGGTAAATTTTGACATTTAAAAACAGATGGCTCTGCAAATAGTGCTGTCTTTGTTTTTTACGTGCAATTTACGTTTTATGTTATTTACGCTGCTTTTTACATAATTTACACCTAAAAAGTAAACATATTTTTTTACATGTAAAATTCCACCTTTACATTCTTATCTTCTATGTTACAAATACTGGTCCAAGTTTAACAAATATACGATATATATTCAATATTCGTGCTTTTTTTGAGGAAAAGCTCTCGCTTGGTTCGTACTGATTAAAATGACAATTTCCTGATTGAGGTAGTACTCTCGAGAGAAACAGTTATTAGAGAGACTGAGGTTTCTATTCAGGTGTTCGAGTAAGAATAGTGCATTGATCAGTTGTTTGGTCCAATTTTAACTTATCATGTAAGTGATTTCCAGGCGTGATTGGTAGTCCATCTATTTGCCTTAATGTGATAAGACCATCTTAAAAGCACAGGGTGTGCAGATTACACGATGTAGGTTTACTTTTTTTTACAGGTAAACACTGTGTTTTACAAAAGGTGATTGTACATTGTATATGTAAAAAAAGTAGAGTATGATTTTATTTAGAAAACTGTCGCCATCTCTTATCAAATCTTATGGTAACTAAAGCACCATCTGTTAAAAAATCTTCTTACTATTTTACGAATAGAATTTGTCACTGCGAATAGTGGTCTCTTTGTTTTTACATGGTTTACGTTTCAGGTAATTTACGCTGATATTTACATAATTTACATTAAAATGTAAAAAACGCCTGTTACATGTAACTGCCCTTTCTTATGTTCTGATTTTACAAATACAAGGTACCCAAGGATTAGCCAACAAGTTCTTCATTTTGACCCCAAAGTGTTTCATTCGTGATGGGTCTCGTTACTTCACATTTCTTAAATATTTTGCCTTAACCTAATACAAGTTTATTACGGAAGTTAAGATCGACTCTTGTTTCTTTAGGGAAAAATACTATCAAGAAACCGAAGTATGAAACAAGTAACCGAAGTATGAATTTCTGTTAAAAATGTAGTATCATTTTACTGCAAATTTTTCTCGTTGATGTTACGCTCCAATTTGCTTTGATAATAGATTTCAGCTGAGCCATCATTGTATAGTCATCAACAACGACGTGTTTTTCGAAATAATAGTTGTGTGTTTGGTTTTGTCGCCCGGTATGGTTTCGTGGCTCTTATTGACACCTGTGAGTATGGTGGGTAATTTTTAATATTCCACCTTGGACTCCTTGTTCTTCAGCACTGCAGTTCCATATACCTTGTTGTATTCACAATAACTTGATTCTTTTTCAAATCATGCCGTTTAGATGCTCATTTACATAGTTGCTTGTTTATATACTCATTTAGATTTACGATATGATGAAGTTATATATCTCGGGCACCTTGAGCTTTTCTTCCTTTGATGGTGTAATTTTTCGATCATTGCTGATCTCGTGATTCATTCGTAAACTATAGGTAGGTCAACTCCTCATATTATGTATTATGTATGTTTTCTCGCATAGCCATTTGATTTATAAAGACAGTTTGTGTCCTGATTGATTCAATAGAAGGAGAACTTCTTCCAGGAGATGATGTTGAAACGGAGAATGAAAAGATTGAAACTTTACCCCTTAGAATTTGTGGTTTCTATTCTTATGGATTATATCATTCAAAACAATTAATTTTTTTAGGGACGACCCTAACCTTCTGAAGATACCTTAGTAGGCCGGGCATTCAATTATTTTGTATTACATATATCAAAACGCATTTGTTGAGCTGTTCATGTAATGAGGGAGGAGAACTCAGAATCAGTTTGAAGAGATTACCTTTTCTTATATAATTAATTCAGAACCATCATCAGAATGAAAAACAGTATTACGGTCACCAACGATCTCACTCTTTATTAAATGAACATTCAGAGGCAAAATGCTGATACAAGCTTATGTATAATGATCACCTTTAACCATCATTTCTTAATGTTACAAATACAAGGTACTGGTCCAAGTCGTACAATGATATGATATTGTTCAACCGTTGTGCTTTATTCGAGGAAAAGCTCTCAAATGGTTCAAACGATTAACCGATCGTTTGATTTTTTTCTTATTCAATTAGTACTGTCGAGAGATTCAGTTAATAGAGGGACTATGAATTATATACAGGCGATCAAAAATACTGCATAGTAAGAATGGTGCATTGATTAAATGATTTTGTGTTGTGAATGATCGTGAACGGTTTGTGTATTCCATCTTGCACTTCACATCAGATTAACATTTTCCGGCTAAAAAATATCGGTTATATTTAACCAGATTCTTGCAGCCGTTCTGTTAATTTTTTTTCAAATGTTGAACTGCTCACTGCCTTTGAAGCCAGTGAATACCTCCTCAGTTTGAAATATTTTTACTCAGTGATTCCTTCATCCAACCATTTTTGACTTCGCTAATTGACGACTTTTCCGTTGGAAGGCATTTCAACTGGTCGTATCTTCAATATACAGTTATTAAAACCACGAACTCTTATAACACTAGTTGTGACTCTGAACTATTTCCAGCTGAATGGTACTGGCATTTTTTCGAAGTCAAATATTCAACCACATTTTAGTATGGTTTCCAACGACTCCTCGAAACTTCCCTAGCGTTAACATACCGAGTCAATATGGACACTGGTACTATAGGGTGGACCGTTTGATGTTTTCAATAGATTCGGAACCACTCCCTTCTCGAATTTCAAATAATCATAAAAATTGGCTGTACATTCTCAAAAGGATCAAGAAATATGTTTGAAGTTGACAAAGGGCAGGCAAAAGAAAATTTAACTGTTATGTTTACTTTTGCAGCTTTAGGAGAAATAACACCTCCACTCATAGTATATTCATATAAAAGGATTCCTGCGAATGTTGTTCAGCACATTTCCAAAGATTGGGATTTCGATCAATTACATTAAGTATTTAATAAAATATCATATCTAAAATAGACTACGGCGGCGAATTGTATACCAAAACGTGGCTAAATCGATACTCGGGTTTGTCAACACGAAATAGAAACTCTCTCGCCACTTCGTTAATTCCTGCAAAAGAAGAGATTTGAAATTTGTCCGAGAGATGGGATATAGTCCTCCTCAAACCTTTTATCAAGCAAAAAGCCAATCTAGACTCTCACATAGTACACTTATCCCAATTTTTCAACCCTCACTTTCAGATATAAAGGGTCAGAATTGTGTGATCGGTACAACGTATCAACAAACATACTAAGCACACGAGCAACTACTCAACATCCTCTATGAAAAAACACAAAAATCAACATAAACACAAAGCTCAACAGTTCTTGTAAGTTATAATAACCCACCAGCAGAATTTAAAATAGAATGTAACAACTTGATCTCAAAACTACCCTCCTACTCACATATTCAGTACACCGACGATTCGAAAACACAGAATTGAACTGGATTCGCAGTTACTAACACGGCAACGTCTCCACTAAAAAAAACGAACGTCAAACGACTGAAGCTTAATAAGTTTGATCATCCCCTCGAAACCCAAGCAATATACACGGACTCCCTGGCAATACTCGAGGGTCTGACATCCAAAATAAACCAAGATCCGTTACTCTGCGACACTCGAAAGATGATTTTCAACTCCTCGAAAATAATCGTTTTGATCTGGATTCCCAGCCACGCGGGAATAGCCGGGAACGAACAAGCCAATTTCGAAGCCAAAACTGCAGCCCAAGCAAGCGAAATCAAAATACGATCCACAATTAGGAAAGACTCAGCAAAAAAGCACCAATTCGACAAGCCAAGGCTAGTCACTGGGCTGATTATGCAACCACAAAATCATCTAGCAGCAATTAAAGATCGGTCATGGAAATTTCGTATCTAGAGTCAAGACGATCCAGCGCTATTATCTGCCGACTACGAATAGAGCACACCAACATCACTCACATCCACCATATTCTTTAAATGGAGATACCCAGATGTTTGGCCACAGTTGGACAACCAAGGGCAAAAAACATAGAATTCCCAACTCGATTAAAGTGCCACTAGCGGATGACAGAAACCCAATTATCAGTGTTTAAATACCTGAGGGAGATAAAGATATACGATAGAATTTAACCCTACAAACCAAAGTCGATACCCTCCAAGAAAACTACTTCAATAACATAAACAGTTAATTTGCCCAACAAACATGATTGTAATTTACTAAAGACGAAAATGGGTTAGTGGTCGATCGCTTATTAATAAATAACTTAAAAAACTCACCCTCGTGGCAGAGTAGGTAGCGTGCTTCTTCTGTCTTTCGAAATTGTATAGGAACGAAATTGTCGAGAATCATCTTCAAGATGAGTTCATGAACTCATCTATGAAACTCGCGAAACATAGGAATTGAAATGTTTCAATTTTGCGAAATGTTTTTTGTGGTAATCTATTGCGAGATTTTCGCTTGATGTAAAAACTACATGAGTTGGAGAATTTTTCAAATTCACAGGGAACTTACCCTGAAGATTTTATACTTCTTCACGCAATTTTTAGAAAATTTACGGAAGAATCGCAAGTTGAATTGACAACAATAGATCAAACTGAAGAAATTGATCTGGAAATTGCGTGTGATGATGCTAAGGATTTACACGTATATTCAATGAATGAAAGTGCGCCGTTATTGTACACCACAGCGTATATTACACCTGAAAGTATGGTAGACGATCCAATACCTACTGTAGCTGACATTAAAGAACCAATTTTAAATTTAACATACGAACGGAATTTTCAAATTAACGATTTACCGGTGTTATTTCTAAATTCAGAAAATAACAGGCTAGACCTACGCATAACTCGTTTGTGATACCTCAAAACACTGGCAGGAAACCGAATACAAGAATAAACAAATAAAAGAAGACGCTGAACAGGCTAAAGAAGTCCGTAATTAAAGAATCTTAACTGTCTAATTAGTGCCTGCCTACCTGTACAGATATTAATTTGCTCACTATTGGAAGCTCGTTATTGGAAAAGCAGTGCTCGCTATTGGAAAAAACAGGTGCTCGTGGTTAGTTTTACAGTGCTCGTTATTGGGAAATATTGCCGTAAATTATGACCAAAACCGAGTTTAGTTTAGTTATTGTCACATAAAAGTCGATATATCAGTTGCATAGTTATAGGCGCTTTAAGTTGTGTCTCTTCTTAAGGATGCTTGCTATTGGGTGTTTTACCCTATATCGTATTCTCTTAATATTTTAAAAAAATATAGATTTAATGCTTGCTATTGGGATAGGTGCCCGCTAATGGATAGTTTACCCTTCATGTGTTTTTTTTCTATGTGTGATATTGTAGAAAGTATGATCTTCAAAACCTTCCTCTTCTACGCCTTCGATACTAATACGAATTTTGTAAGAAAATTGTAACAGCCGACATGTTAAGTCAGCTGATAAGGCCATCTTTAAGGCACAGTGTAGTTTTCACTGTTTTTTTTACATATAACCACTTTGTTTTACAAAAAGTTATTGTTTACATTGTATGTGTAAAAAATGTAAAAAAAAAATTATTTACTAAACTGGCGCCATCTCTTATCAAATCTTATTGTAACTAAGGCACCATCTGTTAAAAAATCTTCTCACTATTTTACGAATAGAATTTGTCACTGCGAATAGTGGTCTCTCTTTTTACATGGTTTACGGTTTATGTAATTTACGCTGTTCTTTACATAGTTTACATTAAAATGTAAAAAACGTTTTTTATATGTAAAATTGTGTTTTCTTATGTTCTGATGTTACAAAAACAAGGTACTGGTCCAATTATTAGCCAAATGGTTATCATTTTGAGCTCAAAGTGTTTCATTCGTGATGGGTTTCGTTACTTTACATTTCTTAAATATTTTGCCTTAAGCTAGTACTAGATCATAGCGGATGTTACTTTTTCCAAGTGAAAAAGGTAGATATCGACTCGTGTTTCTCTAGGGTAACAAAGAGGTTGATATTCAAGTCGGTGCGGAACGTGCGATAAAATAAGTATGAATTTCGGTCAAAAACGGAGTATCATTTTTCGGCTAATTTAAGTCGTTGATGTAAGGCTTCCTTTAGCTTTGATTATTGATTCATTCGAGCCATCATTGTATAGTCATCAACAACGAGGTGTTTTTTCACTCATGGCTGATTCATTCGTAACCTAGAGGTAGGTCAACTCCTCATATTGTGTGCTATGTAAGCTATGAGATGAGTTTCTTGCATAGTTTCTTGCATAGCAACAATTTGTTGTGCTGTTTGTTTCAATGCAAGGAGAACTTCTTCCAGGAGATGATGTTGAAACGGAGAATGCCTAGATTGAAACTTTACCCCTTACTATATGTGATTTCTTATTTTTATGGATTATACCATTCAAAAGTAATAATTTATTTAGGGACGACCCTAACCTTCTGAAGTAGGCCGGGCATTCAATTCTTTTATAGTATATCTACTCATGGCAAATTTATATTATACCAAAATTATAAATCGATTTTCTGTTATTTTTTTAGGGCAACAACTGTATGGTTACCACTGCGAGAAAGAGGGTGGTATTCAAGTCGGTTGGATTATTATTTTATCACAACATATTGTTCATATGCCAAAGGCATTTGCTGGGCTATTCGTGTAATCGGGAGGAGAACTGATACCAGGAAGTTATATACGACCCAGCATCGTAATCTCAAAAACGCAGCTGACATGCACCATATTACGCAGACGTATTCTATGGAGAGTTGGACGAATTTCTGACCTATAGGGTTTGCTTGCCGCTATCCAGATGATTTTTTGATGGCTTCGAAATTGTTTACTATCACCAGTTTGAAGAGATGATCTTTTCGTACATAATTATTTCAGAACCATGATCAGAATGAAAAACTAATTTATGGTCACCCAAGATCTCACTCTTTGTTATTTGAACATTTAGAGACAAAATATAATGATTACCTTTAACCATCATTTTCTAGCGTTACAAATAACGGTACTTTGTTCTCCAACGACTCCTCGAAACTTCCCTAGCGTTAACTCCACCAATATAGGCACTGGTACTACATAGGGTCAACCGTTTGAAGTTTTCAATAGATTCGGAACCATTCCCATCTCGGGCTTCAAATAATCACAAAAGTTGGCTTGTTTAACCTATTCCTCACAATACGTATTACTCACGTGACTTAGTCACTATGCGGAGTGTACCCTTATCGCACCAGGTTGGGTTCCAATAAGGATATCTCATAAATTCGATAAACTTCACTTCATAGTTACGCTTCGCTAATACCAAAAGGTTTATCACAGCTTAAGTATTAAAGGTTTAGTTTAATCCACGGTCAATAAAAAACTTGTACCAGAATTGAGATAAGTAATCTGAATGATCTAATATAAAACATTTTGCTGCTGACATGATACAGTTTTGTATTTTTAACAGCTGATCACTCTCGCGATAATCGATTCCTGCATTTAAACTTGTCAATATCGCGTGACAATTTTTGAATGTGTTCAAGTACATCTATGAATGACAAACAACAATCGTTTCAATCTCAGTTACAAACGAAGCTCAGTTCATACAGTAGGAGCTTTAATCATGACAATCACTCTAGAGGGTCTTGCGACAGTTAAGCACAGATGTTGCTATTTTATATGAATAAATACTGGAATTCCGATTCCGCTGTAGAACTGCAAAATAGCTGCTCAACTCTTCCAAAGTGTGCAAGGGAATTTTTTTACATCTGGAGACAAAAATGATCGGTTTTTGGAACGGAACAGATTGGTGGCAACAAATAGCCAACATATTCTTTGTTTTTAAGAGAAGGATCTGTATCGATTGATTAGTGACGATCTCTTTCGTGCGAAAAATTATTGTAGTATGCTGTTAATCATTTGTTGCCCTCTAGTATTAAGGTAGTAGGTTATGGTTTAAGGTGAAGTCATCTGAAGTTGGTTTTTTGATGTGGTGTGATCCGAATTATGTTCTTCCAGCCAGCAATTATGTTCTTTACTTAGATGTAGTTACCGACCCACTATCGAGATTTTGAACCACCTACTCACGAAATTCTCCCATGGTTAGAAAATGGTTGAGACCAATAATATCAAAATATCTCAAACGGACGTGTTTCGTATCTTACATATGCATTGCAATTGATCACCGATGACCCGAAGTTCTGACCTCTCCCGTAGCGAGTTTTTTAGGTGATATAGAATTGAAAAAAGGAGAAACCATGCCTTTCTTCAAGATACGAACCACTAGCTGCAAAATCATTCAAACGAATCTGATTCGAAAGAGGTTCCTCATTCACCAAGTTCTACAGTTTCTGAGTTTACTTCCGGTATTTTCAAATTCTTTCTAATTATGAAGAAATAGCGACATATACAGTGTTAGAAGTATATTCGTAATTTCTCGAACTTCGGCGAGTTTGAGAATGAGGTAAGTTTTGTCGTCCCTTGTCAGAAAATACCATTCCACAATACAATGGTCATCTTATATACGAGCTTTTCAATCGCGATGTGGCTTTTGAGAGTGTCATAGTGGCGTTTATGACGTATCGGAAGCAGTCGAATATATAAGAAAAATTGTGAAAGTATTTATGTAGTGCTCGACGTCCACCCAGATTTGATTAGGCGAGTTTTTGTTTTTTTATTAGTTTGACTTAATACATTTATCACTATAATTATCACTGTCTAACACGATCAAATATAACACATTTTTATACAGGTGTTACAGTAAATCCTAAACGCCAACCAAATATAAATTTATTATCCAAATTAAAGGACACTACTGATGCATATTTTCCAAATGGAACTACTGGAGGCAGTTGTTCTTCATCTATAGTATAGTCCCTTAGAGTATAGTTCCCCTTCCAATTTAAATATAAACTATAATTGTATCCAAAATTTCAGGAACTTGATATATCGTATACTTACTTTCGGTAATGGACATTGATCTCTTGGTGGCAAATTTGACGCTGCGACAAAACTCGGATACATTATATTTTCCGATTGCAAGTAATCACAAAATTTCGCTTGTTTGGCAAAGATTAGAAATTCGTGATCCGCCAACCCAATGTTGTACATTTTTAAATAAAGCGTTCCCTCATTGCCAAGATTTTTGAACAGATAACAGGTTCCCGAGACCACGAATTGATTACGCGATTTTTTCGTCACACGCAATGTTCCCTTATCGACCCATGTTGGATCCGAATTAGGATCGCTCTCAAAATCGTGCAACTGGATTTGGTAGTTACGTTTAGCCTGCGAAAACAAGATAAATGTTACATTATCGTCTAGTTATCACTGTGGTCCTACTTACTTCAGATGTGCAGAGCACAATCAAAAATAATAAAACAGTTTTAAACATAGTTTCTGACTTGCGGCAACAAAAATTATTTACACAACTGCAACGATTAATCGACTAATTAAAGTAGTTCATTATGTCGACCTAATATTTATACGATTAAGCAATTGGAACAGCGCAGATCAGTTTCACGATAACGGACACAAATACATACCCTTGGTACACAAATGTCGCGTGATTTCGTCGAAATGTCGATCAAATCAATTCCAATATTTACACAATCGCGTCGCAAGCCAACTAATCGGAGTTTAATATTGATATGAATCAATATACGCTTACACAACGGTAGTTATCTCTGAAAGTTTAATAAGTGAGTTTATAGTCGACGAGAATTTCCCATCCGCGGCTCGAGTCAATAGTCGCCGTTGACCAAAAATTATAAGATGCTCTGGGTGACATAAAAAGTGATTGTGTGAAATCAGACCCTAGGTCGTCAACTACAAGGTCCACCAATATAAATGGTTTGTAGCCAGACAAACCCTAACATACTCAGATACTAAGGAAACGTGATTCTTCATCGTATATTCGTTCCTCAAAATACCACAGTCGATATTCTCTATACCGATTTTGTGAGGGAATTCGATCAGGTTGATTACTCAAACCTTAACCTAAGAGGCTTTGGATCAATCTTTGAAAATATTGCCAGCATCCAACTTCAGCAACCCAAGTTATATTAATATTTATCAAAAAATATTTGGACTATCGATAGAATACAGAAGATCCCGCCTCAGTTAGACTATAGACTCGCGTTTTGACTGCAATGTCCCAATAAAACTTTTCACTATTCGAAAAGAAGTGTTTTCAACCAATACAAAAGTGTCCTCATTAATCTGTTGAGGTATTCTTTCGTGGGTCTCAATTTATAATGATGAGGATTTTGTGGCAAATTCAACTCTGGCCATCATATAGACAAACAATCTAATTTTTTTTTGACGGTTTTGCTAATTTTCTTAACAAACAATAGGGGTCAGATTTTTCTCGAGTTCACCTGTCGAACTCTCACTTGCTGTTTAGAGATTTCAGTGGATAAAGCTGCGGCAATTGGATTGGGAGGAACCAGTGGTATGAATGAATACATCTATGGCCCTTTTGTTGGAGTGCAGAATTCATATGCTAATCAATCATCCATGTCAGTACTATAGACTGACATGGAGTTGTGCACTTGTGCACTGTGCACTGTGCATACTATAGCCTCAAACCTATAGCCGTACGTCCTCGATTTGGCTATGTAATGGAGTATAGTAGGGCGTTAATAAGCGAACCGTGAAATGTTTGAGAGAGCCTTGAACCCCATAACAGATTGTAAAGATAGAAACAGACAGACACCCAGAGATTCCATTATAGGCAAACCGATAAGGGAACAGAATGTTTCCGTTTTGTCCGCTACATTCCATTCAACTTCAATACCATATAAATGTGGTGAAAGTAAAACTAAACACAGTGAAGGGAAGGCAAAAATCCCAAATATCAAAAGGATAGGTGACACAACCTTTAAACATTATAGTACTTGAGGCAAACGGGACGGATCCTGATAACCAAAATATGAGTTAGGTTCGTGCTATAGATCGCTATAGACTCGTAACTGGGTGACATTTTTTAATGTTCAACTGAAAGAATTGCATATCCTGCCCTGTGAACAAGTGAGGACTAAACGATCTTCTATAGAAGGTTGGCATTTTATTTTATGTACTGTTAAATGTTAAACTTTGTCCACTCCTGACATACAGATATATTTAAATTATACGTCGTTCTGTTGAATGAAAATGGATGAATAATCCATAAGCACCTCAATCAACTAAGTTGTATCTCTACATATAAAGTTGTAGTTCAAGCACTATAGGCAATAATCCATTGGGTTTAGTTTTTGACCATCAATCGACCGGTAATAATCGCCTGTACATGCATAGCACAATGGATATGATCCTGCCTATCTTGCCAAAAATCTAAACCCAACAGTCATACGATTTGAACATATTCATATAGATATTATTGGGACACTCTCTTAAACTATTTATAATTGGTATACACATCTAAGGACTCGAAGAATAATGCATGGCTTATATATCTGAAACTATATAACAACTTCAAGATTTGGCGTTCCTTTTGACATAACTATAATGATCAAGGAATCCAATTTGAGTTCAAACTTTTTCTTAGCAAACGATATTTCTTGGGTCACCTTGGATACGGACACCAGTCTTAATTTTCTACAAGCTAATGACAAAATTGTACGATTTCACCGCCATCTGAAAGTTTGCCTTAACGACAGAGGCAATACAACTCGACTTGCCAACAACCAACACAATCATAGCCAAACTTCCCACCTCAATCCAAGGAGAACAAGAGTTTACCTCTGACGCAACGCTTATATTTCGTATATGTATCTAAACAGAACCAGTCGACGACGAAAATGAGTATTGGATAAGACTCACATAGAATTTTACCACAGCTATATGGTTTAAAAGTGGTTTAAAAGTCTCAAGGGTATATATTACAACTCTGATGAGTTTGACATCCAAACAGTCGATAATTGAATGTGTATATAAGCTTCGCTTTCGCATGAGATAAGCACACCTATCACTTTGAACAAATGAGTACCAATCGATCTTCTATAGAAGGTTGGCATTGTATTTCATGTACTGATAAACGTTAAAGTTTGTCCACTCCTGACATACAGATATATTGAGATTATACGTCGTTCTGTTGAATGAAAAACCCATAATCAGTAGCACCTCAATCAATTAAGTCGTATCCCTTCATATTAAGTTTAGTACAAACACTATAGGCCATCAATCGACCGGTAATAATCGCCAATACATGTCAAGACAAGTCCGGAAAACAACATTTTCTACTTTACATAAAATTTTTCCCCTTGGTATCTGTGCCACTCGTAAACATTTCTCACTACTTTTGGCCTCGTATAAATAAGGACGTGACACAATGTGTACGTAGCTACCTAGACATATTTACCCGTTATTTTCGGTAATCACTTCTTCGTTTGAGATGAATCTTTGTTCTGCGAGCCATTTTTTCAAGTTTGGAAATAAGGAAAAAGTCACTAGGAGTTAAATTTGGACCATGTTGGATGATCAACCAATTCGAAGTGTTTTTCACGTAATTTTAGCATCGTATCTAATGCTCTGTGAACCGATGCGTTGTCTTGAAGAAAAAGCACTTTTTTCTTCTTTAAATGTGGTCGTGTGGTTCTTAATTGTATCAACCAATTGATCTAATAATGCACGATAATACTTTCCTGTGGTTGTTGGTCCTTTTTGAGCAATATTCAGGCTATAACCTTGTCAGCCGATTTAGCTGCCTTTACTTTTTTCGGAGCACTTCCACCAACTTACACCAATTGTTTCGATTGAGTTTTGGTTTAAGGTGTGTAGTGGTGGCCCCACGTTTCATCAACAGTAATTAATCGACGCCAAAAATCAATTATCATATCCAAACACCGGTGTGAAGTAGTCAGTCGAACTCGGTTTTGTTCGGCATTGAGTTGCAAATGTTCATGCAAAATGTTGAACTCACGTTCATATGATAGGTTTACCATTCCAACAATCTCACGCAACTTGACTCGGCGATCATTCATAACGATATCGAGGATTTTCTTGTTATTTTCATCAGTAACCACCTCTTTTGGCCTTCCTGTTGATGGTATTGTTGCAGTGCTTATAGTATTGACGGAGCAGACTCACCGTAATGTTTATCGAGCTTTTCTTTTGTTTCTTTCGCCGTTTTCCCTCTCAAATAATCTAATCGATGAATTTACAAAAATTTTAACAGCTGACGTTTGACAGATCGCAATTTCTAAAAAACAAAAAAAAATGTGTTTGTGCTGCCATCTAGCGCTAGGTAGCTTCATTTTCAATCCGCCTTCGTATTTATTATTCACATGCTTACACCCGTAGTTGCAACGCAACTTGCAAACAACCGACACAGTCATAGACTAACTCGCCACCACAATCCAAGCAGAACAACTTTCTGCTTTGTCGAAACAGAATCAATCTAAACAGAACAAGCCGATGATTAAATGAGTATTGGATTATTATACAACTTTAGAAAATTTAGAAAATTTACTTCTCAGGCATGTAAAAGAGGAACAATCCTGTAGGTGAGGCCATCTGTATTTCATAAGTATTACGCACGAAACATAAGATTTATAGAATATCACCCCAGTAACCAGAGCTTATCGTATTGACTGAAACTCGTGGCTCTTCAAGAAACTCGATGCCTGAAAAGTGAAGGTCATGTGTGTCAAGGCTATATATTACTACTCTGTGGAGATGACCTTGAAAATCTGGCGATGGATCCCTCATAGTGTCACAGATAAAAAAAACAGAGTTGGACTTCCAAGCAGTCCATAATTGAATATGTATGTTCCGCTGGCACATGACATTAGCCAACCTGTCGCTTGTATGTGTTCATGGGTACACTAATATGTAACAATTTTTAAAACAAGAAAAGTACTAGAAAGATTGCATGAGAGGAAAACTTTGGGTTGTACATTTCTGGGTGTAAGTTTTATGTATTGAATATGGATGAATTTTGTTTGTTAATTGATTTTCGGAAATGTTTCATATGTATTGCAACCTCAAATTCCTCTACACAATTAGAGTTTGCTTAGTATGGAGATATACTCGTATACGCAAGAAAAAAACACAAACAAAAGATGAATCAGCGGTGAACAGTATGGAGAGTAGGGAGGATGAACTCGAAACAGTGTCGATGAATGTGAAATTATGTTTAAGCTACGGTCTTTTTGGTTTTGGATTCGAAGGGAGCAACATCAAGACAAGTTTGCTTTCTTTGGCTTTTGGATTCGGAAGGAGCACAATCAAGACGGAATACACATTTCTGCCGGTATAAATGGGGGACTAAATGGTTATTGGATTTGTATGGAATTGGAGTGCGCTTTTCGATTAAATTCAGCTAAGTATAGAACAATTATTTGATTTACGATATAAACACTAAATAAAAACAACAAATTATTGTATAAGATATGGCCATATGATATAGATTTAAAATTTATAGTGGTAAAAACGCTATATATATATATATATATATATATATATATATATATATATATATGAATATATGAAAGACAGTGGATAAGTGAAACGTTTAAAGTCAGAAAGTGCTTGTGAATTAATATAAGGCGCAAAATCAAATAAAAATCCCAGTTGGAGGTAGTAACCCGATGGTCCACACGTTTTGTCGAGGAATAAAAACAATTGTAATTGCTTTTCTTCCGTATGTTGGGGTAAGCTATCATACCCTGTAGTTTTCCGTAAGTTATCCATATCCTAACCTGTTGTTTTCCATAAGTTACAATATATATGGAATGTTTGGTTGGTTCTGAATTATTCTAATGGAATTCTTCCATGGTTTTACTAGAGGTTACTTCAACGAAATTGCTTTAACTCACGCCTTTGGTTCTCATGAAATCTTAGAGCTACGGTCCGGTGAAAATAAAAACGTGACGGGTTTTCTTCATCAATGAAGATGGCGCCCAATAATAAAAAATTAAATTATATACCTTAGTCATTCGTAAAAGTAATTTCGAAGTTGGACAATTAAATAAAATTTTGTTTATTGCTGTAATTTTTTTTTCTTAATGCAATTTTTTTTCTGATTTAGTAGGTTGCTTTACTGTGCTGGATACTGTCATCTTTGCAGAAAATTGCTGAATATATATAAGAAGAATAGTATAACTAGTGTATAGTTAAGCTTTAGAAGCTTCCAATTAAAAACCAAACCGGAAAAATTATAATACTATTATTTTTTTTTGTTTTATAGTTAAGTTTAACAATTATGTAATCATGTAATTTAATCCTAAATTTTTTTAATTAATTAAATTTTTTTTCGAAATATATTATAATATACGTTTTATAACGTCATATAAAAAAAGTTTATATAAAGTTTGGTGTTAGTTTCGTTAATTTTGATTAAGACCCGTTACAAATATACGTCCACCTTAGGGTGCAGACTCAATTTCCAATAATTTTGATACTCTCATGCGCTCTATATACTTGAGTTGAAAATGGAGAAATTATGATGTTTTTGTAATCCCTCGTGATCTTCATGTCATATTGCCTCCAAAAAAACATCTATCTAGATTAAACTTCGAAGCTAAATTTACCATGTGAATTGATTTCAAAAGAGAGAGCACGGGCTTTCTAACAGGTGTGAACAGGTTTGATAGCGTGTTCACTTCCTAAATCTACTCTTCGTCTACTTCTGAGATCAAAATATCTTCAAGATGCCGATAAGCTGAAATTATAAAATGTCTTGACCAGACCCGTTGTCATGTAAGGATGTGAGAGTTTTGATATAAGAATTATTCAGTTGATGACGGATAGACCTAGTTCATTTCAAGAAACGAACTAGTGCTAGCTCGTTATGGAATTCGATGTTGTCAGATTTTTGACACGATATGGGCCATTAATGGCCTGTTAATGTCGTTAAAGAAAAGAGGAAAAAAACCGATGACTCTCTTTTGCTCATGTGCTGGAAAGAAATCTCGTAGAACCTTTTGATTCGAGAGTGCTTTGAAGCCAAATAAGTCTATAATGGTTTCCAAGGTTCTAGTAAGAAAGGATCCCTTATTATAAGTACTGCCCAACATACCAACGTTACATGTTGTTTTTAACAGCGACAACCAACCTGCTGGCAGGAAAGTAAAAGCAAATAGTGATGATCTCAAGTACTATATACTAAGGCATAAAGTGCATGTTCATTGAACCTTTTCATTCGTGAGTGTTTTGAAGCCAAATAATTCAATAATGTTTTGAGAGGTTCTGGTAAGAAACGATCCCACATTATAAGTACTGCCCAACATACCAGCGTAAAATGTTTTTGACAGACGACATCTGATCAGCTGACAGTGATGTAAAAACAAATAACGATGATCTAAAGTACTATCTATACAGCTATACGTAAGAATTAAGTGAATGTTCACTGAACCTTCTCATTCGAGATATGTTATACTTCGTGATAAAAGAAAAGTTAATGTTTTTGTTTCAATTATAACTTTCGAATTGTAAGAAACTAAATCATTTGTCATACATTTTAAAATCTAATTTCCATAAAAAACAAAACAATGTTTGTAATAAAACCATTCAATTCAACTAAACCTATCATCATAATAATTAATTAAAGATCAAAACTCATTTCCTTAAAACCCCCCCAAAAAAAAAAAAAAATTTTATTTTAATAATTTCATCATTAAACCTAATTAATTATAAGATACATATACAAGACCGTGTTATGTTTTGTTTTCGAAAAGATTTTAAAACGATAAACTTATATTATATTTGATGATGATCTTTAAGATGATCATGATCATGCAAAAACAACAAACAAAATTTTTGGAACTGCTCACCAAATTTTTGTAATTTTTAATTATGAGAAAAATAAATTATTAAATTATATTAATTATGAAATTATATTCTGACTTTGTGTAAAAAATAGTAGGTAATAGATAGGTGAGAGTATTTCGTGAGTTGTGTGGGCTTCATTTCATGTGAAGCGCTTTTCGTATTGAAATCCACAAAATTGTAAATTAAATCATTTTTTATTGTTGTTGTTGTTGTTGTGGGCAAAGATATAAAAATTGATCTATTAATGTATCTTAAAATTTGTAACAAGTAGACGTACATAAATTAATTTTTTTTTTAGTGGTTTTGTTTTAAGATATATAGCGGAAGATGAAGCCGTTAAATTTAATTATATGGTATATTGTTAATTTTGGTTGGGTTCTTAAAGAACTGTTTCTTGTAATGTGTGTATGTATTGAAATACAACTCGTACGACTGTAATCGAACTCTAGGTAGATGTGTCGAGGTAATAATGTTGTTAAAGATTAACGAAAAATAACACAGTCTATAATGCAGATTGTGTCTTTGCAATTCCAGCCGCACGTAGTAAAATTGATATTATTCGATTAATTGGCGACCGGAAGTTATCCTAAGACTCATAACTTTTTCCAGTGGTAGTTATTGAGAAACCACTTTGACACAGATTGATTTACTTAAAATTTGGCCGGAATAGCAAAGATACTATCTGCATTATCGGCTAACTATATAACATCATGGAAGGCCTATAATTTCATGTCTGGCATGTAGACAATCAATAGAAGAAGAAATTTAAAATGGGGTAACTGTAACCGTTACAATAGAAAAGAAGGCAACAAAATAATAAAAGAGGTAGGCAAGACCTATTAGATATCTAAGCGAGAATCGTATACACGATTTGACGAAGAATAAGGTTATTTTTCGGGAATCTTATCACCACATCATCTAGAAATTATGGTTAATTAGTTCATATCATTCAATTCTTAAGTCGTTTAAGACCATGTCGCCATCAACATGCATTTTAGAATAAACCATATCGATAATAAAGTTTTACTGTTTCTTGAATTTATTTCGATGGACTAATAAAATCGAATTTTTAAAGAGCTTTCACCTAGTTCTTGAAAATATAGTCTTCAAAAGCATAACCAGATCAACAAAATAGAGGAACAGCCAATTTCTTGAAATTTAATTTTATTTCTATACATGTGGTCTCCTGGTTAAAAATCAAATCGTAGTCCTTGAATTTTGACGCAACCGCTGAGTTAAGATTGTCCTCCCTATATATTGACATGTATGGTATTCACCTATAAAGAAGAAATGCTGCCATGTATACACATATATATACATATATATATATATATATATATATATATATATATATATATATATATATATATATATATATATATATATATATATATATATATATATATATATATATATATATATATATATATATATATATATATATATATATATATATATATATATATATATATATATATATATATATATATATATATATATATATATATCTATAAATATATATATATATATATATATATATATATATATATATATATATATGAATATATATATATATATATATATATATATATATATATATATATATATAAACAAAACACTAACATACTGGAATGATTCAGATCTTTACTCCGTCAACAAGATAATCCGCTCAAGATAATTCAAGATTTCCTTTTTTAGTCCCAGACAATATATATTGAGGGGTTTTGAGTTTCCTTTTTACTATCCCATTGTTTGTTGAAGCCAAATCAAAAATTAGCTAGACATTAGTTAGACTAGCCAGACATTGCAATGTGTTACATCAGTCTTTAGTGCGGTCGGTTCACATTGAGACTTTAATAGACAACAATTAAAATCGAATGGTGAACACTCCGTTCAGCATCGTCACTTGATTTTACCATTTTGTATTAAATCAAACAATCTTGAAAAAATAATGTCTAGGGTGTAACAAGTATGATCTATGGTTGATAGGTTACCAATCGCTAGTATAGGACACTGAAAACAAGAAACTTTGTAGTTGCATCCTCTGATAATTTGGGTGATCCTCAGGTGACTGTATTGCTCGTGAGAACCAAAAATGAGAGTCACTGTACCAAAAAGGACAGCTGATAATGGCGTCACATTACTGGAGATTCGGTGAAGGGCTACGTCCAACTCCCTCTATGTTTATTTGAACTGGAATATAGGAAAGAACGTGATACATTGAAACAAATTTTATTGTCGAGCTATAATAAATCGACAGTGACAGCTATTAGCAATCAGGATATCAAGAAAACTATTACTGAAAAGCAAATTGCCGTCTGTGCTTTTGTAGACATTGAAGATGGGTAACGAGGAAATACCACCATTAGTTACGCCAGGACGGGTAACACGAGGAACGGTCAATGCGCATAGGTTTACGGTGAAGCTGCCGAGACCTCGAACTGAAGGTAAAAAGCGCGAATTTATTTCATCGAACATCCAGGAAGTGGAATTCGTTATCCGGTTTTCAGTTTCCGTTGGATTATAGAATGCACAAGTTTAAGGCAGCTATCAACCTTTACTTGAAGGACCGCGAGTTGGGTGCAGGAGCTCTGACAGTTACAAGGAGCTAGGACTGTCTAAAAGTCCGCCCTGCACCCAATTAAAGCTTAATATAAAAAAAAAAATAAAAAAACGAAAAAATCTTGAGTCTGTCAGAAAATATGGGCGTGTAAATATGGGCAAATACCTTGGTAGTAACGTGCCCTAAAACTGAGGAATAAGAACCGCAGATTTTATAAAAGAAAATCCATCGTATAGCCTGCGTTGGTATTACCGGTGTTTTAAGAACTTGTCCAACAGCCACAATGAAGGTACTCAAAGAACTGAGTTCTTTGCACATCCATCTCAAAAAAAAAAATTTTTTTCTGCGGTCTTGAGGACCCACACAGAAAATCACTTAAATCTAGAAATATTTTAAGCCACCTAAAATCCGAAAGGAGTTTGTTAAACCCCATCATTCTATGTACTATCCAAAGTTTTCATCCTTTCAATTTTACGTTGTTCAAAATATGTACTCATATAGAATAAGAATGGCCTTTTTGAATCAGTTCTGGTCGTAGTCATTAATACGATTTGTTAAATCTCACTTAATTTGTAATGAGTTGCATAGAAGGACTATTTAATTGAAGACACTTAGCTATGGAACAACTACGCTAGAGAGGGGTTCAGTTAATAAAAAAATTATTTTACAGAATATACCTTTATTTATTTCATCAGCCATTATAAGGCTATATGCAAATAAAAGCAGGTTGAAAGTCAATATATGTTTATATATATATATATATATATATATATATATATATATATATATCTATATATATATATCTATATATATATTTATATATATATATATATATATCTATATATATATATATATATATATATATATATATATATATATATATATATATATATGTATATATATATATATATATATATATATATATATATATATATACAGCGGCAGAACTAGTGAACGCAGACCCCAGCACTGTCGGGGGGCCTACACTCGGAAGGCGCACATTTGTAGGGATTTATACTCTCAATAATGTATATACAATAAAAATCTTTTCTGCTAGTTATAGAGGGCCTTACACTCATTGATGCTAAGACTAAAAAGATTTGACTCACACCACATCGCTAAATTGTTAATGTCCTCTTGAAATTTTTTCGGCTTCGCTTATGTTTTCGACAGTTCTATATATTTTGAGGTCGTCAGCAAACATTAAAATTTTTGATTGTAGTATGACTGCAGTGGTTGCGTCGGTGAACATGTTAAAAGTCTTATGGTCAAGATGGAAAAACCGTTGTAGCTTGAACCTGCTGTTACCAATGTGGATGTATTGGATGCGGTTGCTTAAGTAAAATTTGCATGTTGTTGTGAAACAGTGTTGTTTCAGAACCCAAACGAGTATAACCGTTCTTGTGCTGTATAATGGTTAATGTAGTCAAACGCCTTGGCAAAGTCTGTGTACACTACGTCAACTTGCTTGTGGCTTTCAATAACTTTGATTGTGCTGCTAGTGAATTCAATGAGGTTTGTAACTGTTGATCTCTTAGACTTATACTCATGTTGACACGGTGAAACATGTCGAGGCACCACTTCTTTGAAGGAATACCATTGAAGGAATTTTCCTATTTATTAACGTCTTCAAATTCTAGAAGATATCTTCCATTTTCCGGAAAAAAGCATAAACTGGTGGGATCTACTATCTAAATTTACTGGTGAATCACAAATAACACTAAAAAGGTTTCATCCGACGTGATTGGCAGGACGATAGACTCCTCCTTTAGCCGGTAAATGAAAGCCGTTATATGTTTGATATAATGAAAGCTCTTTCCGAGATATTAATAACAAGTACAAAATGTGAAGAACGCGAATACAAAAAATTATGAGCGTTTTGAATTAATATTTTATGGGTGCTTTTGTTTACCACTAATCCTTACCACATTAACATTAGAAAGCCCAAGCGAGGTGATAGAAAGGATCCATCTTCACATATGAATTGTATTTTCGAGACATTCCAGAAGAACCTGGACGCGGCTTATGCAAAGTACTAATTACAACTCGAAATTGGAAAGTGTATTTGAGAAATGTAGGGTGATAAGAGCGGTAGGATCTTTAACGTATCTCTTAGAAAATATGGAAGCAAAGTTATTAGGAAGCTCCACGCTAACGATTTGAGGGAATATCGCGAAAAATAAAATAAAATTAGTTAGTAAGGTTAAAAAAGGGGTGGTGCAATTAATAATATATATACTGCAGTTCACTATAATAGAACGACCGTTTTTTTTAAATATTTTAAAATCGGTCCAACTTCTCCAAGATTGACTTTTACAGGATTAGCACTTGTTTAAAATTATTCATAATTTTTAAATAAAATTTTTAAATAAAAATAAATTAGTAGGCCAGAAGAATTTTATTTTATTTTGTTTTTTTTTAAAAGTGTGATTTTTGTTTGTTTCATTTGAATAGAAACGACCATATTATCAATAAATTTGAAGTGTTAGTAACTTAAACTTAAATTAAATTAATTTTTTTAAAAAAGGTTATCAATTAAACATTAAAAAAAATTTAAATATGGGTCGAGGAAAAAAACTTGGTAAGGAAGAAATAGCCCAATTTAAGTACTACACAGCGAAAATAATTCTCTACAAGCAATTGCAGATAAAATAGAGAGAGGTAAATAAGTCTTACTTCAATTTTACAAAAAATCCAAAAGAATATGGCTCAAAAAATAAAGGCCGAACTGGTGAGGCCACATCTGCAGCCGACAATACTAAGGGCAGCATCCAATTGCGCAATATCTTGTGCAAAAATTAAAGCTAGAGTTGGTGTGGAGGCCAGCCGAATAATAGTATGGAGAGTGATTAAAAAATCAGATCGCCTTATTCGAAGAAAGCTCCAAAAGAAATCACCTCTAAATCAGGAGAGGAAACAGAAAAGGTTAGATTTCTCGAGGCAGCATATGACATGGGCTGAAATATGGAAACGTGTCGTTTTTTCTGATGAGAAGAAATTTAAGCCCCGATGGGTTTAATTATTATTTTCACGACCTTCGAAAAGAGGAAAAGTTTTTAGCAAAACACCACAGCCGGGAAGGAGGCGTTATGGTGGGCTATATCATTTTATGGCCCTGGAGATTTGTCATTTCCAACCGGAAAATGA
This sequence comes from Tipula lateralis, assembly GCA_963932295.1. Taxonomy (NCBI): domain Eukaryota; kingdom Metazoa; phylum Arthropoda; class Insecta; order Diptera; family Tipulidae; genus Tipula; species Tipula lateralis. The sequence continues at coordinate 183,217,326 of OZ010737.1, read as the reverse complement.
TCGCAGAAACATACAAGGGCATCCTCGAAGAAGCATTTCCGCTTTTCAATGATACTTTTTGGCCATTGCCATGGATATATCAGCAAGATAATGCCCCTATCCATACAGCTAACATAATTAAATCATGGATATCGCAGCAAAATGTAGAGCTTTTACCGTGGCCTCCGTATTCTTCTGATCTCAATATCATGGAAAACGTGTGGGGTTGGCTGTCTCGGAAAGTTTACGAAGGTGGTCGACAATTCGACAGTAAAGAAAGCCATATTAAGGCGGTCAATGAAGCCTGGAACCAAATTTCTTTAGATTATTTAAAATCTTTGTATGACTCCATCTCAAGCAGGTTGTATGAAGTTATTTTTAATAAGGGAAGTAGTACACATTATCAAAACCATGTAAACTTAGTTAATTTTTAAAAATAAATCGAATTCAATTAAATTTTTAGTCAATAAAATAATTTTTTATTAAGATTAGTTAATCGTTCTTATTCAAGTGAAATAAACCAAAATCACACTTACCGCCCAGGTGGCTCAGTGGTTAAAGCTGTGGCAGTTGGAGCGGAAGGTACCGGGTTCGAATCCCGATAGGGGCAGGATGCAAAAGGGATTTTTCACCATCTGATAAGATCGGTGGTGAAAATGAACACATCTATGACCCCCTGTTGGAGTGCAGAACTCGTGGGCCGACCCATCTTCCATGTCGGTACTATAGGCTGGCATGGAGCTATGCAATGCGCAGATGGTTTTACCAAAATCGGACCTATAGCCGTACGTCCTCGATTTGGCCGTTGAGGCATAAAGTAGGACGTAAATAAGCGAACCGCGAAAGAGCTGGGAGAGCCTTGAGCCCCAAAAAAGATAGCATAGAATAAAATATAAAAAAAAAAAAAATCACACTTTTTAAGAAAAAAATAAAATAAAATAAAATTCTTCTGACCTAATAATTTATTTTTATTTAAAAATAATGTAATTTTATTTAAGTGCTAATCCTGTAAAAAAAATATTGAAAAAGTTGAATCGATTTCGAAATATTTCAAAAAAAACCGTCGTTCTTATTCAAGTGAACTGCAGTGTATATATTTAACTGCTTTTTCTCTTATTCGTCTCAAAACCAAGATTTCATTGCTTGTAAGGTTATTTTCTTCTGTCCATTCTACCGCGGTGTTGAAGGAATCTATTATATATGCTGATTCTGTTCTGTTCTTCCATATGACCCTCGTTGTTCGCGGTGCTCTCATCGTTTGCGATTTCATCTTCTATTTCAAAAAGTACGCTTTCCTCGTTGCTACTAGTCGCCCATTTCATTATTTTGTTCTCAGTTAAAACGTTTTCGATTACCAAATTGTACAGTCTAGTCCATTTTCACAAAATGATCTGCCGGTTTATTAAATTCTATTGCGTCGATCGATCAAAACAGATGTTTAAATGAACTCATGACAACGGATCGTGGGACTTGATTCCAGGCTACAACTGTCAAAAACGCTACGTCTTTTAAATTAATATTTTTAAAAGCTGAGACCATGTCGTTATTGCCGTTTACACATAACGCCACGAGTGTTGACAGAAGGTGCTTTAGATACCGTTGCTCAAAGGATTTTTTGACATTTTGTTTAAGTGGCTGCAACAAGGGTTTATTGTTGGGTGGGAAAAATATAACCTTAAAATTTTCATCATGAGTAAAAGTGTTTGTTGTCCCAAAATTGCTATTACTGGTAAGCCTTTAACTTCTAAATGACGAGAAACTTCAGGGACGAAAAAACCTGTTGTACCACTCGCTAAAAAGCGCAGAAGTTTGCCAAGAATTTTTGTATGACTTCTAATACAGTGGTAAATTTACATTTTTAAAACAACAAGAATTTTTAGATTTTCCAATCATCATCAAATCAAGTTTATGCGTTCCAGTTCGATTTACACAAGGCATAATGATGACCCTTCCCTTCATGAATTTCCATCCTACATCAGTTTTGTCGATAACGGTAGCGTTTGTTGTCTTGTGCAAACCTTCGTGAATCAGACCGGTTTCGTCACAATTGTAGTTCTGTTCAAAATCGCTTGTAAATAAAGCAGCACTGTCAGTATTGCAGGAAAGTTTTTCACCGGAAACCGTCAAAATTCTTATGTCGTGGCGTTTTTTGAAGCTATCAAGCCACCCATCACTGGCTGAAAATTCTTCGTGTCCATTAAGTTACCCTTTTCAAATCTAGTGCTTTAACTTTGAACATCTCGTTTCAAACCAATACGTATGCTTCGTAGCAAAAACCTTGCGGATAGCTTATCATCAGGATCAGGATTTTTAATGGCTTCATTCGCTTGATTTTCTTTTGATTAATAAACGTTCTGATGCGAATTCTTCCAAGTTTTCTTTATTATTTTTGATCCTCGTTCAAGTCGCCTTATGGAGCTTCTGCAGATCTCTGTTGGTGTCTTGCCATCTTGGAGTTAATTTAAAAATTAAAATTTTTTGAACTACACTATTGTCTAATGGTCTTGTATATGACTGACTCATTTAGAGTTGAAAACAACTTTTTCGGGTACTTTTTGTCTTAGGCTTCCAAGGTCGTTTTCGATGGAGTATTGGAAAAATAAGGAAAAATGCAAATCTGGGCCCTTATTTGGGAACTCGATATCGAATAATCGAACGACGATATCGAACAATCGGTATTTTTGAATTCGATAACGTATAAAATGAAAACGAACACAAAAATAATCGCGTATAAACACAAACGACTGAGAATTTCCCTTATTTGGCAGTTCGATTTCGAGTATTATTTGTTCGATCATGATCGAATTTATGTTCGTTGTTAGTTTTGCTAACGAACCCATATAAAGAAGATACAAAAGTAAAAAATTGTAAGTCCTAAAATGGAAGCCGATGGTTTATTATTTATAAATATGTAGTTTTATATATATATATATATATATATATATATATATATATATATATATACATATATGTATATATATATATATATATATATATATATATATATATATATATATATATATGCATATGCGCTCATACAATGCAGGTTGTTATAGTATCTCTTCTCTACTCCCAAGCCTGCCTTATCGTGGTGAATGGTGAACCCTGTTAGCCTTTGGGTAACAGAATGTGCTATGGTGTTCGACTGGAATGGTGAACTTAGAATCGACATAACTTACCGCTTGAGCTACTCAAGCTAAGGTGGCACTGCATACGCTCATGTCTGCGTGGCTAAGGGGATGCTAAGTTTCTAGTAGGGTTACTCCAAATAAGGTGACTTTCGGGTTTTATAACATAGACTTCCAACGATAATGCTGAGATCTGTCATATAGGCAACCGTATTTCTCGTTAGTAGAAAATGATACCAAACAAACAAAGTGAGTGATGCTGGTATGGTTCACAAATAAACCAACTAAAAGCGTGATGATGATGAGTGCTAGGTGGATCAGTGGTGTGAAAGGAAAGGAAACAAAAGAAAGCTCACAGCCCAATAGTAGTGCGGAGGGAGGATCTCTCTATACAAACTGGCATCAGTACATAGCTGGTGGTAAAGGGAGTATCCACACAAATATTACAGAATGAAAACCACCTACATGTAAACTCTACATACATATCAGGTATTTGTATTCGGCGATGATGTCGAACGAAATCAAGAAAATTGTTGCAAAAAATGGACACACAATGTATATGGGGAGACTGTAATGAGCCACACCAGTTTTTTGCGTTCCAGCACCACGTTCCAGTAGTTAGTACAGGGAAATTTCATTGACCCACGCTATCCATCCAACCAAGATTTAGAGTAGGTTCCATTTTGACAATCAACTATTAACTTCAGATGGCTGAAAGAAAGTGTGGACCGATTTCAAATATAATATTAAATAAAACGTAAAAGAAGATAAAAATGGAACTGTCATGCGAGTGAAACATTTTTAAGAAACGCAGTAAATGATTGGAATAACTGGCAGTATTTCATTTGCTGATACACGGTTTAGTGTACCAATCATCCCAATTTCACCACCATCTGAATTGCTAAGTTCTATTGATAATGAATATTATGCTATCAGCAACCAAATAATTCAACTGTCAAATAATAAACCTAATCAAAATATAATAACAGAAATATACTTTTTAATTGTCAAAATTCAACAATATGTTAAATTTTAGGATAGGTATGACCATAAGTACAAAATTTCCCTTCTCATTATTTGACAGTGTGCATTTTTTTTTTCGATCGTATTACTAAATACCAATTCATGTTCGAATCGATTTGATGATTCGAATCGAATAGCAATACGAATCGAATTCCCAAATAGGCCAGCTGACTATATCGGGTATCAGTTACATTCCAATATCGGACAAAAAATCAATTTATTCATTGCTTTAGAACATTTTATCACTATTTTTCGAAGAAAGTCATCAACGAGTTCGATTATGCAACGGGCAGACAGATTATTAATTTTTCTAGCTAAAGAATTTGCAAGTTATTTGGAAATTTAACGCAAGGACACTGAGCTGGCAAAATATGCGAAATGGGATAGGATTCGACAGACATCAGGTCATGTATTGTGACCATCTATGTGTTATCCATATGTGTTTGGGTTAACATGTTGTTTAAAGCTAACGATACCACCCACTACCTGTCCATCTTATTCATCAAATATATTAATATTCCACCTTTCTTTCAAAATAATAAGTGTAACGAAACAAAAAAAAATATTTATAATACCTTAAGTACCTGTTACTTGATTAAATCTTAAATAGTAAACTAAACTAAATTTATAGTTTCTGTTACCCATTCATACATAGTTCAAAGCTTAGGTTTGTTTAGAAATGAAATATAAGCAGAAGAATTATTACAGTTTCATATCCGGTGAATTTATAATTGTGTAAACTTTTACCATCTTCAGACCTTCTTTTAACAAACATTATTAATGAAATTATTCAATTTTTTTTATGATTTTATAACATTTGACGCAATTTCTTTTATAAACACACACTCGTACTTACCTCGGTCGTCATCTTAAAATAAAAAAAAAATATTTATTAAGCATTTATTATTTATTATTATTACGATTTTGAATAAATTTAATTTTTATTTTTGGTGAGAATTAAGTAGAGTTATAAATAATAAGATAATTAATCAGAAAAGATGATTATTATTGTTTAACGTTAAAATGAGATTGTTATCTGCTCGACCATACCAAAGAATAGTGTTTTGAAATTTTTGAATAAAAATTGGTAACTCTCATGTCAATTTAGGAGGGTACACGCGGTGGAAAATTCCCCGGATACTGGTATACATATACATGGAATCCAGCTCTTGTGTACAACAATGTTACTTTATCTAACACAATTTTTGGATTGTGGGTGGAATCTATCAGTAACGAGCGGTTTCACTATAATGGTTACCCATTTTGATGGTCCACTACAAAGATTTCATGATGTATCGTTATGAGAAATCTTTCTACAATGATTACAATGTTTGTCAATGTATAGGTCTGCTATGAAATTAGCAATGAAGCTTAATTAATTAACGCTTTCGACATGTATTATGAACTCAACATGCAAAATTCTTATACACATAGTCGACGTTTTGTAAAACCCTTGAAAAAGTTGGTCAAAACCAGATAATTCCAACACAAGTGCTTTTTCGCATTAATTGGCTCCACCTAATAAATCAAAACTAATGAAATTTGATCCTTTAATCTTACAGGCTTTAGTCGACGAAAATTGGTATATTGGTATAGTTTAGGTGTCTCATTAGTGTTATAACCAACAATTGATATAGAGTCAGCGTCTACCATCCACCCATTGTTACAATATAGAACATCTTTCTTGATGATCAAATTATCATAATATATGTTTTAATCGAACTTCAAGCTGAAGGAAATCTCATGAAAATTCTACAAAAGCGACCTTGTTAACTAACGACAGACACGAAAGTTGCTTTAACACCTATACACGACAGAAAAAAGGAAGTCGCCAGTTACGAAACGACGAACCACAAATAATTGCAGCAGATCATTGAATACAACAAGCAACATATAAGTATTGAATATGTGCTGATGATAGTAACCGCAGATTCGAGCTTTTAAACCAAATTTCAATTTTCTTATGAAATGGAATAGTCTTAAGAACTTACCGTTGGTTGATCCTAATTATTACACATGAGTATCGATAGACTTACAGCATCGGATAAACAAACTACTGTCAAATGATCAATATATAGATACGGTAACAAACACTGGTCTTTCACTTACTAAGATAACACATGTATACCCAAAACTACAACAACATCTTTATAATAATGTCATGAGATAGAGAGAGCTCAGTTAATGTTTTCCGAACAGGACAGAAAAGTCCAATGTACACTTCTGCCCAACTGACCGTAGCTAAAAACCTCCAAGAATTTCAATAAAACAGTGGTGGAATTGCAGCAGCCACATATACCTCGTAGTCAGATCCTTACAACAATAAATATTAAAAAATTATTAAGTCAGTAACATTTCGACAAGAAATCAGGAAGACCTGCTAACAATTACGTAGCCGAGACCGAAAGCACAGAACTTTATAAAATTCATCATGATAAAGTCATCAACGCTTTTGGATTCTTTTGGAAATCCCGAACAGACATCTTTGATTCAATTCAACAAAGACCTTCCTGCAATGTTTGGCTGAGTTATGAAATCTTGAATTTTTCAATCTGCATTCCGCGAATCCGTTTTATGAGCACCGAATGGATGAATTTTACTCATACTTAGATATACCTACAAGTTCACTAAAGCTTCGAAGTTAACCTAATATCACCTTATACCTTTAATCAAAAATAGTTGTGAACCGATATCAGGAATGAAACCCAACGCAATGAAGGTATAGGACGTTCAATATAGATTGTCATCATTATGATTGGACTGTAATTCGCCAGCGTTTAAGGATAAAATAACAGTTTAATACTACAAATTGAGGCATCATGAGGGCATTAATGTCAAACGGCCACTATACATATTTAATTATTCCAAGTTAAATTCCAATTAAAGAGTAACAGCTCAACACGGTTGTAAGCTTTTGGAATATAAATTATTTCAAAGAGTTCAGATTTGGACTCTCAAAATGAGTATAAGTTTATGATTACAATTATGGACTAACCGAGATAGCAATTAGTCTAACCATTCAACTCTATTCCAAATCAACTGAAAATGTTGTCTACTTGTTTGAGAAAAGCCATACAAAAAAATGGTTTGATCGAAGGCTCTATTCCTAGGTGTCATTGATCGAGTCGAGTTTTGGCCAAAAGTCCCGACAAGTGGAGGAGGACAGCTTACAATAAAACTGTCTAATGCATATCTGCTACAGAAAAATGTACATGTATGATGGTGATTATCAGGTTTGAGTTTCGATATAACTTACATCGGATACCTTTGGTCACAGTAAGATACCATTTAAGAAGCAAACCTTAAAGCCGATCGTTAAGGTGGACCAAAGCAAAATAACAAAAAGTGATAACTAGGTGGCCGAATAGAAACTTTAATAAACTGTCACCTTAAAAGTTTAAGAATTGTGTAGTCCATGTAAGAGTAAAATAAAATCTATAGGCAGAGCCGTCTAGATAAGCGAGCCAGATAAGTTTCTTTTTGAGTGGTTGCTTTCTCAATTTTGGTACCTACAAATTTCCTTTCGTTCATCGTAATAAGCTGGAATTTTCCGTTTGTAATAAAGATTGTGTTTATGGTTATATTTGGAAGCTAGGTGCCAGAAAAGATTGACCATCATTTTGTCTTTATATGCATGGTGAATTAAAACTCATGGTACTCGCATGTAGTGAAAATGTCAAATAAAGTCATAAACTGTACTAATCCGGATTAAATTTTTTCTTTTGATTCGCTCAAAACCTATTGAAGCCAGTACTACAATCTACATTATTTACTGATTTTTATGGTATTTGTTCAAAAGCCTGAATGTGATCGGAGCAAGTGCGGACTGAGGTGTACATTCACATTTTATATCAAATTATAATTTTGGTATTTTTTGCTTCGTGGATCATGTTTAGACCGCCTAGAACTTCGGAGGAATCGGGGCTCTTTATAAATTAAAGATAGTGGTGGCGCAAATAATTATAGCTCAACGCCATTTAATGGAATACACCGAATGGTAGCTTTGGTTTCCGCCCTAATTTTGTCTTCTGTTTCTGTAGTGCCATCCCAATGGGCAAGCTTAACCCCTCTTTTACCAGCTATTAACACTTTAAATGTAGCATAGTCATCTACACATACGGTATGTTGTTGTTGCAGAGATATCGCGCGCTGGTATATATTTTCTTGAATGGCTTCAAGCCAGTAAGATACCTGTTCAACCAAGTTTTCTTTCGTATCCCTGCGTGCCAATTCCAATGTTTTATTTTTTAAGTCGTTAGGCCCTAGTGCGATTCCTTATAGGGATTCCTTTTTCCTCATATTCGGCAAACTTATAGCATGGTTTACGGCTGTCTCTATCGTCCAATTTTATTGTCCAATTTAATTGTTCTTGACAAACAGATAATGCTGAAACTACTGCATCAAGTTTTGTATTTGTCTTAAAAATAGGTGCCATCACTACCTGTATAGGATCAAGCCATCATCGTTTAAATGAGTCATAATCAATGCACCCATAAATCGGATAGTAACACCCCGAGAAGTACTCCATGCATAGTCACGTATGCCACCTTGGTTTGTAAAAGTTACATCAAAGGCTTTGGCAAACCGTTATCCTAGATTATGGGACGTACCGGCTTGAAGCGCTTTTCCATCTTGAAGCAACGACTTAATGGTATAAGTCGTTACTGCACCAGTAAAACGTTCGTGTTCCGTTTTAATACTTTTGACCAATGGTATGGCCATATATTCCCGAATAATTCGTTCATACAAGTGGAGCATTTGTAATGCTTCAGCTTCCGCCTCTGCCCGTATAGCATGGGCCGTGTGGCTTTCTTGACTTAAAAATTTTCTATGTGCTTCATATAACAGTTTCAGAAGTAGGATGTACGATCAGATCCTCTTCTAACTTAGCTGCAAGGTCCACCACCATACCACTAACATCTTCAGCCATTTTTAGTCGATAGTGGGTTACAACAGCAAATTCTTTGGCAAAGCCAAACTACATGGTCTGCCTCCTTGCTTAAGAAGCATTTTGGGATCAACAATGGAAAGTATGCATTTACATGACCTGTTTCTTAAAAAGTCTTATCTAAAAAGCCTTGCAACCTTTCCCAAATAGTATAACCATAAGGTTTGATAATCAGACAGCCACGAACAGCAGCGTTTTCTGCCAAGTCTGCACAGCTCATTATACCAAGCAGAAAAATTAGATGATCTTTTAGATAAGGGAGTGGTCATATATAATAATTGTTAAATAAAGCTTGGAAAAGAGAAAAACAAGCCTATAAGCCAGGTTCTTTTATCTGGAGTCACAATCACTCATGACTTCTAGCAGTCTACCCGAATACATTTTCTTCGAAAAGAAAAAAGGTCGAGCATCACACTATTCAAGTGTAACATGCCTATTTGACTTTGGAAGTGGGCAGGTTATGCCACCAAGAAAATTAATTTCATGGAATTCTTGATTGAGGACATCCCCTCCAGAAATATAGCGTTTGTCAAGAAGTACCTAGACGCAGATCGTGATATATAACTTGATTCTGTAATAAAAAAACAAAACGTGAGGCCATACCTAAAACCTATCCATCGAATGTGGTGAAAAGACTAATCCTGATTATGTTTGCGCAGGCCACGGTCTCACTCAATAAGTATTAAAACAGAGGTTTCCGGCACCAATGCACTACATATACTCTATCTTTCGAGCTGGGAACTGCTTCTTAGTTCCAACCACCAACTTGGAAATGTCCCAGCTTCTCCACCTCCACCTACAGTACATTAAATAAATCAAAGCCAAAACCATTATCATTTTGATCCAATTTACTATCTATAATTGTAAATAACATTATTAGTGATACATAAAAACGTTAAATGTGTGTGGTTATATATTTCTAATGGGTTTTGTGTGCACACAAAAAAATAATGGAAAACCAAGAAATAATAATCATAATGATGATAATAGGAATAGTAATGATGATAATAATGATAATAAAAATATTTTCGCACTCAACCCTCCCGCAAAATTGCTCATCGTACTTTGAAGTTTTTTTTTTTCCTTTTATGATGACGACAACAATGATGGCATAGTGCTGCTGATCATTATTATAAAGACATAAAATTTAATATACTTTTCGTCGGTATATACATATGTATGTATCGGTGTGGTCGCAGGACACATTTCGAAAATTACATGTTTCGAATCATCGATGCGGTTTTCGGTTCGAGTGTCCGCTCTGTTTGACCAAATGGAAGACGAGAGAAATCAAATTTTTTTTTTTTTTTTTTTGTTAGGTTTCGGAAAATTAAAAGTTATTATGATTGGTTTTTACTATCAGTAAGTCATAATCATAATTTAGTAACATGAATTACCCATCTCTTATGGTATTTCGTTTCTTCTTCTTCTTCTGCGTCTTATGTGTGTAGATATAGACCAAACAATATATAATGTGAGAGCAAAGAAAATTATGATTATGTGAGTTTTTTGTTTGGTGGTGATGGTGGTGGTGGTGGTGGTGGTGAGGGGGTTTGCTTTTATGTGGGTCCAATAAATATACAATCATTTGATGTTTTATACCATTTTCTAATGATAATATATGTTTATCAATAATCATAAAATTTACAACAACAACAACAACCACAAACGAAGTTATGATAACTTAATGAAAATATTAGATAAATAGCTTATTATATACAATATATACTTACATATATTGAAGAAAATATGGGTGAGGATGGGTGATGGATATGGTGATATACCGCATTAATGATAATTGTGGAGATGCTACTATATATACTATTATAATTTATTTATGATGAAAATATGAAATTGAATGAAAGAAAACATGAACGTAATTAGTAAGTAATCTTAAATGGGATTTTGATATTTTATGGGTGTGTAACGGATGACTTGGTACGAGTATATATTGAGCTAATGATGATAATTTACTATCTTTTATGCGATTAATTTATGTTTATGGATTTTATAATATTTTTTTTGTATTTAAGAATGTTATCTGCCAACATAAATCTATAATCTATATATGTATATAGATGACCAGACGTGATTTCAAGACAAGAGTTTGATAAATCAAGAAGATTAACCATGAGATAACTCTAAACATAAGCAGTCAGAGACTGAATGGTACCATGCCAACTGATAAACTTGTAAATCAGAAATATCACAATCAGCAATTCTGTACAAATAACCAAGTACCAGCTAATGAAATGGAAGAGCATATCAGTTATCAGAATGGATTAAGATATTACAGAGATACTGACAGTCCAGTGATTAGGCCATAAAACAAGATATCAAAAGTGTTCTGATATTTTTTTGAATATATTGCCATCACTGACGACGTTCAGACGTATAGAATAAACACTGGAAATACGCTAACTAAGCAAACCGATTATCGCTCGCTAAGCAAACCGAAGTCCAAGATAAAAAAAAGGGGCAGTCATTACACCATTTAAAATTCCGTGGAGGTTATCATCAATATAATAAGGACTATCCATTCAAATGATTCGATGACATGGTGAAAACGTTGTCAAGGGCAAAATGGTACAGTAAACTGAATATGAAGAGTTAGTTCTAGCAAGTGTGCTCCATCCAGATGTTAGAGATGATAGCGTGCACAATATGTGAATTCAACATAATGCCATAAGGATTATGTAATACTTCAACTACCTTTGAGAGACTAATAAATTGCTTACCGCATGGATTAACATGGAAGTCATGCTTTGTTTATCTCGATGAAATCATCATACTAGGTAAGGGAAGTCCTACAAAGAATCGGGAATCCAAATATTAATATGAATCCGGAAAATTACGGGCTCTCACAAATGGAAGTAATTTATTTGGGAAACATCGTCACACAGAACGGAATAAAACGAATCCGGGTTAGGTTAAGGATCTTATGGATAAATTGATAACCAAGAATTATTACCATTTGTACTTCAAAAAAAACTTTGTGAATACTGTCAAGAAAATACATAAACCAATGGAGGCTATTGCAAAGTTAGTCTGAAGCATGAAATGCAACGCTGCATTTAACCAGCTAAAGGAGAGGTTATGCAACGCACCGTGTTAGTGTTGTATACGATATCAAAAATGAGGAAACTGGGACTGTTTTTCTCAAAGGATTTGAAATGATAAGAGAGTGAATACTTTAGTAGAGTTCTGTCGAAATACTGCGTTAGTGAAAGGGAAGTATTTGCTATTTTCAAGGCAGTATACTTTCTAATGAGAATTGTTAACGCCACTGTAAAATTGTTGCCCCAGTTCAGATACCCAGAAACACAAGTGGCAAAATTTTAATGACCAGACGTAATTTCAAGACTGAAGTTTGATAAATCACTATTCACTTCTGTCGAAGATAAGCAATTCGAGCGATCATTAATATTGAAGCCGAAACTTTAGCTAAATCGCAGGCAATCGCACCAGCTAATATTAAATTTGGGTGGAATAAAATGGTCAGCTGCACACGAGAGGCAGTCAGAGAATGAGACCACGCCAATTGACTATCTTGTAAATCAAAAATATCATAAGCAGCAATTGTGACCAACTTACCTAGTACCAGCTGAAGGAGAGAATATTGGTTGTCAGAATGGACTAAAACATAGCGGAGATACTGACATTCCAGTGATAAGGCCAAATTTAATGCTTCTGAAAAACAGATTGTTGTGTTCTGACAAAATTTGATAGCATTTTGAAGATATTGGCATCACAAAGATCGCCCGACGTAAAATAAACACCGACAGTACCCTCCTCACTCTCATGGACCTCTTTTGTCGCTCTCATGGCAGAGAAGATAGCGTACTTGATCTGTCATTCGAGGGTCTCGGGTTCGATTCCCGGGGTGGTGACGATTCATCAATCACTATTGGGTGTTTTTAATCTGTATGTGTATGTGGGTTGAACCGTGGGCCTCTTGTGGCATTGAGTTCTGGAATTATTTCCGCCTTCTTTAATTATTTTTATTATTACCCTCCTCAACAATATTACAAGATAGTCAAGCAAACTGAAGTCCGAAATAAAAAAGGAGGCAATCATGGCACCATCAAAAAATCAGAGGTCACCAATGGTCTTATTAAAGAAAACAAATGGTTCGATCCGGTTTGCCTTGACTACCGAGGGCTATCCATTAACATGAATCGATGACATACTGGATACTTTGTCAATACCAGAATGGTACAATACACTAAATCTAAGGAGTGGGTTCTAGGAATTAGTTTTCATGTAACAGAATATAGGAATTCAATGTGGTGCCATTAGGATTATGTAATACTCCAGCTACCGTCGAGAGACTAATAAATTGCTAGTTGCATGGATTAAGAAAATCGTGAAGGAAATACTACACTTTTTTGTCAGTAATGCAAATATTAGGTTGAATCCGGAAAAATACAGGCTGTTATTGATGGAACTAATTTAATTGGGCCACATCGTCACAAGGAACGGAATTAAATCGAATCCGGACAAGGTGAAAGATATTATGGACTAGCCGATACCCAACAAAAAATGCCGAGATGAAAACCGCTAGCTAAGCAAACCGATGTTCTAGATAAAAACCGATGTTCTATAGTTATTACACCATCACAAAGCCCATGTAGTACACCAATGGACTTAGTGAAGAAGGAAAATGGATCGATACCCACGCTGTAGAGTGGCAAAATGATACACTACACTTGATCTGAAGAATGAGTGCTGGCAAGTGGTAGTCCATTCAAATGATCGAGAGAAGACAACGTGAACAACAGATAACGAAATTTGGGATTTCAACGTGATGCCATTAGGGCTATGTTAAACACCAGCTATACCTTTGAGAGACTAATAATGTTTGCTGCATGGATTAAAATGGAAGTCCTGACTTGTTTATCTCGATGACATCATCATATTAGGTGAAGGAAGTGTTACAAAGAATCGGGAATGCAAATATTAGGCAGGATCCGAAAATTTATGGGCTGTTAGAAACGAAAGTAATTTATTTGGTCACAGAAAATCATCACAGAAAACGGAATTATTTAAGGTATAGGATATTATGGACTGGCCGATACCCTTAAATGTACTAGCAAGAGAAAACTTTATTAACTTTGTCAAGAGAATTCTAAAACCTATGGTGGCCATTGCAAACTTTGTCTGGAGCATTGAATGCAATGCTGCATTTACCCAGCACAAAAAAAGGATACCAGGAGACAAGGACTGCTCAATTTCAAAGGTTTTGTAGAGTACTGTCGAATTACTTCTTTATAGTAAAAGGGAAGTATTTGCTTTCTTCAAGACAGAAAAACATTTTCTAATAAGAACCGATTACACCGCTCTAAAATGGTAGTCCCAGTTCAAATATCGAGAAAAGCAAGTGGCACGTTGAATTGAGGTATTGCCAAAATAATTAACTTTCTGTGAAGTAGCTTGAAGGAAGAGCACATGGTAATGCAGATGTCCTACCAATAACGCCTTGGGAGAATGATTACAAATTGTGCTCCAAGGTTGAGGAAAGAGTAACATTGAAGTGAGGACGATTATACTTCAAACACTTCAAGAATCGAACCATAATGACATAAAGTAATATATATCGAAGATGCGAACATGTTGACGCTGTGATATCTGCGCAGCATGTAAGGAACCAATGGCTAGAACACTGGACTTTTTACAGATATAACCTGAACCAAAAATTAATCATGGTTGTTTTGGACTACTTCACTTCCGGAAACTTATGTAGTATCAAACTAACAGGCAGTAAGAGTAGGAGTGCTTTGGTAAAATAAGAGGTATAGCGGATACGGATTGCCATGGTAGAGTTATATACTAATGAAGAAAGAATGTTTGAGTCACAACTAATCGCTGCGTGCAGGACACAACACGTATATATATATATATATATATATATATATATATATATATATATATATATATATATATATATATATATATATATACATATATATATATACATATATATATATATATATATATAAATATATATATATATATATATATATATATATATATATATATATATATATATATATATATATATATATATATATATATAATATATATATATATATATATATATATATATATATATATATATATATATATATATATATATATATATATATATATATATATATATATATATATATATATATATATATATATATATATATATATATATATATATATATATATATATATATTCCGAATAAAGATAGAATCAAAAATCAATACAACGAATTTTCCAATCTAATAATTCTTAATTATAAATAATACGAAATGTAATTAAAATCTTTGAAAGATTACGCGCGTATCGATTTATTCAACCGTTAAAATAAATAAATTTAAAAAATTACCGGGCGTTCAGTGTGCGCCTATAACTATAAATATCAAACAAAATCCCTTCGCGCGATATAAAATATATAAATAATAATAATTAATGATTAAACATTGATAGATTTTCATCTTTTCCCCGAAATATATAACGAAAAAAAAATTATAAAATTGATGAAAAAATTTATAAAAGGGATGAGTTTTGTAATTAATGGAAAAGGAAAATCTTTAAATTGAACGAAAAACGGTTTTAAAGAAATGAAACATAATTTTCTCGTGTATACACAGTGAGTGTAATTCAATTAGGACTGATTGAAAATTTTGTATCGACAAACGAAATGAATTAGACAAGGTGTTAGGCGCGAGGGGTATATATATATATATATATATATATATATATATATATATATATATATATATATATATATATATATATACATATATATATATATATATATATATATATATATATATATATATATATATATATATATATCACTATATATCACTTTATATCACTTTATAATTTTATCACAAAATTATTTGTGCATAGTACAAATAAACTATAAAATTGACTTAATAGCTAGGAATAAAATAAATTTTCAAGTTAAGTCAATATGAAGTATTCTCACCATTGTTTTCAAGAACTTCATGAAGACGCTATCGAATGGAATTCACGAGATTTTCTACCATTTGTGTTGGAATTTGATCCCAGACATTTTTTATTGCAGCAAAAGTTTCATTTGGCTGCCTTCCAATTTCTACCGCCAATTTTTGTTTCAAATAATTCCAATTGTTCTCAATTGCGTTTAAATCCGGTTTTTGCGGTGGCCAATCAAGCGTTTGTTGGTCCAAATCTTTTAGAAACGTCGTAATCATTTTGCTTTTGTGAATTGGAGCGTTGTCTTGCTGCAGTATAAAATGCTGGCCGATTAGTTCACATTCAGAAACATTATAGCAGAAACATCCCCATACCATAACTTTACCTCCACCACTATGGCGAGTTGGCATAACAACGGAGCGATTTTTTTTTGTTCAGGATGTGAATAAAAATATTTTTTCCCATAATATGTCCCATCCAAACTAAAACATGACTCGTCTGTCCACAAAATATTATGCCGAAACTCCACAGGCTTCGACTGGTCGGTGTACGCAAATTTGAGTCGCTTCCTCTTATTTATTTGGATGATGAATGGCTTCTTTTGAATGGTATAGGCTTTGACATTTGCCTCGTGTAGTCGTCTTCGTACAGTCATGTGAGAGATTTTGACTTCTCAAGTGACATTTATATCATTTTGAACATTTTGGATTTTTTCTTGAGGGTTCCGTTTTAGAAGATAAACTATTCTTTTGTCTTCTTTTGCGGTTGTAACTCGTTTTTGCCCTCTCCCTTGCACATTTTTCAAGCTGCTCTTTAATTTTTTTATTTGATAAGCAACCGAATTTCGATGGCAGTTGAACATCCGTGCCAATTCTTTTATAGGCATCCCGGCAGAATAACCCCCTACAATCGCAGATCTGACTTCCAAAGATAATTCCTTAGTTTTACCCATTTTAAAAAATATCGACTACAAAATTTTAATGAAAAATAATAACTAAAAGGATAACCTGGAACATTTTAGTCAAAATATGAAAATAAATCGGGATTCCCGTTCTGAGAGAATTTTTTCTTGCGATGCCCAAATAATTTTGTGATTTAGTTTTGTTTTTGTTTTTAATGAAATAATGAATATTTTTTAATTTTTTTTAATTAAATACAGAATAAATGCCATTTCAAATAACAAATCCATCATTTTTATTTTAAAGTTAATTTGTAGGTCAACAGTTTAAATTTTCTCGAGTGAATTGTTAAATTTTTGCGATGCACAAATAATTTTGTTAAGGACTGTATATATATATATATATATATATATATATATATATATATATATATATATATATATATATATATATATATATATACATATATATATATATATATATATATATATATATATATATATATATATATATATATATATATATATATATATATATATAAATATACATATAAATATATATATATATATATATATATATATATATATATATATATATATATATATATATATATATATATATATATATACAGTGAGCATTATTTATAAGCAACATTCTATTGAAGCAACCTCTGCATTAGCAATCTTTTTGATTCCAAAATTGCTCTACAAGCAACCATGGTTTAATTTTTCCTTTTAATTGTCATTCTTCCGTAAAAATGGAGAAGAAAGGCAGAGTAAGTTCCGTCTGTCTGTTTTTATCTGTTAGATCTGTTTTGGGACTCAAGGCTCTTCCAACTCTTTCGCGATTCTTTTATGTACGTAATAATTAACGTCATACTTTACGTCGACATAGGTTTGTTTTACGTAGAACCATCTGGACATTGCATATAGCTCCATGTAAGCCTATAGTACTGACATGGAAGATGGTTGACATTTGAATTCTGCACTCCAACAAGGGGTCATACATGTGCTTCTCTCGGGATTCGAACCCGATACCACTGGCTTCAATTGCCACATTTTACACCATTTGATCGGTTTGGTTGATGTTTTGGTGTATTTGCACTAGGTCCATTATGACTGATATTACTTCTTACATTTGGTTTTTGTTGATTAGAATGAGGATTTGAAAGCTTAGTTTCACTCTGAAAGGGCACGGATTTGTCAACCAAGTGGCTATCGGCTCAGGTTAAAACCACAGCAAATTTATAAAGATAACAGAGTACAAAAGTTAACAAATTAGGCTTTAGGTTCAACATTTCACTTCACAGTGCCAGCGTATGACCTGACATAACTATTAAGTGCTTGACAGTCAGCTTGGAAATAAAATAAACTCATTATATGAAATGATTACCACTCGAAAAAGTAACACCAAACAGTTTACAATTGGGATTGACTACTCGCAAGACTATATACCAGTTTTTATATTAAATAGGGGATGTATGTATGATTCGTATATGTCACGGTGTTTCTCATTACAGTGATTATACAGCTTTGGAGCATTTTCTTAGGACATCAAGAATAATGCAGGAAGACTCAAGTAACCTGGTAGGGTTAAATAACACAGAAAGACATTCTCGAAAAATATTTTGGCAGCAGCAAAATTGATATTCCATTCTCAGAGGGACTATAATTTACAAACTAGCGATGTTGTACATACTCTATGGTCAAATTACAAAACTGTTGATTTGGGCATGGATAGTGTGACGCATATATACAATAAAATGAGGGTATATGATAAATTACCCTGTCATTAAATGCTACATTCAATCTTTCAATATATACAGGTTGCATGGGGATTTAACTTTCAATTGGGTGACGATGACACGAAGATCATCGATGCTTAATCAATACTCAACACCAAGATACCTTAGAATTTCATAAAATCATCAGGATAGGATTTTATAACTCGATCACTATATTTCCCAAATCGAGGTCAGTTTAAATTCTGAACCACTTATGACTTTATCGACTGATCCATTTAAAGTAGTCGGACACCAACTTCCTTTTTAATAGATATTGGCGCATGCATGAAATTATTACTTTAGGACAACGTTCGGTATTTGAAAAAGATGGTTTAACAATTTTGCAAACGATGGTCAAATGATACATACCTTGTTTTCAATAGTGGGTTAAATGAAAACTGCAAAAAGCCTGAAGTCAAATTTATAGATGACATTGTTTGGATTAAAGATAAAAAATCTGCCACCAACCCAGAGGCGCTTTGGAATAATTGTGAATTTGTCCGAGTACATTCAAATACCGTAGAGTCGTAACGGATAGTCACGACAGCTAATTTGAGCAATTTTATCCTTCAAAACTGCAGGAACTAACTATCACAGTTTTATCACAATCACTTATAATATAAATTAGTTGGATGTTAGTGGGTATCAAATTATTTCTTCTACTAACAATTATAGATCTGTAGGACAAACTGTCAAAAAAGAAAACGAATTGTTTGTCACACTAACCGTCCTGCGGAGACTAATGAGCTGTAAATAGAAAAAAGAGGCTCAAGGCCGCATCAATGATCTTTACTCGTACTTGAAAACATTCATGCATCGTGATCACATACATATCTGTATAGTTCAGCATCCAATTCACACTGTTGTATAACCTAGAAACAAGGAGCAAACAGTTCAAACCCAAAATGAATTAAGCTTTAAAATAATCACTGGTTGTTATTTTGACAAGCGTAATCTTCAAAAAGAGTAAAATTGTTCTTCAGGAAGGGCACAATTAATCAGATTTTAGAGCACTCCATAAAAAGTAAGCGAACTAAGAGATACTAGTCCAAATTTATCAAATCATGACGTGCATCACTTTCTATTGTATGCCTATCTAAGGGTCCAAGAAGAGCTTGGCAACAAAATGACTACATCAAAATACGCGGAGAGTTTTATAACTTGTAATTGTTAATCGATTTATGAGCTCATATAAAGGTATAACTCACTTGGGACCCGGAGCGAAATCTGTGTCTAAATATCGATGTGGTGCTCAATACATGGTTCGAACATTGATTGAATATGTTCCACTTAATAGGTGATGTGTAAACACACACTTCCCTCCCCCAAAACTTATACATTTAATATCTCAAACATTTATTTTCCAATTTCGAGAGCTCATAATTAGCTCATGATTCTGAGCTACATATTTTTTTATTTTTGAGGGGTGGGATGAGGGAAAAAAGGCGGAACTATATACGTGTATAAGTGTGAGGCAGCAAATTTAACGTGATTTGTACCAGATAGACATATTGATCACACACTCAGTGAGATGTAAGCATCTTACAATTATTTCACCGACTGTATAAAGGAGTCGCATCTTCATAATGATAAAGAGGCAAAAATTATACACACATTTGATGCATGAATAAAATGTTGTTGCGAGAAAAGTGAAAAATATAAATAAATTTCCCAGTTTAAGTGCCCGTTTGTTTTCACTTAGCGGTTTTTAGATATGGATACACTCGTATGTACGGATATGTGCACACACACACACACACACACACACTCGTACATGCGTTATATCTCGTCGTTATATACGATATATATGATTTGCTGTGTTCTTTGTACGATACTTTCATAAAAATTCTACCAACTTCAAAGTCATATAAATGTGATAAAAGTATATAAATGTGGAAAATACAAGATGGATTGTTTTTTAGTTTTTCTTTTCTGCTGTACCAGAATTTTTTTTTTACGATTTTCTTTTTTTTTACTGTCGTCAAAGTAAAGATTCATTTTGACTGACATCTTTTTTTGTTGGTGTTGCTGTATTTTTTCAACCATATATGTGTTTTGTATCAAAGTGAGGTAAATTATGGAGAAATAGCTTCTTGGTGGTATATATATGTGTGTGTGTGAGTGGAAAATCATCATAAATTATTCATTTTACTGTGAAAATAACGAAATAAAAAGAAAATTGATAGAAATACACAAAAATAGATGGATGAATGAATAAATAAAAAAAAAATTGTTGTTTGGTTTTCTTTTGCAATAAAATAAACGGAAAAACCACAAGTAGAATTTTCCATCCAGGTTTTTACGATTATTTTATTGTAATGGAATAAAGAAATATAATTTTATTTTTCGTTGGATGCTGTGTGTGTGTGTCTTATATAGATATGTAAGAAAATCCTTGAAAAAAAAACAAATTGATGATGAAGTTGTGTTGATGGGTATGTGTCATTACGAAATTTATTTTCTTAATCAAAATTCGCATGTAATCGACACAAGAAAGTTTTATTACTTTTGGATCGAAGCTGTGTACATTGTAGAGGTATTTAAGTGCTATATTGTTGTGAACATAGATATATTCTTCCTTATCACGATTCACGACGATGTTGAATGGGAAATAATCGTAAAATTTGAAAATTGATTTCTAAGTGGATTTTCTAATCAAAATGTCGTAAACTATAAGACATAGAAAATTTTTATTGCTCTGTTAATGATTTTCATCAATTTTGCTCTTATTTTATTTGTGTCTTTTTGTCTATATAGATAACAGTATCTCGGTACAGGTAATCACGATTTTCTTTCATGTATTTAGCTAGCAGTCTTGGGTTAGATTTCGTTTGTGTATGTTTCTAAAGATTATACCGCGAAACTAAGATTTGAAGACAAAAATCTATAGTAAATCCGATTACAGGTTGGACCAAGCTGTCATCTATTTATTTATTTTTAATTGAAAGAAATCAATATATGGAATCAAATACATTTAGGGTAATAACCGGATAGTCTACATGGTCCAAAAGTATATTTCTAAAAAAACTTGCACAATGTTGTTGCCTTATTAGTGCAAACGGGTATTGAACGTTACATTACAGTGAATTCAAAAAGAAAACGTAATCCCAAATCTCCAGAAGAGGCTATTTTAAAGTCTAAGGTTAAAAGTGTTAAGCTAAATCCGGATGGAATTGAATCGCACAATCGGTTCGAAGCTCTATGTGTGGAAGATCACAGTAAAGATAAAAAGGAAGAGCCTAAAGAGAGACCTCCGTCGATTTACTTAAGAGAGGCACCATCGAAACAATTGGTAATTGCACTCAACACGGAAACCAACGGTGAATTCTTTATTGCCCAAATCAAACGTGGCAATATTAGTGAAACTAGAATTCAAGCAAAACAAATTGACGGCTATTCAAAAATTATAGCCATCTTAGAAAAAAACCAAAAATTCTTCTGCAAATTCTTGTACAAAGGGATCGAGTCCACTGTGCATCTAGACGAAATTAGCGAAGGACTAAAAACTATGAACTTTAAAGTGAAAAGCGTGATCAATATATTAAATCGAGAGAGAAAACTACAACCATTGTTTAAAGTTGAGTTGGAACCAGAGCCAATAAAATTTAAGGGCCATCATCCGATCTATGATACTTATTGTATCGCAAAATCGTAGTGGAAGAACCTCACAAGCGTAAATCTGGTTTACAATGTACTAACTGCCAAGAATATGGCCATTCAAGAAATTGTTGTAAACTTCTGTAAATTGTTGTAGCTGTGTGTGTTATATGCGGCAGCCTACATGAAACTAGCAAATGTGAGCTGTATAAAAAAAACAGAGGTTAGAAAATGTAGTAACTGTGTAGAAAATCACACTGCAAACTATAAAGGTTGTGTAGTATACAAGGGATTAAGCAAGAAAATGGCTCCACGACAAAGAGTCGAACAATAAAAGTTAAATCACATATTCAAAAATGAAACTAGCAATAGTTAATTATGTCCAAACATAAGTCCCAAAATATCTTATGCAGAAGCTGTCAAAAGCAACTCTGTTTATGCAAATACAAGCGATGACCATGGTATTTATAACATGATCAGTTCTCTCAATGAGTCACTGAACAAATTTATGCAGATGATGGAGACTAATATGAGTCTCATGCTTCAAAACATGAATACTCTAATGCAACTTCTCATTAAAAACCAAAAGTGAATGCAATTAAGATAGTTGTATGGAACGCCAATGGGCTAACGCAACATAAACTTGAAGTACAAAATTTTCTCATTGAAAACGATATCGATATTATGCTGATTTCCGAAACTCACTTTACAAATACGAATTACCTCAAGATCTCAGGATACAGTATCTACGATACCTAGCATCCTAGCGGAAAATCACATGGTGGAACTGCTATTGTTATTAAAAACAGAATAAACCACTATGAACTCCAAAAATATAGGGAAGAACATATCCAAGCAACCAGCATCTGTCTAGAAGAATGGTCAGGAAAATGTATCATATCTGCGGTTTACTGCCCACCGAGACACTCAATTAAGAGCGAACAATTTGCGGATTACTTTAAAACTCTAGGAGATAAGTTCATGGCAGGAGATGACTACAACGCAAAGCATATCCAATGGGGTTCGAGATTAATTTCTACGAAAAGAAAACAACTGTGGGACTGTATACAGCATGAAAAGATGGATCGCATATCTTCTGGCCACCCAACCTACTGGCCAACTGACAGGCAAAAAATCCCCGATTTACTTGACTTTTGTGTAACAAAGGGTATATACCTAGAACATTAGTAAAGGCCGAAACATGCTACGATTTGTCTTCTGATCACTCTCCGGTATTAATAACTCTAAACACGCATGTTATACAACTAGATCCATCTAGGTTCCTGACGAATCAACATACTAATTGGTCTCTGTTTAAGTCTGCAATAAGCTGGAAGTGTTCGTTGAGTATTCCATTAAAGACAAACTATAAAATTGACGTAGCGGTTCAACAACTATAACTAGTATTCTATAACAAGCCGCTAAGATCGTTACCCCGATTAACGCTACACTGATCAAGTCTGCTAATTTTCAGAAACGTAAACTTTCTCCGAATATTCAACAACTATTAATGACGAAGCGCTCAATACGCAGGCAATGGCAACTCTACAGGTCACCTACTCTTAAATCAAGGTTAAATAAAGCGACTAAAAAATCGCTCTGTTAAATAAACATGATACAAACAGAGCTTCAACATTATCTCAAGGGATTTACAGGTACTGAAGCAACGGATTTCTCATTATGGAAAGCTACACGTAAGCTGAAACGATCAACACTCTCATTCCCGCCAATACGACTTTCTGACGGAAGCTGGGCATGAAGTGATGTAAAGAAAGCAAATATATTAGCAAAACACCTTAGCGAAGTGTTTACACCTAACGAGCAAGTTGGAAATCAAGAAAATCTAATCAATTTTGCAGATACGACTGAAAGCAAGCCAATCAAATACAAGTGGCGCAATGTCAAACAAACGATCAAGGACAACATAGATGTAAAACAGGCACCCGGACATGATCTGATAAGTGGAAAAATGATGTCAAATCTACCGGATAAATGTTTCACACAAATAACTTATACATTCAACGCAATAGTGAAAACAGGCCATTATCCAGAAATCTGGAAAACTTCAGTTATTATAATGATTCCAAACCTGGCAAAGATGAAACAAAAGTTAACTCATATCGCCCAATTAGTTTATTACCAACTCTCTCAAAGCTTTTCGAAAAATTACAGAAACTTAAGCCAATTTTGAACAAGAAAAACATCATACCGGATCATCAATTTGGGTTTAGAGAAGATCACGGAACCGTGGAACAAGTTCACAGAGTCGTATCTGAAATCAGGAACGCCCTTGAACAAAAAAAATATTGCTCTGCAGCGTTCCTAGATATAGCCCAAGCTTTCGATAAGGTATGGCATAAAGGACTTCTACATAAAATTAGAGCACAATTACCGTCAAGTTTCTGTAAAATTATTGAAAACTATTTGCTCAATCTACAGATTTATATGATATTCATGCAAGAGGACCTCAAGGCAACGAACTGGAGCCAGTGTTGTACTTGATCTATACAGCAGACTTACCAACATCAAATTCCGTGAAAGTTTCTACTTTCGCGGATGATACTGCAATCCTAGCTGTCTATCAAAATCTTACGGTAGCAACAAGAATTCTACAAGAAGAGTTAGATAAAATCGAAAAATGGCTAATAAAATGGAGAATTAAGGCCAACGAGCGTAAATCGGCGCACATTACATTCACACTCCGTAAACTCACCTGTCCGCTTGTCAGAATAAATAACATCACTCTCCCACAACACGAAAGTGTTAAATATCTTGGACTTCATTTAGATAGAAGACTCACGTGGAAAAAATACATTGAAGCTAAGCGTCAACAAATCAAATTAAAATGCGTTAAACCAAATTGGTTACTTGGAAAACATTCAAAATTAAGTCTATAGACTGTAAGGTCTTGCTGTACAAAATGATACTTAAGCCCATCTTAAGCCTTTAAGATTTGATTACATATTGTAAGTTTCCTATGTAGGAAAGATTCAAGAATAAAAGCCATAGGCAGTAAAAAATAAAATGTTGTTGCCTGCGATAAACCAAAGATGTAATATTATATGCTTTACAGCGTACAGTGTAAGGTGGTAAGAGGGCCAGGTTCTCATGGAATGGTATAGAGTAAGACTCGCTTTTCTACACCCTCATTTCTATTAATGTGGTCAGCGTTATGGGGGCACCAAACTGCTACTGCATATTCAAGCTGAGATCTTATATATGCAAAGTATAGTGCAAAAAGTGCATTTTGGTCTTTAATCTCGGTGGTCCAGCGACGAAGATACCCGAACATGGAGTTGGCTTACGATATACTCTGATCGATGTGTCTGGAGAATGAAATATCACTGATGTTACACCTAGATCTTTAATTGTGGTGACACGTTTAATTACAGTTCCATTGATATTAGACATTATAATTGGACATGTTTTCCTATGATATGATATTATTTTGCATATATTTTCAACCTTTGTAAACTTGGCCCAAAATTATATCCCAAAAAAACACAATTTTTAATGCTGACAACACCAACTTATAAAATGAAAACTTTCATGATAGAGATGTATGAATATAATATATAAACTATGGGGATCTCATAGGCACAATGGCCCATATATACCAATTCGAAAAATGTTCACTTCATTGAAATGAAATGAACATTCTTAAATGTACTCCCCCAAACCATTGCACTGGTGATGATTTGGATCAGAACTATCAAAAAATCGTAGCGAGATATATGACCAAAACTGAAAGTGTTCACTTATATTGAAATGAAGTGAATATTTTTAGATTTTATAAATGGGCCATTTTTGTCCAAGAGATCTCCATTGCAATCGTTCAATACTTTACACTGGTGATGATTAAGACCAGCACTATCAAAAATTTTCGAAATCAATACATACGATGTGTACTCAGAGTATATGACTGTAAATAGTTACTGTCGTGATACAATTTTTTTTGGCTGACAGTTTTTATATATCACGATAGATGTAGTTTTTTGGGATGACATCAATAATATGTCGTAATATAATTTTTTTTGGGCTAACACTATAATATGATAGAAATGTCATTTTTAGTGTTGTCATAGCATTTTTTTTGGTTGATTGATTTTTGGGCCAATTTCACATACATGAGTTTTAACAGGTTCACTTCACACCAGGAACAAATCTTGTCAATATCCTCTTGAAGCTTGTAAGAGTTACTTCCATTCGATGCCGTCAGTAAATATCAGGAAGAGATAGCAATATTAGAACCCTATTAGAGGGACCAATATTAGAACCCTGGGGAACTCCAGATTTTGCCAAAATAGGTTTAGACTTTTCACCAGATATTTCGATAAATAGATATCTCTCCGTTAAGTAATATTTAACCCTTTGACGAACATTGATTAAAAACCAAACTTGTCAAGTATCTAATCAATAGTCAATGTATGTGGTGTCAATTTGCTAATGATTTTCAAAAAGCTTTAGTAGTAATGCTAGTAAACTCAACTAGGTTGGGAGTAGTTGATCTGCCAGGCATAAATCCATATTGATGAAATGATAGATGGCTTAAAACTGTTTTCTTGGAGGAACACCACACTACTATTTCAAAAAATTTAGGGGTTGCAAATTTAAGGGTTGCTTCATAATTGTCGTCGCCTCCGGGTCCTCGTTCGTTAGAACGGGTGGGTAAAGTGACCTAGGTGTGGGGCGGGTCACGCTAAATGACGGCAGATGGGCTGGTTTACGGTGTTACGCGACCCGTGCCAACAAACTACCAGGCTGGGGGCCCATTTAACAAAGCCCAGTCGCAAACGGAGCCCTCTGGATACCTGGCGACCTCCAGTTGTAAGTAGCCTTACCTGCGTAAGCGGATCTCTGCGCAGGTGGACCATATATTTCTCCGACACTCGTGGGAACAACATGGAATCCAATAAAAACAAAACCGAGACCGGCACTCTCCAAAGGCCGGAAAAAACCGAGACCGGCACTCTCCAAAGGCCGGAAACAAAAAGTGAGAGCTCAAACCGTAAAGGTGGGGCTCCCTCAAAGACACCAGGGGGAAGCAAGTTCAAGGCTTTTAAGCCAGGGACGAGCGGAACTCAGGGTAAGTTAAGGGCTGCTGAGGGAGGTTCGACTAACGTCAACCAATCGAAGCAGCGCTATAGAGATAGACGCGCGGCGTTTAGAGTTTTGGACAGGTGGGCTGCAACCCCTGAGGGGCAGCTTACGGCTGAACAAAAGGAATCCGTTTCATGGGCCAAGAAAACGGTTGCCAGCTCAGAGATGGACCATGTGTCGAAAAGACGGCGATCCAAGGATGAGCTGGAACTCGTCGACACAAAAGGGCCCAAATGTAGGCCCAAAACTCCTCACAAGGTTTTGTCTCCTAATAAGGCTTAACCAAAATCCTTCAGGGATATTGTGAAAGAGCGTGTGCTGGTGCTAGCCGTCATTGACCGGAATCATGAAGATGGGAGCATCACCATGGCAAAATGGAGCTTGGTGTACAATGCACTAAACTCCATTTTCCTAAAGATCCTGAGAGAAACTCCAGGGCCCCCTCCATCCTGCAGAGATGCGGGCTAGCATCAACGGCGCGTTAAACTTATAGCGTGCACGCGTCTGGCTACCAACTGAACCGGATAGCCCAGAAAGGATTCTTGAAATAATTAGAATTAGCAACCCAATCTTGCAACAGGAAACTGGAAGATCGTGAGGCAAGAGGATGCAAACCAGGGATCCAGATTATCAACTATGATAATCAATACGAAATCCCTGGTGCTGCTTGCCGCGACTAAAGGAGAAATCGACTTCGGTTTCGAGTCGATTACTCTCAAAGTATACAAAAAAGACGAGGCTAAAACTCGAGAGGACGACGGCCCGTCCACAACTAATGCAATTGCACCTGGAGGAGAGACAGCCGAACCAATGAAAGGAGATGGGCAGCCGACTGTCCCTGGTGTCAAACGAAGAAGACCTTTCGGACCCAAGAGACGGGAGGACTCCAAACATCGGGGAACCAAGTTCCAAGACACTGGCCTGCGGTAGCGGGGAGTGAAATAAGTAAGTAGACTGAACTTGGTTATGCTAAATTTAATACAAATTAACCTACACTATTCAAAGGCGGCGTCGGCCGCCTTACTCTTCAGACTGACTAGATCAGAAGAGGACGTGGTCCTTATTCAAGAACCTTGGATAAACACCGATCTGTGGCCTTAAAATGAAGGGGTATAACTTATTATACTCAAGAAATTCGGGGAATATCAAATCCCGCATTCTTGGAAAAAATAATCTAAATATGTTCCTTCTTCCTCAATACAGCAATGGTAACGTAACTGTTGTCAGCCTAGAGGTTGGTGGCAGTATTTTTTGGCTGGTCTCAGCCTATTTGGACCGGGACAAACAGGTTCCGCCGGATAACCTGGGGGACCTGGTCCTCGAATCGTACAGGAAGAAGATTGGGGTGCTCCTTGGATGTGATGCAAATGCGCACCATGCAATCTGGGGAAGCACTGATATCAATGAGAGAGGTGAGTTACTTTTTGATTACATTTTAAACAACAACCTCATGGTGTGTAATATTGGGCAAGAACCCACTTTTTTTTACTAAAAATCGGCAGGAGGTTCTGGACGTAACCTTCGCCTCAAAAAACCTGTACCCTTTGGTCAGGGAATGGAGAGTGGCGAAGGAACACTCCTTCTCTGACCATCGTTACATAACATTTAGTCTTAACGTTTCCCCTGCCACCCGGAAACCTTTCAGGAATCCCAGAAAGACAAACTGGAGCAAGTACGGGGAAACGCTTATAGGACTACTATTACCAGAGACCCCTGAGCCACCAGCGACAGTGAAGGAACTGAACAGCATAGTGGAAACTTTCACAAATGCATGCTAGCGGTCCTTCAACGCTGCTTGCCCAATAGTTAAACCCAGGGGCAAGCTAAAACCGGCATGGTGGTCCAAGGAATTGGGGACCTACCGGAAGGCGTGTAGGAAAGCATTTAATAGAGCCAAAAGTACGAGAGAGGCTCAGGACTGGGACTCCTACAAGGAGGACCTCAAGATATACAAAAAAGAATTAAGGAAGGCACAGAGGAAATCATGGAGACTCTTCTGTGACAAAATAGAAGAAGTCTCCGAGACCTCTCGTCTTAGGAAGACTTTGTCTACCAATCCTACCAGTCCCAGTTATTTAATTAAACCAGATGGATCCTGGACTGCTTCTAGTAAGGAATCCTTGGAACTTCTCATCGAAACCCACTTTCCGGGAAGCTTCGATGACTCGACAGGGACTGGTACTCATCAAGAAGCAAACGTAATGCGCATAGAAGATATCGTAACCAAAGAACGGATCCTATGGGCAATTGAAGGGTTCAAACCCTATAAATCGGCGGGCCCTGACCGTATTATTCCCGCGGAGCTTCAGAAAAACTCGAGGGTTATGCTCCCCTGGTTGGAGGTAATCTTCAAAGGGTGTTTAAAACTTGTCTGTACTCCGCGGGAGTGGATGGAGGTCAGAGTGATTTTTATTCCGAAAGCGGGTAAATGCTCGCAGGGCTACCCTAAAGACTTAAGACCAATAACTCTATCATCCTTTCTATTGAAAACCTTGGAAAGGCTGATAGATATCTACATACGCTCAAAAATTAGACCTAGTGACTGGGCTCAGACTCAGCACGCTTACTGTAAAGGGAAGTCTGTGGACACAGCTCTGCATGCCCTGGTAAGTACAATTGAGAAATCATTATTCTCGCAAGAGTTTTGTATGGTGGCGTTTCTTGACATTGAAGGCGCCTTTAACAATGTAAGGAAGGAGGCAATTCTGGAGGGATTGTCGCTACTAGGTGTGGATTACCCTATAAGTAGGTTAATCAATCATATGCTTGGGTGCAGGATGATTAACTCAGAGCTGGGGGAATCCACCATCAGGAGACAGGTGACTAGGGGAACCCCACAGGGAGGTGTTCTGTCTCCTCTGCTCTGGAACATAGCAATCAATGAGCTGCTATTAAAGCTGGAGAGAGAAGGGATCGGAGTGATTGCTTATGCAGACGATGTAGCGATAGCTGTCTCTGGGAAGTACAGAAGCACAGTGGCGGAGGTAATCCAAAATGCCCTCCTAATTATAACGAGGTGGGCCACCAAATGTGGACTGGCAATTAGCGCGTCTAAAACTGAATTGGTACTATTTACGAGGAAATATAAAATCCCTGTAGTAGATCCACCTCTCCTAAATGGCAACAGACTAGCTTTTACGGACAAGGCAAGATTTCTAGGCGTAATCTTGGACAGTAAGCTAAGCTGGAAGCCCAACATTCTGGAAAGAATAAACAAGGCCAATATAGCTTTGTACTCGTGTAGGAACGCCATCGGAAAGAGATGGGGCCTGACGCCGGAGCTGGTACACTGGCTATACACTTCCGTAGTAAGACCTGTACTTATGTATGGGGTGAGCGTGTGGTGGCCAGCTCTTGATAAAATAACATACAGGAAAAGGATTGAGAAGGTGCAAAGAACGGCCTGCATGCTTATAAGCGGGGCACTGAGGACAACACCTACAAGTGCCTTAGAGGTCTTGTTTCACCTTCTCCCCGTGGACATTTATGGTAAGCAGATGGCGTCGATTACGGCCACTCGACTATCAGCCATATCTCAGTGGAAATGTCTTCAAATAGGACACTCGACGATAGTCAGATCGCTGAGGAAAGAACTGGCGAATATTGACTATGTTACACCGACTCTGTGCTTCGAGAAAAGGTTCAAAACCACCTGCCCTTCAAGGGAATCCTGGAGGAGCGGGTTGGCAGCTGAAACGGGAGCATTGCAGTTCTTTACGGATGGCTCCAAGCTAGACGGTAAAGTAGGAGCTGGAGTCTTCTGTGATAAACTAGAGGTAGATATAGCAGTTCGCCTCCCTGATCACTGCAGTGTGTACCAGGCAGAAGTGATAGCGATTGAAGAGGTCCTGAACTGGTTGAAACATAATGTGGTATCCTCGACTGATATCGCAATTTATGTGGACAGTCAGGCGGCAATCAAGTCGCTGGTTTCTGTTTCTCTAACTTCTAGAGTGGCGTTGGGTTGCCGTTCATCTCTAAATGAGATGAGTGAGCATTTCAACATCCAGGTAGTCTGGGTCCCCGGCCACTCAGACGTTATGGGAAACTGCAGGGCGGACGAACTAGCGAGGCACGGTACAACTCTCCAACTGCTACCGGAAAGAGCGAAGTTGGGGAGACCCATTAACGCACTAAGGACTGTGCTTAAAAAAGAGGCGGAAGCCTCTGCGAACAATAGGTGGACGAACACCCTCTCATGTAGAGTGGCAAGACAAGTCTGGCCAAAGCTGAACTTGAAACGCTCAAAGGCACTTATCTCCCTGCGAAGACGTGAACTTAAAACGGTCGTGGGGATACTCACAGGACACTGCTTTCTTGGAGAACATGCGAGAAGGCTGGGTCTGGAAGTAAATGACTTTTGCAGAAGCTGTAGGAACGAGAAGGAGGAAGAGACGTTAGTCCACCTCCTATGCTCATGCCCGGCTTTGGCACACAAAAGACATGAATATCTGGGTATGTTTTTAATGGACTGCCTTTCCGATCGCGAGAACTGTAATGTGCGAGACTTATTACGCTACGTAAGCAGCTCTAACTGGTTCACATAGGGGTAAAAGGGGAGTAAGATCCTGTGGTATCACAACGGACCGTTTCCGGTCTAAGTGTGCTGTAGCAGCCACTCAACCTAACCTAACCTAACCTAGGGGTTGCAATTCCTCGATAGCAGGAAATTTTGAGTCTCGAAATTTTCCATTTATCAGGGAAAATTCCGGTTTGCAATGATTTATTAAAGATAAAGGCTTGCAAACTACATAAGCCAATAATTTAATGATGGATGAAGGGATATAATCAGGTCCACCGCCACCTCCTAGTGATTTAATTTCCTAGTTAGTATCCCCTCTGCGGAAATTTGTACTGCACAATAAGCGTCGCTGGGAGGATGATTATTACAAGGTTAATTATCAGGACTGTAAATTGTTTGGAAAAATGTTTGCCATTTCTTTTGGTTCTGATGCACATGATCTATCTAGAGTATATAATTGGTATTGGTAATGATACTATCGACTTGATTAGCTGATGACGAGACGGTGTTTAGGGGTTTGGGTCTTCAGGTATCCAAAATCCGGTCTTTTTATAAACTGAAATTCTTTGACAAGGATTCCATAGGCCAAAGATTCGGATTTGCTGCCCCTGCAAAGTCTTCTTCAGTGAGACTAATCCTAAAGGATGAGTGATCACGAGGTACGCCATTAATTGTTTTAGGTATCATCTTGATATACAGTAAGCTGTTGATATTTTGAATTTCTCTATCAGATAATTTTGGATGACTTCTTTCGACTAAGATTACCGCCCACTGCTGGTGGCGCAGTGATTAAAGCTGCGGCAGTTGGAGCGGCAGGTATAGGATTCGAATCCCGATTCGGAGCAAGATTCAAATGGGGTTTCCACTTACGATCGTTTGGGCGGTGCGATCGGTGTGAAAAATATAGCCGTACATAGAGTGGTATCAGAACGGATCGAACGCTGGTCTAAGTGTGCGATAGCAGCCACAACAACCTAACCTTACCTTCGACTAAGATAAATGCAGTCTGTTTACAAAAAGGTGCCATCTCGGTGTTTAATAATTCTAATTGGAATCATTAGAGTTTCAACATCCGAACGAGGCGGTACGTACATTTCCGTTGATGAAGCTTGCTGTTCTGTTGAATTAACCTCTACTGAAAGACTGTCTTCGATCCGCAGCTTATTTTTCACAACATTGATGGTATCTTGGGCATCCGGAATGCTTGGTTTGGGTTTTTCATTGTGTTGTTGATCCATTCTAATTAAGTGGTTTAGGTATTTCTACTACATTTTCATTCAGTAATTTCTTAAGACGTAACTCGATGTTCGGTCTAGTTACTCGATATTCGGTCAGTTGGGATATCAGTTCAATGCGTTCAGGGACACTAGTTGCGGCCTTAAAATTTCCATCTATGAAAGGCACTAAATTTAACTTAGTTGCAAAACTCCAACGCAGACAGCTGTTAATAGCGCACTTTAAGCAAACAATAGATATCTCGATTATCTCGTGATTCTACATCATTGCATTGATCCAGTTTGTATACTGTATGAGACTCTGGTTGCCACTAGTTCAATACTATTGTTACCCACGAAAGTGTTTAAATAACGATTTCGAAAGATTAATGAACATTTTTATGATCTCCTGTTAAATTACAGAATTGTGACCCATCGTATTCGTCAGAAGTGTAGGTTGATGCAGATGGCGCTTCTACTTTTAATTTAAACGTAGGAGCGTTCAAAATATAGCTAATCTTAGAGCACCAGGATATCATAACTTATCTGCTCATCATTACAGTTGGAAAATCCATGTTTGAATTCTAATGTGTTGTACGATGACAGTTGACGTTTCGGGGGACTATGATTGGCGATGTAACACCATATAGAAGAAATTGAACATTATAGGTTAAAAACCATCAACTTCGGTACAACGTTTGCTAATATTCGACGAGTAGCTATAAGAACCTTACAATAACTGTCCATTGGCAACAAAAATCATTGTTAGTGATTTTTATATCGAAGATCTAACTAATGGGAGCTTCAACTCTATACAACAAACATAAAAATTGCAAGGTGATATATAGTAACGGTTCTCTAGACTGTGAAAAATTGAATCAGTAACTTAGATCCTGAGACTAGCATACACATTTCTTAAATTGAAGACACCACTATAAAAGTGTTTGTTAGTTTGTTTGTTTTTTATCTTACCAATCTGTTTTGGGGCTCAAGGACCTCCCAACGCCATTACAGCCAAATCGAGGACGTACTGTTATAGCCGATTTACATAGAACCACCTGCACAATGCATAACTCCATGCCAGCCTATAGTAATGACATGGAAAACGGAATGATCTTTGAATTCTGCACTCAGCAGGGGGTCATAGATGCCTTCTGCTCTAACCGCCGTAGCTTTAACAACTGCGTCATCTGGTCGGTCACATAAAAGTGCTAGAAAAACATTGATAGCCTGAGAGTCACATCTAAATGTATAAGGTGCAGGTTTTTCCCAGACCTCAAAGCATGTTTGTTCTGTTTGGCTGATTATTTCCAATTTTTGTCAGAATTAAAACGATACTTCAAGAATACTTAACCTCGAATGATTCAAATATAGATGCTAATTAGCCAACAACACACAACATGTCACTGCCCGAACCAAATTTATTGCAGCTATATGCAGGTTAGCATTATCCTTGAAGAAGGTATACCTTTTTTACGGCTTTAACAGGCCATTTTTGGCCCAGCTCTTCATACAATTAGAAGATGTTAGATCGACCGTGGATCGTCACTGACCTCCGAAAGGCCCTTCAAAGATCATTGTATCATTCGGTTCGGATCAGCACTCGGAACGTAATCGAGCCAGCATACGATATCAGTAATTCGCATAAAATTTCTGATCTTCTGAAGGTACACTAAGGGTAAAGATAAACCTGAAAACCTGACACCTGAAAAGAACTGATCGAGATTCCAAATATTGGGAAAGCCTTGCTTCATGTCCTGACAGGTGGTTGGTATATATGTTCGTTCATTGTCTCGAACTAACGATGCTTTATGCACTTGCCAAATTTGGCCATACTATATAAATCTAAAGGCTGTATTATTAAGAACTAAAGGTGCGAATATCTCCCAAACCACAATCGTCATCAAATATTTTACGATATTTTTAGTTCAATCGACAAGCTAAATTCCGACTAAAAAAAAAAACTTGTGTACAATCGTAAAATGTATGAGCGACACGAAAATATTATTTTGTCACATCACCAACCAAATACAAAACTAACAAGTTTTTTTTTTTCAGGTGAGGTGAGTTTTCCATTTTTTATTGACTCCATTTTCATGCTCGTTCAGTCTAAATTCTATATAAATTCTGACTTTTACGATCATGCAGTATTTATTTAGTTTGTTGGTTGCTTATACTCGTACCATGCCAGGAGCGAGATGCGATAAATATAACGTAAAATCCCAAAAATTTTCGTCACCACGAAAACTAAATTATCCAGGTGCTAGGAAAATTTTATTATACCTTTTTGGAAATTAGATATTCTAAATAATATATATACACACACACACACATTGTCACATTGGCTTAGTTAATAATTCTACAAAATATTAATCCTATACTAGAAGATGGATGACTGACTATGGATAATAATAGAATTTTCTTAGATGTCATTAAATTTCGCAAAAAAATTTTTTTTTGTTTAGGATTCCACGTATAAAAGCTTCCACATTATACACTGTGTTTATATAGATATGTACTGTGTGCTTTTTTGGATTTTTATTTTATTTTTACATCATTAGGTCCCAAATGAATTTGTCTTCGCCAACAAATAAATAATAAAAAAAATATATAAACAAAAGTATTAGGCCAAAAGGACTTCTTGTTTGTGGCTTTTCGACTATATATCTCTATACATAGAGTACGCGTATAATTTTGACACGCATGATACGAGTATATGTCGTTTATACACGTAAAAAAAATTGGACAAAATAAATTGAACTATAAAAAAAATTGTGGGCAGATGAAAAGCTCGTAAAAAATTTGAGTCGCATCTCCCCCGTTCCATCGTGGATTAAATTATACAAAATTTTGTGTTTTATGTACGCAAATCCCAAATAAATTGGTGAACAAGAGAATCTGTGCGATGCCACAGTATAGCTCGGCGCTTCAATTAATTTAAATTAGCGTTTATTTTACCTGATTGAACTCTTTATTGGGTCGCTCGAACGAAACTGTACCTCTTAATCGAAATGATTGCTAGCCGCATAAAAGGCTCCTAAAGTGCATTCTAAAGAACGCCTCGACTGATTGAGTCAAATGCACGTTAATGTGATTAACATGATCTGTACAGACCAAATCTGGCCTAAAGCCTGATTCTTCCATTCTTAGGTTAATACATTTATTGTCTCGCTGACAAGTGAAACTCTCCAGTTCTTGCGTTCTATTCTTGCGTTCTATTCTAATTAATATGTGCGTCCCGCTTCTGGATGACAATTCTAACTTCCCGCTCTATTGGCGGATGGGAGTTAATAGTTTTGTTAAAGCTGGTATCAGGAAGTTCGTAATCCGGTTGGCTAGAGTAGTTGACCTCAACATGTGTGGTTAAGGTTTCACATTTCTAGCTACTTCTTCGGCAGCTACTTCTTCTGCAGATTAATCCTTATACCAGCTTCTTCATTTGTTTTGCTATGATCTCACATTTTCTCATAGTTTCCGTTGTATCCTGGTGACATACAAGTAGTGAGCTTTTATGATATTCTTCCAAGTTTCATCAGAAATCGTAGTGTTGTCCTAAGGTAACCGAGCACACTGGCACAATTATGATGATGAGCATTTGTTTGATTTAATGACATATATACTTGGCAACAATTACTCGTCGATATAGCGAGGTTTTCTCCGCCAATATAATCCAACAAAAATTTGCATTTATTGTATCCCAAACTTTCCGAATAGAGGATTCTGGCTGGAATGACCGAGTAAAAGCTCAAATCGATTTAAATACATGCGAGCACGAAATAAAATGTTCCCAAACAGAGGATGGCAAAAGTCTCCGACTTAGCAATTGGGCTTCCAAATGTCGCTAAGTTTTTCATAGGCAGGATACTTTCAACAACGAGTATTGTCTTGTTGGAATCACATCTAATGATATTACATGAAGAGGAACGACTTTGTGTGAACGGAGATTTGTTTCATTGAGATGTTCACATACAGTACTTTTTTCAAAAAAAAAATATTTGACCTGATAAGTTTTTATAAGCTACAATTCGCATAAGTCTCTGAGACTCAACCAATGTTTTGTCGTCCTTTATCTTCAATTTACGAGTATTTTGCGTCCTCTTTACATTGAACAATCTGTTTCTATTAATGCGAATAGTGTTTTTATAGCACTCTCTACGTTTTACCGAAATCTCTCACGTATGTTGGTTTGTTTGCTGCAAAAGCTCTACATTTTTGTGCCATGAAAGAGTGTGAAACTATTACAATTTTATCGAAAACTGATGGCTGTAAAGCAAGCTCTAGCTGCACAACAATCGGAATGGGACAAAATGCTATATTATTGTGCCTCTCAACATGACATCGCTAGGCATGTTGCTATATATCTGTCAAAAATTACTTGGACGGGTGCACATCTTCTGCAGACTTGGAAATAAGTTCTGGTTATTTTCTTCTTCACTTCTTTCACTATGTCCTCATATTTTCTTCTAGTTTCCGTTGTATCCTGGACCCTGGTGGCATAAACATATCGTAGGCGTTTGCGAGGTTTATAGCCAGTTTTATTAGTAATCCTAAGTCTTGTCCTCGGGTATAGCCGAACATACTGGTATCAGAAAGACGATGGGGTTTGGTTTCCAATATTCATAGTCCAGAGAAATGGTAATTTCTGTGCTTGTTGTTAAATCTCCACAGTCGTTTCATTTTACTTCACTGATACCCAATATCTCTCTATACTTATGCTAGGTTGGTTCTTTTCGTTAGAGCTGTCCAATATCCTATTCATCTCTGACAGCTTACAGTTGATATTTGGTTTTGCCGAGTTGTGCTTTAACTTCCCGTGTTTGTTTCTGTGATCTTTTTATGCTTTCAGATTATAAAAAATTGGTCCATCGAATCCAATTCACTTACCAGGAATTTTCGTTATTTAATTGTATTACATGTTTACGTCCATGATGGTCTTAAGCGGTCACTCAAGCCCAATGGAAAACCATTATTGATTAGGATTTCAACTAGTTCTCGTAAGGTTCCAAAAGATGATGCAAAAGTGAGAAATATATAATCGTTTTCTTTGGGTATAACATTTGGTACCGGGACGGCAGTGAATTGCTTCTATTCGTGCTTAAATTTAATTTGTGTCAAGCAAGAGGTATTGATTCTAACCTTTTAGTGCCTCTTTCGACGGCTATTAGTCAATCATTAACGTTAACCCAAAAAATTATTTGGTCCACACCGCAAACTAAATCAGCAAACGTGAAATCGACTGTAACTTATATCAAGAATGTTGCCATGCCACGTACTTCTTTGAACTGACCGAAAATTCATCTGTTTCTGCGGCATATTGTCAATTTAATTTGCATTTATGAGGCATGATTCACTTCCAACTACAAAACGTAGGATTACTTTCCAAATTTGTATTATTTTTATCAAACGGACAGATCTCTAGAAGATAACACCTATATGATGTAGGAGAAGGTGTCTAATCTCTATATAATTTAAATAACAGAGCTTGTGTTCTTTTGAGTTCCTCTTCCTACCATTATATTGGATCGCATCTCATTTCGAATCTGCAGTTGATAGATTGTAAAGATTGGTGGCTTCGTGGCACAATTGAATTTATTCCATTATTACGAGATATTCTGAATTTTTCCATTCGTTCAAGTCTTCTTTGATACTGCTCAACCGTCTAGCTCTGTTCATCACTGTTTGTAATCGTAAGATGATTTTTTTTAAAAGTTTCATTTTTGTAAAAATGAACCAGCTTGAAAAACTACACCACCAAAGCATGATACATTTGGTGTTTTCCATTGTTACTGGGCTTTCGAATTTTTAAGGGCCATTATAAAATACCTTACGAGTGCCACTCAAAATTCTTATCCTTCCAAACTATTTTATCGGTTTTACGCGATAATTCCGGTTTATTCACTTATTGGACTTGACGAATATCCCGATCGAGACAGGATTCAAAAAGGGAATTCCTGTGGAAGTGCAGAGTTTATGGGCCGAGGCAAATACCATTTCAGTACTGTATATAGACTGGCAGAGAGCTATGAATGTGACAGTTCTTCGTAAATATGACCCTAATCGGACAACTGGGCTCTGCTTTAGTTAATGGTTAATAACCAAACTATCAAATAATAAATACAAGATATTCTTAAAAGATTTAGGTCTCAAGAAGAAAAGCAAAATATAAAGGCCCCTTATTTCAATCTTGTAAAAC
Organism: Tipula lateralis; assembly: GCA_963932295.1. NCBI lineage: Eukaryota > Metazoa > Arthropoda > Insecta > Diptera > Tipulidae > Tipula > Tipula lateralis. The sequence goes on along the minus strand of OZ010737.1, from coordinate 183,177,985 downwards.
CGCACTCTATTCGAAAAAGCTGAGCCTAATGGCAAATAATCTTAAATGATAACTATATGACAGCTCAAAGTTATATAAAATTACATGGCTACTAAGTTCACTCAGCAGTACATCCTAACAATAATGCTCGAGGGAGCAGTGACGTTATTATTATAAAAATGATATTAAATACGATGCTGATGAAATACAAGCAATTATTGTTAGTATTAATATCCGAAACGCTAAATATATGGATTGGAGATCAAAACTAACAGCTAAGGAAAAGAGTTCCATCAAGCAATAATTAAATACGACTGCAACTGGCCCAGTGACCAAAATAATAAAAAAAAAAACAGACCGAATTGACTTCTGTATAATAAGAAAAATTCAGGTTGATTACAAGTGCAGGAAGAATTTGACTTCAGTTAATTCATACCTACAATCTCTCATCTACAATTAAGGTAGTAGTTACTCATTATGGTAAGCAACCAAATATTTGAACAAACCAGTTACGCAGAAACCACCAATAAGTAGAATAATGGTCACCTAGCGACAAATGTCAAAAAGCAGAACGTTTTGGTTCACCTCGAGCGCACCAGATCTCGCAACACTTAATCAACAAGATATATTGATTGAAAACCAAACAAGTATCTTGAGACAGGAAATCTTTTTTAACAAATGCTAAAGAAGAGAAGAAAGAAATCAAGAACCATATAGGCACTAAAATATCACCAGGATATGACTTGATAACTGGAGATATTTCGGAAAATTTGAAAATAACAGATTGGAAAGGTATTGGAAAATAACGGACATAATTAATGCCTCTGTCAAGCCTCTTTTTCTTGAAATTTGCGGTAGTAATAATGAGACCTTAACCAGGTAAGCCACTAAGTTAATTATGTCAAAACAGGTTGAGAGACTGTTATTAAAACGAATTAAACCTGAAATAAAAAACTCAGGAGTCTTTCCGTCCCATCAGTTTGGATTTAGAGAAAAATCATAGAAAATCCTTAGACGAAACCAAGATTCGTACAGACAGCCAGTCTAGCCCACTCTCAAACTATAAATATATTTGAGATGCTCGAAAAATATATTTGAGATACCCGAAAGCGCTCTGGCCTGTTTGATATCTGTGAATGCTTGATCGTAAAATGCATAAATGAATACTGGTCCGATTTTTTACTTGGTCAACAAGACCTGAAATCCTAATTAGTGGATTGGTAATAATCCTTCTCAAACTATAGTTTCCTGAGAACGAAAACGTTTCCTGGGAAGGGCTCCAAAGCTAAGGGATCAGAATAATTTTTCAGATTTTTGGTACTCATGTATTCCTGAAGTCCACGGTGATTTTCTTTTTCAGAACTGTCCCTTCTAAGTGGTCAGCAAAAGCTTTACCTTTTTGGATCATTGTTCTTTTATGGAGTTCCATTGATTGTTCTAGTAGGTGTTACTCTCTCCGTTTGACCTCAGGTTTCACTTTGACTGTTGCATATAATTTAAAAAATGTTGTACCCTTTCGTTCATAGATGTCGCTAATTTTTAAAATAACGGTCTTATCTTGTACTACTTAGCCCTGAATCTATTATATTCTTCTGAAGCTAGATAGTATCAGCTAACCTTCTTTTTTTGTACTGAAAGGATGATTGTGTCCTGGATTGGAAGTGATTAACTCATTGAGTTCTATTCTGAACATGTAATGGTAGCAAGGTGCTTTATAGAGGTGAGTGATGATGTACAGTGGCATGACAGCAATCCAATCCGACCTGAGCATATCAACTTTCTTAGTCAGATATTGCTTGTGCCATAGACTGTGATTGAAACTGCTAACAGGCGATCCGAGGAAACCATGGAAACGAACCTCTAGAAGCGTATTCACGGAAACGTGTACCCTGTGGTGGTTACAGTTCCAATCATGTATATCGAAATAGAGTATAAAATCGTTGGTTATTATTCGTTGATTGATGAGCTATAATAACACTGCCAGCCATTGATTAAACTGTCAGTTAATTCGATATTAACATTTATGCCAGTCTACGCTGAATTAAATTATAATAATTCGCTTGCGATGCATCAAAACCGTATACATGTACATGTATACCTGTCTTAATCTTAATATAATTTTCTTCATGTATCGAGTTTTCTCATCTCGGGCAAATATCAGAGAAACCACCATAAATAAATATTTATACCAAACTAATAACAATTATTACGATCATTTAAAAACTTGGAAGATGTATGTATACGATATATGTGATCCACGATACGGATGATCATCATCATCATCATCAACATTTCAAAAATATATTAATTTAAATTTTAAGATTTCCAGAATAAATCTCAATAATATTTTTTTTTGTTTTGCTTTGACTGTCAAATTGATTTGTTGTTATTGCTTGTATCATTTAGGGCTAAACAAAACGATATGTATAGAGGTTTGGTACATATATGCTATATACCAACCGCGATATATCCCAAATCAATCAAAGAGTTCGTGGCCTAAAGGGAAACAAATGGAATACATTTGTGTTCTGTTCTCTCTGTTATTTGTGTAGTTCCACAATATTATGTACATTTGAAATGTCGGAACACGCCTATTTTTATTTCTGATTATTATTTATTTGTGTATAGTTTCGAGATTAGTTATTAACAACCGAAACAGCCCAGAATCTTATATATTTTTATTGTTGTTGTGGTGTTTCGCAAGAATTGCATTTTGTTGCATATACCTCGTTGTATGCACCATTTTGGGTACACACACTTGTTATCGGCCAAATGGCGAAGTAGTTCGATGGGGATCTTGTGAAGTAAGATTTTCTCATAGGTATGAATGATAGCCCTGTGAGTGGGGCATCTATGTTTTGTAAGTACTTCGAACGAGACATTAGAACCATAAAATACAACCACACTATCCAGAGCTTGTCGTAGAAGGCGACTTAATTGGGTTGGATCACTGGGCCAAAACAAATCAAATGTTAAAAATGTCAACAAACTAACCAAAGTCAGATACCACCAATATAACAACGAAGTACCCGGAACATGCAGTCACTGTGGGGAAATCTGCCGTATGACAGAGTATCGGTTGGAACTAAAAGTGGAGACCTCATGTCTCAAGGCTATATAATTCCACACCTCGACCATCTTGGAGCTGGATTCCTCATTGGGCCACAGGTAAAAAAGGCTGTGTTGGACTTCCAAGCAGTTAGCCAACTTGTCAATTTTCTGTATACATGCTCCCACTGATATAAGCCAACCACAGCCAACTCAATTTACAATAATTTAGATAATCTGATGGACCTGACCGTGATGTCAGTTTGGTGATTGGTGACTTAAATACTGGAAACTGGCCAAAATCAGACCGAATTATGCAATAATATAGGTCCGTACACCCGACACGATACGATCTCACGGTTGTCCAAGACGTGATATCGTATCCTTAAACAGCATTTGTAGGCAGTGACTATTACATTTCCATCTTAGCTTTACAGTGACCATTACTTGGTCACTGCAAACCAACGATGGAAATTTTCGTACAAGTCAGAAAGGACAGGGGAATATAAAACGAGATTCGCCTGTGAAGGTTTGGTAAGAAACGTAACAAAAATATCAAGACCTTGCCAGCAATACCATTTCGCGATCTAATTACATATCTGAAGAAGTGAACACGGTCTGAAGAGTATTGAAAGTCTCTGTTTTTGATGACGTACAACATACTCGGTGTAGTGAAAACTAGGCCCAAACTAGGTTCAACGTACTAGGTTCACAATCGCTAGAAGAAATGAAACAGTTCTAGCTAGCAGGACAGCTAAACGAATTGGTGAACAAAAGAAGAACGAATGGTGGAAGACTAAAGTCTTTGAAAACAACACAGCAACGAGGGCAATTAAAGGAGCCATCGAACCGTAATTGAATAAACCCTGAAATAAAGACTGCGAAGATGATCATTGAGGAGGATCGAATCTATAAGGAATTGACCATGACCATGGAGACTAAATAAAAATCGGTCAGCAGGAGTTGATAAGATATCTTAACTCGGTAATTCAGAGATCTTGATATTCGGAGAGCTATGGCGTATAGCGAAATGAAGTTACGCCTGAAGAATGGAAAGTGGCCGCGTTATGCCTAATATTCAAGAAGGGTGGTCGCTTGAATTGCGAGAATTATCTCGGTATAGATCTTCTTTGTGCAACGAGTTACTTTCATACAATATGTTGGGAAGAATTACTCCTTTATGGCAGACGAAATTTTCGGGAACTACCAAGCAGTTTCCGTCCAAATTGGTCAGTCACTGATCAATTTTTTCGCTATGGATGCCTATTTCCAAGTACTACGAAACATCTCGCGATGAACACCAGTTATTCGTAGATTTCAAGCAGGGCTATGTGACTCGAACAATCGAGATTATCGAGATGACTCTTTGTCATGTTTGGATGTAAGAGTTGGACCTTGATATGGCCCAAAACGCAACGATGATGGCACATATCCAGTTCTTTTCATTCACGAGATCGGACATTTATTGAGAATTCCTGATATCGTGCATGAAATAAAATAACAGTGAGTACGCTGGCTCGATCACGTTCTCAATGCTGATCTAAGCCGACTAGAAAGCGATCTGGCATCTCTTATTGTGTCGCAGACGTTTGAAGAGCCAATGGTCCTACTGGAACAGGAAGCCAAGCGTCTGCACCAGGCTAATCTCACGATTAGTTTGGAGAAGTCACGGTTTTGTCTAAAGGAGATCAAATATCTTGGGTATGTATTGGATGAACATGGACAGCGGGTCGATCCTGACAAAATTACCGGAATTCTGAACTTTGCGACATCGTAGTGCATCAAGGATGTTAGGAGATTGATCTGATTGGCAGGTTGGTATCGACGATTCATTTCCTGAAGAAAACTGGCAAACCCTTTTCAAGTAATTGCATTCATGAGCCAGAAGCTGACTGCAACTCAGCGAATGTATCCAGCAACGAAGAGGGAGTGCCTAGCGGTGGTATTCGTCATAGAAAAGTTTAGGCCATACATCGATGGTGTGAAATTCAGGGTGATGTCTGATTGTGCCTCATTGATATGGCTTATGAACTTGTAGGATCCAGAAGCATCACGGCTGGCCTGCTGGTCGATGAAATTACAGCAGTTCGATTTCGAACTCATTCATCGGAAGGAGAAACATAATATAGTTCCAGATGCTCTCTCACGGGCAGTTGAATCCATTGGAATGGATTCATTGAGTGACCCAGCATTTCAACGGGTTAAAGAAGGAGTTAAGCAGAATGCAGCAGGGTATCCTGACTACAAGCTTGAGGGAAACAAGCTGTATAAGTATTATCGCCACCAATCTGGAGATGGGACTTGTGAGATGAGGTGGAAGGCAACGTACGCCGACGGAACCATAGGAAATGATCGCAGTGGATTACATGGGTCCATACCCGCGATCAAAACAAGGGAACCAATACTTATTGGTGGTACTAGATGTATTTACGAAATTCGTGATGTTGAAGCAGAAGGCGGAATCAAAATCACTCCAAAATTTTTTGGAAGGTTCGGTATTCCTGACATTTGAAGTACCATCCATCGTGATCACCGACAATGGAAGTCAATTCACGACGTTTAACTGTAAAGAGCTGATGGTGAACTATGGGGTTGACCGTCATATAGGTATATCATCCGCAAGCCAATCCGGCCGAGCGAGTTAACCGCAGCGTGTTAGCCACCATCAGAAATTATATCGAAGAAGACCATCGAAATTGGGATGAGCATATTAACGAAATCGCTAGTGTTTTAAGTACGGCGGTCTACGACAGCTCAGGATTTACACCATATTTCGCTGTGTGGGAAGGATATTAGGGGTAAGAATTCCACTATTCCTAATCTCATTAACGAAAGAAGGCCCAAGCGAGATAATGGAAAGGATCCGGCTACACATATGAAAAGTATTCACGAGACGATACAGAAGAACCTCGATTCACTCTAATCAGAAGAATTCACTCTAAATAAAAACACAAACCACAAATAGGACAAAACTTTTCCTATGACAGTGACACTGGTACGTCAGCCAAATGTCAAACAAGTTGGTTGCGTCCGGATAAGTAACCATAGTTGAATTGTGGTGCTACAATAAAGATGGCGTGAGGTAAACAGAGATGAAAGTGTATTGCCCGATGAGTGTTTGAGCTGAAGAGTGTAAGTGAAAAAAAAGAACAAGAGAGGAGATAAACAAGTAAGAGCAACGGGGTCTCGAGCCAACAAAGGGTAAATAAGAAGCACGTCGTTGGAGTGGTGGCCATTAAACAACAGAAGCAGTGAATGGGCTCCAGCCATGCCACGTGGATCAGCTCGATCATCGAGTGGAACGAGAGCGACTGTTGCGTAGGGTCGACTTTGTGCCATTTTCATTTGTCCCCTTCCAAATCCTTTATGTAACAAGCTCCATGTCTTACCAGCATAACTTCTCGATTGTTACACCCAGCCCGAAGGTCTCTGGCCAACCGTAGTGAGCTGACTACATTCGGGCGCGCAGACTGGTGCCCAAAACCAAAGTAAATTTGTCTGCTAGTTGGAAAGGTAGATGAAGCGAAAGGGGGGATGACGGCCCAAATATGTATATATAGTGAATGGAAATATAGTGTCAAAAAAAAAAGAAAAGAAATATTTTTTATTTGTAAACGCGTACGTCACAATTGTCTACAAAAATATGAACATGCCCCGTAATCGAAACCGATGGAGTCAGACATTTATATACTACCCTTTCCACGTCACCACTCTAGACTGGCATGGAGCAATCCAATATACTCCACTTGTTCTGTTTAACAACAAATCGGCCACTTGTTGAACAAATCATAACAAAACATGTGTACTCGATGAGTATTTTCCCCATTTTCCCATATTTCATTCAACTCGAGAGTACAAAACTTATACGTTTTGTTTGATTAAAAATCACTTTTAAGTTCAATTAAATCTATTCCAGTACAACAACAATGGTTTTCCACCACCAATCCACCATAACAGTTGTTTGGAAAAACGATTAATTTTATCGCAAAATTTTCACAAAGTGAAATCAATGAATGAACTTTTTGTTGAGTACGTTGTTGCGTATACATTCGCTATGCTCGTCGATGGGGATGATATATAAATATAAAGTTAAAGGGGTTGAGGGGGTTGTTATAAAATGATGGTGTTTAATTAGATTTTTATTGTTATTCATACAATTTTGTGTTGTACGATAACACCAGAAAACCACCCCGCAACATAGTTTAATCGCTATAATGATGATGATGGTGGTGATTTTTAATTGAAGTTTAATTGATTAAGTTGGATGTGAAAATCATTTTTTGGTGGATCGACTTGCATATACGGTCGGCGAGCTTAACGTTGGTATGGTTTTATAATTATTTGGATTAAAATTCGCTCGTTGTTATAATCTCACAATACATGTGAACATGCTTATATAAATTTAGGGTTCCAATTTGCATTTCGTTAATCTGTTGCAATTATACAGTTCTGTGTTGTCTGTAATTTGGACGTTCCAAAACCACTCGGTTAATGACTCTCACTCTCATGACGTTTATATAATCGGTACAGTATAATAATAACCATTGCTTTACTCCTGGTTGGGCTGAGGGTTTTGCAACATAAGCTGATAAGCCTTAGTCGGTCCATGAGATTAATGAATTTCGTTTTCTTCCATCTAGGCATTATTAAAAGTGTTTGAGACGAAATAGTACGGGAAAGAATCACTTTCACAAGTGCATAATAACGATCCGTGTAGGCACAAAAGTATCTAGTGTCAACCTATAATCAGAAATAAGTAAGCCTACAGGAGAATCAACTTAGCCACGCAGGCTGGACTGTTAAGCCATGGGCCACTGGTAACCTTATTATAGGATTACTTAAACAGGTGGCAACGTGGACACAAAACGGCCCAAAATGCAGGCGGAGAAGGAAACTCCTCACAAGGTTTTGCCTCCTAACAAGGCTAGACCAAAATCCTTCAGGGATATTGTGAAGGACCGTTTGATGGTGCTAGCCGTCATAGACAGGAGTCATGAAGATGGGAGCATCACCATGGGAAAATGGAGCTTGGTGTACAATGCACTAAACTCCGTTTTCCTAAGGATCCTGAGAGAAAATCCAGGACCCCCTCCATCCTGCAGAGATGCGGGCTTGCATCAAGGGCGCGTTAAACTTATAGCGTGATCTGATGTCAGATCAGTGGAGCTATATAAAAAGGCTGTGGCGGAGGTAGGAGAGGTGTGGCAAGGCGCGAAGCTGGTGGCTGTAAGCAGGGAAGAGATTCCTAGAAGGCCAAGAGCACGCGTCTGGCTGCCAACCGAACCAGCTAGCCCAGAAGAGATTCTGGAGATAATCAGAATCAGCAACCCCGATCTTCCGACAGGAAACTGGAAGATCGTGAGGCAAGAGGATGCAAAGTGGGGCTCCATATTATCAACTATGATAATCAACACGGAGTCCCTGGCGCCGCTTGTCGCAACTAAGGGAGTAATCGACTTCGGTTTCGGGTCGATTACTCTCAAAGTATACAAAAAAGACGAGGCTGAAACACGAGAGGAAGGCAGCCCGTCCACAACTGATGCAGTTGCACTTGGAGGAGAGACAGCTCAACCGATGGAGCTCTCCGAGGTGACCGCACTTGGAGAGGAGATGGGCAGCCAACTGTCCCTGGTGTCAGACGGAGAAGACCTGTCGGACCCAAGGGACGGAAGGACTGCAAACGTCGGGGAAACAAGTTCCATGGAGGGAGAGACGGGAGACACCGGCGACTCCAATGAAAACGAAGGAAACTAGCCTGCGGTAGCGGGGAGTAAACAGGTAAGTAGGCTCAACTTGGTTATGCCTAATTTAATACAAATTAACCTACACCATTCAAAGGCGGCGTCGGCCGCCTTACTCCTCAGACTGACTAGATCAGAAGAGGACGTGGTCCTTATTCAAGAACCTTGGATAAACACCAACAGGATCTGTGGCCTTAAAATGAAGGGGTATAACTTATTATACTCAAGAAATTCGGGGAATATCAGATCCTGCATTCTTGGAAAAAATAATTAAAATATGTTCCTTCTTCCTCAATACAGCAATGGTGGCGTAACTGCGGTCAGCCTAGAGGTTGGTGGCAGTATATTTTGGCTGGTCTCAGCCTATTTGGACCGGGACAAACAGGTTCCGCCGATAACCTGGGGGGCCTGGTCCTCGAATCGTACAAGAAGAAGATTGTGGTGCTCCTTGGATGTGATGTAAATGCGCACCACGCAATCTGGGGAAGCACTGATATCAACGAGAGAGGTGAGTTACTTTTTAATTACATTTTAAACAACAACCTCATGGTGTGTGATATTGGGCAAGAACCCACTTTTATTACTCAAGGAGGTTCTGGACGTAACCTTCGCCTCAAAAAACCTGTACCCTTTGGTCAGGGAATGGAGAGTGGCGAAGAAACACTCCTTCTCTGACCATCGTTACATAACATTTAGTCTTAACGTTTCCCCTGCCACCCGGAAACCTTTCAGGAATCCCAGAAAGACAAACTGGAGCAAGTACGGGGAAACCCTTATAGGACTACTATTACCAGAGACCCCTGAGCCACCAGCGACAGTGAAAGAACTGAACAGCATAGTGGAAACTTTCACAATTGCCTGTAATCGGTTCTTTAACGCTGCTTGCCCAATAGTTAAACCTAGGGGCAAGCAAAAACCGGCATGGTGGTCCAAGGAACTGGGGACCTACCGGAAGGCGTGTAGGAAAGCATTTAATAGAGCCAAAAGTACGAGAGAGGCTCAGGACTGGGACTCCTACAAGGAGGACCTCAAGATATACAAAAAAGAATTAAGGAAGGCACAGAGGAAATCATGGAGACTCTTCTGTGACAAAATAGAAGAAGTCTCCGAGACCTCTCGTCTTATGAAGACTTTGTCTACCAATCCAACCAGTCCCAGTTATTTAATTAAACCAGATGGATCCTGGACTGCTTCTAGTAAGGAATTCTTGGAACTTCTCATCGAAACCCACTTTCCAGGAAGCTTCGATGACTCGACAGGGACTGGTTCTCATCAAGAAGCAAACGTAATGCGCATAGAAGATATCGTAACCAAAGAACGGATCCTATGGGCAATTGAAGGGTTCAAACCCTATAAATCGGCGGGCCCTGACCGTATTATTCCCGCGGAGCTTCAGAACAACTCGAGGATTATGCTCCCCTGGTTGGAGGTAATCTTCAAAGGGTGTTTAAAACTTGTCTGTATTCCGCGGGAGTGGATGGAGGTCAGAGTGATTTTTATTCCGAAAGCGGATAAGTGCTCGCAGGGCTACCCAAAAGACTTAAGACCAATAACTCTATCATCCTTTCTATTGAAAACCTTGGAAAGGCTGATAGATATCTACATACGCTCAAAAAATAGACCTAGAGACTGGGCTCAGACTCAGCACGCTTACTGTAAAGGGTCTGTACTACTGTAAAGGGTCGCAATCAAGTCGCTGGTTTCTGTTTATCTAACGTCTAGAGTGGCGTTGGGTTGCCGCTCGTCTCTAAATGAGATGAGTGAGCATTTCAACATCCAGGTAGTCTGGGTCCCCGGCCACTCAAACGTTATGGGAAACTGCAGGGCGGACGAACTAGCGAGGTACGGTACCACTCTCCAACTGCTACAGGAAAGAGCGAAGTTGGGGAGACCCATTAACGCACTCAGGACTGTGCTTAAAAAAGAGGCGGAAGCCTCTGCGAACAATAGGTGGACGAACATCGTCTCATGTAGAGTAGCAAGACAAGTCTGGCCAAAGCTGAACTTGAAACGCTCAAAGGCACTTATCTCCCTACGAAGACGTGAACTTAAAACGATCGTGGGGATACTCACAGGACACTGCCTTCTTGGAGAACATGCGAGAAGGCTGGGTCTGGAAATTAAAGACTTTTACAGAAGCTGTAGGGACGAGGAGGAGACGTTAGTCCACCTCCTATGCTTATGCCCGGCTTTGGCACACAAAAGACATGAATATTTGGGTAAGTTTTTAATGGACTGCCTTTCCGATCTCGAAAACTGTAATGTGCGAGACTTTTTACGCTACGTAAGCAGCTCTAACTGGTTCTCATAGGGGTAAAAGGGGAGTAAGATCCTGTGGTATCACAACGGACCGTTGCTGGTCTAAGTGTGCTGTAGCAGCCACTCAACCTAACCTAACCTAACCTACTGTGCTAAACCTTCTTTGTAACGATGATAGAGTGTAAGTAAAATGAATGACTCGAAAGCACTTTGTAAGCACCAACCGAGTATGGAGTTCATTGAGGTAATTCCTCTCAAGTGTCGGGATGAATCAGGAAAACTGAATCTTCACAATTTCTTTATACTCTAACATTAAGATATATAAAACTATATCTTCCCATTAAAATAGTGTATCCTTCAAACAGATTGACAGATTACGAATTAAATGCTTCTCACAAAAAATATCAGATCGTACATAGTATATACCCAGAATAAAATCCTTCAAAATCAAATTGAAAATATTGTGGAAGGCAGAATAATTTAACAGAAGTCGAATATGCACACCAAAGTGTATTGGATGTTAATCGTTTTGATACGATACTGCGGCTGCTTGATCGGTGATATCTAACCAACCAGAATAATCAGTTCGAAGTTTTAAAATGCAAGATGCATATAATGATAGTGATTTTGGGATCTCTTCTTCCTCCAGTCGATGTATATGTGTACACATCCCTCGATACACGTTTTCATCTTGCGTTAATAAGAAAATTTGCAAGTCTCGAAATAAAAAAACGTCGTTCTTTGACAAATGATTTAGGATTGGTTTTTTATGTTCTCAGAAATAAAATGCAATTCTTTTAACCGTATATTCTTCTTGAGATTTTAACCATCTACAAATACACGTAAAATGATTTACTTATTTAAATCAAATTATAAAAATTTCATGATTTTTTTTGAAATTGTCGGCAAAAAGAAATTAAAACGTCTTAAGTTTTATATTTAAGACGCGGGACGTGATCGTATTACGAAAATCAATACAATATGTACATATTAGAAGTGTGGATATGGTTGATTACAAATCGCTTTTTTAGAATATAATTATCTAGAAGTTTTGGGTTTTTTCGACGTTTGGAGCTAAACTGTATTCGGTATACACAGTATATATCGGTTATGCAAGGCGCAGTTTAATGGCATAATCACAATACATAAGATTATCGAATTTTTTTTTTATGAATGAATTCGTTTGGTGGTTACAAATTTAAGACGACGATATGTCTACGTTGTAAATGTGCTTTTGATTTATTTGCAAACGGTAATAAAACCAGATCGCGTTCTCGAATTCTAAACAGAACTCGCATATTGTGATAAAAGTCAATGTCACCGCTGCTGATATATGGCAATCAATTAGACGAAGATTTATATCGATATGAGAATATACTGTGGGAACGATGTCTTATGAACTGAGAATCACGGTTAGTTACTGTGGCAACAATCTGACTCTATTGGTGTCTATCAGATAGTGGTCACTATCCAGGAATTATATTGTTGGCCGATGAAATCTCACGTCTAAGACAACTTAAGCCAATCCAATCCAATGTGGCCAACTGGATGTTTTTGCGAGGAAATAATGTACTTGCCACTTTGAGACGTTGCGGAATTCCAACACAGTCTTTTCTAACTGTAGCCTATGAGGAATGGAACTCTTAGATTTCCGAGGTTATTTCGTGAAGCAATGGAATACACGACATCCACACCTTTTTTTACTCCCAGTCACTCAAGCTCGATTGGCCCATTTTTTTTGTTGACGTATCTGTCACTCAGGCTATATTGGCCCATTGTGACATCTCACTATATTACTTTACGTTTCGGCTATAGGTCCGATTTACGTAAAAACCATCTTCATATTGCATAGCTTCATGCCAGCCTATAGTACTGACATGGAAAATGGGACGGCACACGGATTTTAACCTCAACTGGGTCTAAGATGAGTTCATTCGCACCACTGATCGTACCGCCCAAACGATCGATGATGATAATCCCTTTTTTCATCCTGCCCCTATCAGGATTCGAACCCGGTGCGCAAACTGGGTGGTTGGCCCATTGTGACATCTCTTTCCAGACGTATCTTCTCAGTACCGAAATCTGTTCTTCTAATGAAGTCCAAGATAGCTGATATCTTCAAAGTCCTCAGATGATCTTCAAATAGGAATTGTGATTCAAAGCAGTGAACATTTGCGATGTTCCAAATCATTCGAAAAATATGATTATTCAGGGATCCTTAAAGTGCATCTATCATAACTCTTAGGTCTCCACGTTTTAGGCGATCGAATTTCTTTCATACATCTGATAATGCCGTCAAATGTGCCAGGTGGTCTAAGACTGCTTTTTTGAACAATCTAGGTTCTAACGGCTGCCGGTCAGAAATAATTGCCTCCTACGACAAGGTTTTAGTACTGTGGTGGTATTGATCTTATGTTTCGTGCGATATATTTACGAAACAGGCGCCCACACACTAAGGGCACAAAGTATAAGTCAGAAATAAGAACTTTAATTATCATTTAAGTTTCCAGTGTATTACATGTCATCACGATTAGAAAATCTAAACTTCACGAACCAGTTCACAGTTCTTCACTTAAGACTTCCAAATAAACACTTATTCTGATTAGTTCTGTTGGAGGTTCAAACTGAAGCTGTGTCTGGTGTCCAGCTCTAGAAATAATTAAAAATTGTCAAGGCCATTCGTTTTATTTGCAATAGAAGGCCTCTAATATCAAAAAATCTGCTTTTTGAGGATGTTTCTCCAAAATACATGGTCATGACTCCTCTCCTGTTCCTCCAACCATCTTCGATACTCCCTATTCCACATACACTATCGCATATCCCTGTAAGGTTCTCAATCGATACCAGTCAAGATACTATCTTTTTAATGTACAGATACAGAAGGGTAGTCCCAACAGAGATTCAATAGCTGCTGTCTGACATATTTGCATATTTACTTTAAATCTGAAAAGGTGTCATCGAATTTGTTTATGATTATAACTAGATCATCGGCCTTATGTGCAAGCTTCCATCAATTATTGCTCAGTCTACATATAGCTCGTTTTTCTCCAGTTACCATAGAAAAGGGTGAAATGCCTCCTTTAGGGCATCCTTCTACTGATTTAATGGTGACCGAATCAGCTGTTAAATTTAGTTGTGACATTCCTTCTCTTCAAGCCATAAGGAGTGTAATCGAAAACTCTCTCAATAAAGACGAGATAGGTTAGAGCCGACATCGTAGATTTGATAAGCGAACTATTTTTTTTGGAGTTTTTAGAGAGAAACTCTTTCCCAAATCTCAATGTGTTGAGTCAAAACCTTATCCTTTGTTTAAAAGAAGAAGTTCTTGGACCGCTAATTTTTCTTCTTTTACCAGTGAAATCTGATTTTGTATGTTGAAGCAGAGTATAGGAATTATGACATCTCATTCAGGAAATTTGAAGTTTGTATGAGCCACGGGGTTCCATATTTTTCCCGGTAGACTGTGTATTCTATAATAAGGTCTACCGTGTTAAATCGGTTACTGTAGCCTGACTGGTGCGATATTACTGTAAAGCCTAATAATCATATGTTTATCTGAATAATCATATGTTTGAAAATTCGGAACATCGCAAATTTCGAAACAGGAGGGGGAAAGGGCGAGAAGAAGAAACTGTTGAGCACTTCTTCCAAATATCTTGGACTTAATAAGAAAAACAATCAGATTTCGGGAAAACATTTGGGCAGAGATGTTACAATGGGCCAATCCAGCCTGAAAAAGAACGGAGCATGGTGACCCTGAAAAGAACACTAGTTGACGTAACCTTTTAGACCGATATACAGTATCAAATGTCCAGGACTTGACATATCAACGTTTTGGCAACTCTATTTTTACTAATCAGTTGATATTCCACAGCCATAGTAACATTTTTTGAATTGTTGAGTATTTTTGAATGGCATTTTTAACATTCGGGTTGGTCATTAATAACTCATGTGGTTTAATGCGTATTGGAGTTTGACATTCAAGTAATAGTCGATAACACATTCAATATTGCACATACTTTTTTGGTAAACTAGTAGGAAGATTTTTTAACAGATGGCGCTTAAGTTACAATAAAATTTGATAAGAGATAGCGTTGTTTGTTACAAAAAAAGCAGTCAATTGACCAAAAAACCACTGTTTGGAACGTTTTTTTACATTTTTCATGTAAATTATGTAAAAAACAGCGTAAATTACACGAAAGGTAAATTACATGTAAAAAACGTAGAAAATACCATTCGCAGTGCCATCTGTTTTAAAATGTCAAAAATTAACTTTTTAAAACAGATCAAAATCGTATTTGCAAAACCAGTTAGTTTTCAGGTTCACGTTATTAGTGAGAAAGCGATTTTTTGTCACGTTGACCCGAGCCAGTTAAGATAATTTTTACAAGTAGTAAGTAACTTTATTCTACATCAAAAATTATTTTGAAATGCATTATGTAGTCGAAATTATTTCACAAATTCTATTAACAGATGGCGCTTTAGTTACAATTAGATTAAATAAGAGATGGCGCGTCAGTTTTTTACAGAAAATCATATTTTACTTTTTTTACATATTGTGAACAGAATCCAGCGAACTAAATGAATTATTTTAATGTTGTACACCGCCAAATGAGAAGAATTAATTAATAAAATATTACTTTAGTCGCCTTTTAAATTAGTTGTATTTTTACAAACTTGTAATCGCAATTGAATCTTGTACAATAATTTCTACCCCTTTTATACATTTTTTTCCCCACAAATTAACAATTTTATGTATGTACATAATTTAATTAGAGTTTTCTCAACTCTGATTTTTCATCACTCGTTGTGCAGCTGTCATCTCACGACTGCTAGTCAAACTAATCCGGTGTATGAGATGAATTATTGTGCTATATGTTAAGCGGCCACATTGATGAAATATCAATTGATCCCAACGTTGACATTTGATGTTTTATTCATCATAATTTTCAGTGTATTATGTTTTGTCGAATGATTGAATATAAGTTGAGTATAAAATATTTTAAATTATGTTATAAACATGTACAATTAATTATTTACTATTTTTCAGGAATATCATTTTCAGGAACCTATAACATTCTCCCTCCATTAAACACTGAAGTGTTCAATTTATCGGTAATTGGACTATTTTGCTGACTGGCTTTTTATCGGTTGAGTTTGCTGTTCTCAATGTTACTACCCTCACAAGTCCATCGTCTCCAGGATGGATGTCAACTATCTTCGCTTTTAACCATTGACATGGAGGTAACCGATCATCTTTTACCAAAACAATGTCGTCACGTTGTAGATTGGGTTGTGGTGTTTGCCATTTATTCCTTTGTTGAAGAGTATGTAAGTAGTCTCGTGAATACTGCCGCCAAAAACTGTTCATCCTTTTATTTACTTGCTCCCATCGTGTAAGTCGATTGGTAGATACCGATTCTAAGTTGGGTTATGGTAGTGAAGTTAGAGGGGCCATTGTCAGGAAATGGCCTGGAGTTAATATGTCAACGTTGCTTGGATCATCTGACTTGTTTTGGCACAATGGGCGTGAATTTAAGATGGCTTCAATTTGGCATGTTAGTGTAGTCATCTCCTCGAAGGTTAAATTTGAATTGCCTGTCACTCGTATGAGATGTGCCCTTACCGATTTCACTCCTGCCTCCCATATTCCGGCAAAATCTAGTCGGGCACTATTTACTGAATGTGAAGAAATGGATTTTTCATCCCATATGACAACAAACGAGGAAGAATTAGCTGAGCAACAGTTCAAGACAAATATGTCTACTAAAATATACCTAACCATACTTTACTTGGGCAGTCTCTTTTTCAGGCAACTAAACGATTTCAGTCAGTTGAACGGCGAATGTTGAAAGATCCACACTATAAAGAATTATGTGTAGAATTTATGGAGACATACAATCAATTGGGTCATATGACAAAAATTGAAGCGATTGAGGTTTCCACAAATCATCAACACTATTATCTGCCACATCATGCAGTGTTGAAAAATTCAAGCAGCACTACCAAATTAAGGACGGTGTTTGTTGGCTCATCTAAGACTTCAAACGGCCAATCACTGAATGACAATTTAATGATTGGTCGCATGATTTAACCAACATGATGGTCAATTTTAATGCGATTCCGAGGGCATCCTATAGCGTTATGTGCTGATGTAGAGAAAATGTACCGCCAGGTTAGAGTACAACCCAAAGATACGGAGTTCCAGCGCATAGTGTGGCAGCACTCTCCTGAGTTACCCATCGAACATTATCGGCTCAATACAGTTACCTATGGAACTTCAGCAGCACCATTCCTAGCAATTCGATCTCTGATTCAACTAGCGAATGATATGGAACAACACTTCCCTCAAGCGGCTCATATAATACGAAACGATTTTTACGTCGATGACCTGTTGTCGGGAGCTCTAAATATCAATGATGCCATCAATCTAAAACGGTATGTAAAAATAACCTTATGTAAATTACACGATTTTTACATGTAAAAAACGGTGTAATTTACATCGTATAATTTACATGTCTAACAGTGCAAAAAACAATGAAAATTATTTTGCTTCTGAATTTCTTGCTAATTATTATTAAAAGTCGTCTTGTCGAATGGATCCCTGGTTTGCTGCCATGTTCTCCGTGCTAGCCCTTTTTTTAAGACCATGTTTTTCCTGGATAACTGTTACCAATTGTTTGGACGCTGTTTTTTTAGTATTGTTCCACGCGACTATCTAAGTGATATCAGTGGAGTTGTCTGCCTCTTCCTCTAGTTCTAAAATATATTTAAGCAAATATATCATTCGACGGGAAATGGTTAATGCGGAGGAACTAAGCTTTATTGCATGCTCATTATGTATAGACTATAATTAAAATCAGATTAATTTATTTCTTTATTTTTAATTTCTTGATCTTAAACTCATTTATTTAATTTACTTTATTTATTTTCTTTTATAAATATAATACAATACCTATATCGCGAATCAAAACAATAAATTGTAATAAAAAACAAATCTTATCTATATAAATTGTACAGTGTTGTGAAAAGTATACGAGTTAAACACTGTACATAGGTATATAAATTTCTTATTGCTGCTTTTCCTGTGTTAGTCTTGTCATCCGCACACAATTCTTCTTCCATTAAGACGGAACGAACGAAATTAATGAATTTTTGTGAAAATTGAAATCAAATAAAATGTAGAAATGAAATTAATTTGCATATTTTATTATACGCGTTTTAATTGTTTAGTGAATTGTTCTCACCGCATAGTATTCCCGTATTCGTATCTATATAGAGTGTCGTTTTGAGACGTCTTCTTTCTATATACTAAGGTGTATGATAAGAATTGTTTTGTACAATTAAGATTGGAAAAGATTTTGTCGTGATTTGCATATCTTACCATGGATCGGTTTTATAATTTGATATGTTACATACGGAAGTGGCACACATAACGGATCTCGATGTTCTATTGCGATACTAAATTGCAGTGAATAATTATCATTTAAATTAACTGAAAGCTGTCAAGCATACATGAACAGTGAATAAGCTTTAACTACCAGCGATAATGGCACTGAGGTTAAAAGTGGGAGATACTGGTATTCAAATTATTGAGTAACGTGCAATAGTATAGGTGTGAAAAATTCAAACCAATCATCTGCTCAAAGACCTGTTTGTTTCGGCATGATTGGTATCAAAATGATCTCTTCCTTCTTTGTTTTAATAATAGTATATATATTTAAAAAAAATAATAATCTTCTTGTAATGGTCCAGAAATCGATTGTTTGAAATCAATCAAATTCTGGGCCATCATCACAGCCATAGACAAAACAATAAGAAAACTTTGATCAACCTGATCAAGTGTTTAAATACCATCTTATGGGTCTTGTATGAACGATGTTTAAGCTGACGTATAAGGTCGACTTTAAAATCCATAAATTCAAACTGGCGAGTTTTAGCGTCACAACCGACGTTTCAAATACTGTTTTCGCACCAGTGTTGAAACAACTCAATAACACACGTCGTAAGAAACTTGAATTGTACTCAAAGAATCCATTCCAATTTGAAAAGCCTATAGACCATTTCATGTCAGATAAATTGTGATTGGCAATCTGCATTGACGGTAGATCAATCATTAAATGCCTCAGTGTTAATAGTTTCTTAACACCGGATAGTAAAGAGTCTCAAAGCTCCCAAAAGTGCATCAGTTGAAAAGTATAAGTTTTGTATGAAACACTTTCGTAGGCTAAGACTTCTATTTTATGCTTTCTGATGATAAATATTTGGAATGGGGCTGAATAATTGTCGATTATTAAAGTGACTTGACTAGCTCAACGTGTGGATTAGATAGCTAACCTATGACTTAGGAAAAGATTTCTCTCACTGTAATTTACTCAAATGACGCAAATGTGAACCTCCTGTTGTTTCGAAATTTAGATAATGTTCTTTGATTTCAATTACTTGATTGTGCAAAATGTTTTTGTTGACCACTGAAGTGGTGATACACAAAGGTTAAACCTATACGGTACTTTATGGAACCCGCTCGGCTTGATATGAATATAGTCACAAAGAAAGGATAACCAGGTGCTATTTTCCTGAGAAATTTACTTCTAAGCTTTAATCATCCATTGAGTAAGCAAGATAAATATTTCCGGTGAATCGTTGTGAAAGTTATTCCCGGAAATGACAATACCTTCAGTAGGATTTTTAAAGCTTCGTCAATGGTTCAAATCATTTCATTACGTTTCTCAGTTTTTCAACCAACGATTTCATAATTCTTTTGAGCCAATGCACGAGATTTTGTGTAACCTGAAGATGGCTAAACGGAGAGGTATAGCTTGGCTGTGTATATGGATAAAATAAACCAACTCGAGACACATCACCTACCTCGAAAATTGTACTGCTTAAAATCGTTATCTGTTCCGTGTAGACAACACAATGTATAGGTACTTGTTTAGGAGAAGCTGCCTAAACACATACACACCCACACATACCAGCACACACACACACACACAAACAAAATTATTCAAATCCCATTATTCATAATCAGCACACAATAATAAATAATCATCAGCATTCTGAAAAGAAAATATTAGGTGACAAAAACTATTTAAAAGCTTAAAAAAGCTTTACGTATGGTGGAGTAAAAAAAAATCCACCGCACCATCTCCTTATCGTCTTAATGCGTGATTAAATTTTTGAATTTATAATACGGGAGCGGAAAGAATGTCTATATGTGGTTTCAGTATATTCCTTACGATAAGAAAGTATTAAAGAAAACTATAAGATTGATTGTTACATAATACGAGTATAGGTGTGTGTGTGTGCTTAATTTCATATATCAGGAACATAAACAAAACTTTTTATTTCTTATAAACAGGATATGTGTACATACATATATGTGTACTCGTATATGTAGTTAGGTTTTATGCAAATCAATTATTATTTGATGATTAAATTGTTGATTATAAAATAATATTTATTTTAGATATGATGTGTTGTGGGTGGTTGATTTGGGTGCCAACTTTTCAAAGGGTGGTTTTTATGGTTTACACATTATTGTTGATTATGTGGTGTGTCTAACAACATATATGTGTGTATAGTGGATTTAAATTGTTGATTTTGTATTTATATATTGAAAAGCATTTAGTTCGTGGATTATGAGAGAGATAGACGAGTAGTTTGGATATACCTATATATATATAGTGTTGTTGGTATAGTTTTATTGAATATAAATTGTTGTTAGGTGGATTAAATAATGTAGAAAATTAAATGGTATTAATTGGTATTTGAAAATTAGTTTTAATTATTTTCTAATTGACTAATTGATTGACGTATTTCCGAATACACTCAACATGTTCATATAGTGGGTAAATTAGGTATTTGGTAGTAAGCGTTTCACTCTAGACCAATAATTATATCACCTCTGATAAGATAACCAAACGTTCACCTTTGAGAATGATTCTCCTTTACTTTGTATGTTGATGACGATGACAGTCAAAGCATAGGTGCCGGGGGTGACATAATGAAGCCCATTTGGAAAACGAATTCTGAGGAAAAACCCCTGAAATCGCTTAACAGGTCCCTGAGCAGGAATAATATATCAGTAGACTTAGTTCACTTCGTCTACCTAATGGCAAGCTTAATTCCTCTAAAATTGGTTTGACAGCACAGGCGATCTACTTCTCACTACCCATTTCCCGGGATGTAAAAGCATTGCAGCCGACAGTTCTGGTGTAGTCACCAGCGATTTGAATGCAATTCCCCATTGGAACTTAGCCTGCAGATTAATCAATTATGAGGCCGTACGCTTGGAGCTGGTTCTCTTTCCAATCATTCAAATCTTTCATTCCTGAAGGAATATTTTCTACTTTATGACAGCATTGATACCCTCTCATTAATGAACATTTACAGCATCTGTTCTAGACATGTATCGCTTTTGAGCAGAAGTATATGTGTGTCCTCAACTTTTGTGAAATCTTTAAAAAGGAATGTTGATAAGATATTAGAGACCAACATTTTGTTACCGCTCAGTAAAATCCTGTGACACTGCCTTACATGAAGTCGTTACTAGGCTTGAGAGATATAGACTCGATTACGAATGCATGTAAAAAACTTGGTATCGAACTCAACATCATCGGATGGATTGCGAGGTTCAGAATCCCTTTATTTCAGTCAAGCTTCCAGAGGATGCCCGCTGGGAGGTGTATTTTCACCCCTGTTGTGGCTTTTGGTCATTAACGAACTTCTTGTTATTCTTCGTGTGTCCGAATTTATCACTCAAATTTATTCTGACGACCTGGTTGGGGCAGTTTCAGGCAAGCACCTGAATAACTTATCAGTAGAGTTTGAATAAGGGTTTACATGTGAACCCTTTTAAAATCGACATAGGAAAACTGCAGCTTTTTCCGGACCATCACTTTTCGGTTTTAAGGTTCCTATCCCAGTTTTAGTCCATCAAAAAGGTACATGTTGTTTGGTTGCCTTTCGCTTGATAAGTCCTGGGGCGTGGAATGCTTTCGGCACTAATTCAGGCACAATTTATTTATGATTTTCAAATGAATCTGCTTCTGAACAGGGTGCTGGCTTTGGTTACTACTGTCTATCGTATGATCTAAGAGTCTCAGGTAGTCTGGGGACTTACTGTACTATTCAACAAGTCGAATTAATTGTGATTACTCACTGTGATTTCATCTTTTAATCTGTCCGTAACTTCTTGAACAACCCTCTAATCAGCTTTAAACTGGTAGGTGACTGAAAGAAATCTCTTCATTCAAGCAACCCTTTTCATAACCTTTGATCTGTAGGTGTGACGTTATCGATTGAAGAAACATTTCATTGCCACAAGATCAAAGGTACTGAAACAACTTATTCATATACACGTTGCCCGTAAATTTCAATCCCCCAGCACGATCATCACTCACACTTGCATCTGTTTACTCTTTTCCATAAGCAAGGTACATTTTTGCAACTTATAAAATTCTCTTTTAACCGATAACACATTTATTCAATCTAAATCGTGTCTCCAAAATTCTGGCATATCACCAGATGTACAGCAGGAACAGTTGACACCACTTTTTGGATCATGTTGAATAGGTTCATATTTTCCAAAACTAAACGGGTTCTTACAGTACTCCTCAAGTTTGTTCGTTCCTGCAACCTGGTTATCATTTCCATCTCTAACATGTTATCTTTCATAATCTAACGCCCTTGTAACACGCACGATGATCCTCTCTTTAAAGCACCTACTTCAGATCATATAGAATGTGTATTGGGGATGATTTAATCACCCCGAATATCACTCTATAACCTTTCATTTTCAACTTCCATTAGACTCTATACTACCTTACATAACATATCAGTCACACTAGGATGAGCTTCCCATTTCGGTTGATAACATCGTCTTACAATTATTAGTTAGTTTCTCCATGTGCGCTTTAAAAGTTAATCTGGGTGATCGACCCAGATCGCAAAATACCTAGTCAAAATCACAAAAAACCCACATCTAAGGCATTCCAAAATTTAGACTTTATAGCGACAAATTTCGAAGTAGCTAGAAATCTACTTACTGAGAGGTATCGCAAACTAAGATATATTGCAATTATTTTAAGTCAGTCTATAGATGAAGACGTTTGTTAGAAATGATTATTACGCTCAAACGGAATGACGATTTATAAGATATTTGTCGCAGAAATCCAGACCTCATACTATAATCCACCAAGTGCATGGCTACAAAGGAATGCCAACTATATCAAACAAAGTAAAATAATGGCATTTTTCAAGATATATCTTAATATCTACTTTAAGCGCGATGATCAAGTAAGTACAAACGGAGTATGGAGGAAAAACTGTATATATGGAAAGAGCTCCCAATTGTTTAAACAGATCTGATTTTTTGGGATCATCTAACATTCCATTCACTCATTCTGTTACATCTGAGAGTATTATCTTTCATCAAAGTGACATGGCTCCACCAATAACTTTTATCTAATAACATTTGCGTATACTGAATATTCCATTCACGCTCCCCATTCCACACTAAGGTTTCATCCGGCATGTCACTTATTACTTAGCACTGTTTAATGAAAGTTTAATGATTGCGGAGTTGGAATCCCACGCAAATGTACGCTTTCGTATCATTCTCAAAACTCATGATTCTTTTCCCATGCATCCATGCCAATAGTTTTCTTTATCTGTCAGAGGTTTATTTGTATAGTTATCACCCCTGTGATCTATTTCATATACACTTATAATTTTTGAACTCGATCAGCCTGCATATATATACTCAACACTAGGAAGAGCTTACTGTAATAAAAGTAAACATTTACCACGGTCGAGTTCTAAGTTAGATGACTTAGTATTTATACACGTTGTTATAAAATATATTCTAGTGAACACTGCGTTCAAATCCCATTGGAAAGTCAACTGGAATGTGCTATGAATTTCCACTATTGTATAATAAAACCAGAACTGGTTGAGACTGCCAATAGGTTTCCTAGGTTATATGTTGTGACCTGATAGTTTCTAAGCATAAATATCTTCGATTAGATTCTTAATTCATTTGCATATTTTATTGTTGTGTGATTATGCCACTACTTCCCCATGACGATATATGTAGGTTCAATTGGGAACATCCAAGAAGTTCTTAGTTCAATTGAATAAGAAAAATTGTTATAAGGGAATGGGAGTATCCGTTTGGGAGAGGATGCCTTAATGAAACAATCGAATCTGAATGACGGGGAAAAAGTTGGTACTCCTCAATGTCAATGTGTGAGCGAAAGATGGCATATATTAATATAGGATGTCCGCCGGGAAGGTATACTACTTTGTTTTGCCCCCATTTTGGTAAATGTTAGTTTTGACAGTTCACATTTGGCAGTCGTGAAGTAAATGGCAAATTTATTATGGAAAAATATTCGATAAACCACTGTGTTTTAACATTTTACCAAAATCAATCCTCGATTACTGTAGCGATGAGAGAGTTACGTGATATTTTTGGGAGAAACAACGTGCCTAGAAACCTCACTATTTATCGTGTAGTGAATGATTTCGAAGAAAGAGGGTCTATAGATGATAGGTCCAAACATGGGCCACAACGTACTGCAAGATCGGCTGAAAACATTACTGCTGCTCAAGAAAGTGTTCAAAATAATCTATCAACCTCAATTCGACACCGTGCTCAGGAGCTTGGTCTTCAAAGAACAAGTTTGGCCACAGTTTTGCACAAGGATTAGCATTTGTTTCCGTTTAAGATTGAGTTGACACAAGACCTTATCCTCCAGACCGTTTACGCTGCCGTACATATGCCAATAGGATGTTACAACTCGTCCATGACAACCCCGATTTTCATGAAAAAATCATAATGAGTGACGAGGCATATGTAAATAAATAGAATAGTCGGTTCTGGGCAATCAAAACATACAAAAGTCTTTGCACATACAAGACTTTGCAGTTTTGCACTTTTACTAAGTTTTAAACGCATTTACAAGCAACCCTTCTTATCAACTGAGCACCAAAGCTAAATTGCGTAAGTTCAATCTCTCTGAAGTTAAAACATCCTGACGATGATTCTTATATAAACATTAACAGAAGGTGATTAATTATTTAGTTCGGACGCAGCAATGCGAGGCCTAAGCAAATATCGAATCCATTAGACAAAAGCGGGCTTTCAATCTTTGTAACCAGTTCATATGAAGAGTGGTTTCAAAGGATTTGTCTGTATTAGAATGTTGCGTGTTACTGAGTAAAAAGAGAAACACTCGACCCATGTTGATTGTCGTCAATTGTTTGCTATGCAAAGCAGTGCTTTATCAGCTTTCTTGACACAAATCATCGTTTTCTCTTTCCATTCCTCGCGCTTACTCCGTTTCACCATACCAGTCGAATAAAGTTAAAAAGAACAATTGAATCTCTGCATGGCCCTGTGAATCACTCATAAAATGGTTTCTTAATGAACTGCGCTGTCTATATTCAAAAATTGTACCTGTATTGCATCTCATTAAGGCAACCTATACAGTATAGCTTCAAAACAGCAAATTTTTACCAATTTCTGGCCAAATATTCCAATCTCTTACATTGCTAAAAAATGGAAATGATTCACATACTCTCAAAACATCGACATCTAACTAACACAGGGACGCATAACTTAGAGATTTTGTGTTTATATAAGGAAGAAATATAAAGATTTGAAGGGTTCTAGCAGGTTCTACGCGCAAGTCTGAAAAAAACCAGTCAGGAACCTCTTCGATTTTGCACAAACCGAAAAATGCTGGTAAGATGATTCATGAAAGCAAATCATTTTTGATCTAAACCTTCCTATTAATGAGGCACACCTACGGAATAACAAGTCAATGTAAAAATATTCGCAGTGATAGTATCGCTCGTCGACGTTACAGCTGGTTGTCCAACTGAGCGCTTTGCTTGTGAGTTAAAACCTTCTCAGGTTACTTTTTTCTGATATTATATACCGAAATTCAATACTTCTGTTTCTACTGGTGTTAGAGCTTTGTAGTTGTGAGTGTGCGTTTGCTTTAAACATTCCATTTGGTAAATTGTTCGGTTCTGAGGCCTATTTTACTTCAATTTAGCAACGACACTTTATGCTTAATTTTTTATTAAAACATAGCCAGATGCCAAATGAATTTATAGGTGGCCGCTTTCCATTCCACAGCAGATTCCCTTATAAGACAAGACAAGGATTAGTTAATCATTTATCAATTGATTGGAAGCAAGGGATCGATGTTAAGTGTTGACTATGAAATTTCCTTACAGATGCATATCAGTCAAGTAATTACAGATTATTTTAGTGATCTCTTCCTTCTGCTTATCTGATTCGAAGCTTCATCCATTTACTCAAGAATTTATTAAAATACTTATTTACATCTGACGTTACTTAATGGAGTCTCAGTAGAACAGTTTCTAACTAGAAGATTGTAGACGAGGTTACTCTTTCTTTATGACTAACCTACACAAAGGAGACGACTAAGAATCATATATAAACCAAAAGTTAGAGACACCATCACAATCAGACACTTTAATCTTCACCAATGAAAATCTGAAAGACGCTTAAAGAATTATTTAACTCGTATACTGAGCCATCATGATAGACTTGGCTGCTGAAGGGCAGACTGGAAACAGAGAAAAGAAATTGCTAATCGAGACGTTGAAACACCTAAAACGGGAAAGTGAAATTGGTACTATAACGAATACTATAAGACAAATAACGAATGACGTATAGTGAAAATACATTGAATTGGAGGTCGTGGACAGCCCTAGGGAACTACTACACTTAATTACGTCTATAACAAACTAAGTCCATTTTCAGCGAGTGGCACTTGTCAGCCAAGGTCGTCATTAAATACAAGAATACCAAGACCAGATTGAGGAGTTTCTGGTCTCTCACAGGAGGGAGTGTAGATCACCCGAGAAAGCAGTGTTCACACAATCTTTAGAGGATCAAGATGCAGCGATCAAGTGCACTCATTCGCCTCATAATATTCACTTGAGATCATTACAAAATTTGGACGTGTTCAAATTTCAAAGGAGTGAAATTGAACTGTCTAGCAAGATGTCATTAGACTATTGAATTAAACTGTAGTGTCGATGTCACCCAGCAATACTTAGATAGGCCAAATATAACAAAATATATGCCGTAAATCAGTTTACAATCGCAAGGAAAAATAAGCTCGTTCAGCTGCAGTTCTCACAGTAAATCACACCTCAGATGGAGAATAATTTAGTGTCAAAACTACCAATAACTTGCTGAGCCAAAGTCAATCTCAAGTTGGAATACATCATGCAAAACAGTGAAATTCTCAAGAGACAACGTTTTTCCGGTAATCAAAGAGATACTTGGTCCACTGGAACATTATTCAGATCTCATCTCTGGTCCACTTGTGAAATCCTAATATCTTGCAAATGCTGATATAAGCTTAAGTTTTATAGGCAATTAGTCAGGCTCTTTTTCATGACTGGATGTGACATTTTTCCCATGCAGTGTCATTGCGTTGGTCCACCCTATTCGACGAATTGCGGCAACTTGCTACCAGAGATGTTGTTATAGGATGTAGAGTAACAAGACTAAAATAAATCAATGCGGCACTGCAGATAAAAAATTATCTAATTATTATTCAAGAAAATAAAAAAAAACAGAAGCCAAACGAATTAACATCAAAATCCCGACAGTCAAATTTTCTAATTAATTAAAAAAACCGAAAATCAAATAAAAAAAATTTATTCAAAAGCCGAAACCTTTGTAATCTTATTTCAAAATTCAATCTCTTACAAACAATAAATTTTGAGCTCTGTGTTTTGAATTTATTTCCATTTTGTCACCATAGGAATCAAACAAGCACAACAACAAAGCTATAACGAAAAAAAGCCTCGAGATTCAAACAACAACAACAACAACCAAAATCCAATCATGACAAATTATAACATTGAATCAAATCCAGCGACCAACCAAAAAAATACCTTTTCAATTCAATTAATCATTAATTCATTCATGTATACGCTGTGTACATGAATCGCGCGCGTAACCCATTAACG
Organism: Tipula lateralis; assembly: GCA_963932295.1. Classification (NCBI taxonomy): domain Eukaryota; kingdom Metazoa; phylum Arthropoda; class Insecta; order Diptera; family Tipulidae; genus Tipula; species Tipula lateralis. The sequence continues at coordinate 183,149,930 of OZ010737.1, read as the reverse complement.
TCGATTAATGAGCGGTAATTTGGGTGGCCACTCATTGCAACGCGGCCGAATGGGTTAACATAACATAACAAAAAAAATATTTAAACATTGTGTGACAAATTAAAAATATTCAAAATTAAAAAAAATTAATTTAATTAACATAATGATTTGACATTCATTGATTTTATGTAACGAAACGCGACACAGTGTTTTAGAAAATCCAGCAAATCTAATGTATCCACCTACATACAATATATATGTATATACGAACGATGGACGAGAAATTGTGAGAAACTTTTGACCAAAGACGTTGCGGGTATAGTAAAGGGTTATCCAATAAGAGATAAACGATATCAGGCCGCCACGGCTACGCCATGACCTATTCGTACACTTGCGGCGATATGTCTTCGATAACTTCACTTGAAGCTTGAAGTTCTTGAGCGACGCACACGGTTTCGATTCTTCACATCACTTATTTGTCCCAAGACCTCAAACTTACCCACCAGTTTCACTATTGCCGCTCGAGATGCTTTACGACGAACAAAAAGTGATAGATTTCACTATTTTTCAAAATTTTCACGATTTTTGACAACAGCTCAAATTCCTTCCACCATGTCCAAACAGCTCAAATTCTTCCACCAGTTTAACTATTTCCAGCCGAGAAGATGCTTCACAACGGCCAAAAGGTTATATTTTTCACCATTTTTGACAACAGCTCAAATTATTTCCACCATGTCACTACAGCACAAATTCTTCCACCAGTTTCATTTTTTCCGGCCGAGACGACCAAAAGGTGATAGATTTCACCATTTTTCAAAATTTTCACCATTTTTGACAACAGCTCAAATTCTTTCCACTCTGTCCCAACATCTCAAATTCTTCCACCAGTTTCACTATTTCCGGCCGAGAAGGTGCTTCACAACGACCAAAAGGTGATAGTTTCAACCATTTTTCAAAATTTTCACCATTGTTGACAGCAGCTTAAATTCTTTCCACCATGTCCCAAAAGCTCAAATTCTTCCACCAGTTTCACTATTTTCCGTCCTAGAAGGTGTTTCACGACGAACAAAAAGTGATAGATTTCACCATTTTTCAAAATTTTCACCATTTTTAGCAACAGCTCAAATTCTTTCCACCTTGTCCCAACAGCTAAAATTCTTTCACCACTTTCACTATTTCCGGCCGAGAATGTGCTTCACAACGACAAAAGGTGATAGTTTTCACCATTTTTTTAAATTTTCACCACTATTCCAATTCTTTCCACCATCTTCCAACAGCTCAAATTCTTCCACCGGTTTCACTATTTTCGACAGAGAAGGTGCTTCACGACGACCAAAAGGTGATTGTTTTCACCATTTTTTAAATTTTCATAATTTTTGACCACAGCTCAAATTCTTTCCACCACTAGTTTCTCTATTTTCCGGCCTAAAAGGTGTTTCACGACGAAAGGTGATAGTTTTCACCATTTATCAAAATTTTCACCATTTTTGACAACAGCTCAAATTCTTTCCATGTGTTAGTACCAATTGTAGTAATGTCGTACTTTTCACTTGTCAAATGTGAAATAATGACGGTTTCAAAATTGACAGCTGCCCAAATAGCAGGCTATTCAAAATTTAACCTCTTATTGGTATACTCCTCGCGCGCGCGTTTGCATACACAAAACAGTCTTATACGAGTATAGACAAACACAAATCAAAATGTTAAATCTGTAACAAAATTTTGAACAGATTACGATCTTCTATTTATAAAATGAAAATAATTTAATAGTTTTTGATGTTAGATTTTATGTTACTTGTGTCGTATACAGCCCATTAGGTGATTTTTCGAGTAATATCCTCCAAATATGATCATTCAAAAACAGAATGGTGCGCACGCGGTTTATGGTTTTGATTAATCATTTGTAATAAATTTTAGTCGCCGGATGTAGCTTAATGGTTAAGTGAGTTTCTCATCACGCCGCGGTCTCGAGTTCGATTCCCGCCGTTGACCAAATAAACATGCAACCGGATGACATAAAAAAAAAAGGCGTTTGTGTGTAAAACATTCGTTGGGCTGACCACCTACAATGTGCACCATTCGTTAACACTGGTTCGTAAGGTCTCAGTTGAGACGCGGTAAGGGCCGTTTTCGGCCTCTAAGCCATAGATTATTTTTTTTAATAAATTTTAGATAAAAACTTATGAATGAATTTGTTGCGGTTAAGTTGTTTAAATCTTAAATTATTTTTTGAATATTAATTCGTGACAGTGAGATTTGAATAATTTAATAGGTTTGATAAATACAATATGGCGTATGAGTGATGCTAGAAACACAGAAGAAGATGGAATACAATCCTCGGGTGTTTCCATCTCGTAAGTATACCTCTCTTTAGATTTGTCTGGACATTTTGGATGTTACACCTACCACACCCACTACATCACTCAAGTGAACCCATCGCTATGGGTTTGAGGTTGGTCATATAATTATCCAAATGCTCCCAAACACTATTGACTCCAAACACATCGTAGCGAAATTATTTAATTAAATTATTTTCCTTGGTAGGTACGCCACTGTCTTTTAGATGATAGTTACTTTTATTTTGAGAGTACAACTTTGCAGAACCAAGGTACTTTAACGTTATTGTTTTCCAATTATTTTACCTCAAAACATGGTTGGGAGAACATAACTGCTCTGAATCGACATTTTTTTCTATAAAATCAGCCTGAGCGAGGCATATAGGAGTGACGTTACTTCTTCGAAGAGATATCGACAGTCACTTTAAGGCCCTGCACCAATATAAATGGGTCAACCTACTTCCATGTCAAAATCATGGATGGACATGTTTCAAATGGAAATTCTGAATAATCTAAACTGCGATTGTACAGTGCAGGATCCTGAGTGATGGGGAAGAGTGGGGGGGCGAAACAAACAAAATTGTTTATAAAAATCCCGAATCAAATCACGACTGCTCTATATTAGTCAAAGTCATAGTTCCAAGTTAACTTATTTAACCAGGATCAATATTGTTGTACAAAAATGCTTGTTACTCATATAAATGATGACAGTACATATTCTGGAGACTTGAAAAGTTCAAAATTCGACCTGTGATGTGACTTAAGTGTTTCGATAAGTTGAGACCCTGGAGTAACTTGACCTAGAACTGAAGTCTGAGTAAAGAATCTTTTATAGGCCTTAGAGCTTTAAACGAACATTCTCAACTTGTCCCTCTCTTCAAGACAGTACTTATAAGGGTATAATATAAGGATATGGCCGATTTAGGACCAATCATTAATCAGATTTTGCTAGAGAACCAGCAACCGTATATCGATTGACATGAGGTTGTGGTTTATGTTCTACCCTAAATTTATGTTACACAGGAGAGTGATAATGATTAAGAAAATAGTACTGCCCTTCAGGTTCATACCAAATTAACGAGTCCAAATAATTTGTCTGTAAGGAAGAATCTGCAATATATTAAGACTGCATTAAAATCCGAGAAAGCTATACATACCACACCCACTGCATTACTCAAGTGTTGGGTCATATTGATGGTCATATAACTATCCAAATGTCCCAGACTCTATGGACTCTAAGCACTACTCTGTGTATTTACTCACATAATTTTTTCCGTGATAAGTACGCCACTGTCTTTAAGGTTATAATTGCTCCAATTTTGAGAACAAAACTCTTTGGGTTGAAAATAAATATGCAGAGCCATGGTGCTTAAAGGAAATTTAATTCCAATTCTTTCCTCCAAGAGTTTCCTCAAAACTCGGTTGGAAGACCATATCTCTTGAATCGTTTTTTTTTCTGAATAAAGTTAGACTTTACTGGAAACAACCTTATTTCAAAAAGACCTGGACCAGTCCTATAGAGTTGTCCCATCTTATCAAGAGAGATGGGACATCCTCGTTTCATTTCAGAATCTTTCAAAATATTCTAAATGCAAAGCAGAGCAAAAGCTTCTGTTCAGTACATTTTCCCCACAGACATAGTTTAGGGTCGCGATTTCTAGTTTGGGTCCAGCCAACGAACTTGAATTGAAGCTTTCACATTCGGAGGAAAGGGAGATTTATAGAATGAGAGAATTCGTTCTGGGAACACCCTGAGTGAATTGAAGAGCTAGGGGAACCAACAATATTGTTTATAGGCATGACGAATCAAATCAATCAAATAGGAATAGTTGCATATACATCGTCATATTGAGCTGATAATTAATCTTTCCAATCGTCAGTATGGGAATGAATGAGTCCTAGAAACCATCACCTTACCGCAGTTGACCAAAAATCAACATGCGCCGGATGACATAAAGAGCGATTGTGTGTAAAAGCATTCGTTGCGCTGACCACCTACAATGTGCACCAATACGATAAAATGGTTCGTAAGATATAAGTTGAGACGCGGTTTATAATCTATGGCCTCTAGCCATATAGAACTGAACTCTGAGTAACGAATGTTCGCAGAAACCTAAGAGCTTCAAACGAACTCGTCACTTTCTTCAGACAGTCGTAATTTGTATAATTTAGATAAAAAGATCGATAAGAATATAATCCAAGGTCATGGCTGATTTAGGACCAATCAGATATAATCGTTAATCATATTTTACTTAAAGATTGATGTTCTTCTTGAGCTATGATAGACTCACCGTGAGTGTCTTACAGAGTATTCTCAGATTGGAATTGTTTTTTTGACTTCGGACTTATGACATGTCCCAAATAAAAATTCTGACCAATTCAAACTGCGATTGTACAGTGCAGGGTAGGAGAAACAGCACTTTTTGTCCAGTATACTTTTTTTTTCAACAGACCGAATAACTAGACTTTCATTCAGAGGATAGAAAAATTTTGAGACAAACGCTTGCATGTCTTAGGAAACGATGTCATACGAGGCTAAACGAGCCTGTGAGATCGAGAGAGGGAGGGGAACAAACCGCACTGTTTAAGGCCATGGCAAATCAAATCGATTAAATAGAAAAAGTTGCATGATGGTGAGGCCTTATTGTCGTAAGCGGAAGAATGATGAAAGCAAGAACAGCATAAGGTTGTCGATTTGAACCATTATACAAGGTTATGGCGATCAAAAATTATAGAATAATCGTTAACCAGATTTTGCTAAAAGATTGGTTAATGTCCTTCATCTGAAACTGGAGTGTGACGAAAAATATTCTCACCTTTGATTACAGGAGTTCATCCTCTCTTGAGCTTGTGACGAAAGTAAGAGGTAACCTGCTGTATATCCTAATCTCTTTAGACTCGAATCACTTTGTCCCATTTTGGGTCGAAATGCCATCATAACTGACACCACTGTCGTAGCTAATGATAACTTAATGATTATTTTGATACTCCAACATGACACTTAGTCTGTAGACTAATTGAATATGAGATAGTGCGTTGGAACTGGTTCTCTTTCGAACCTTTCAAACCTGACACTCTCGATGGTATATTTTCTTTATGAATACGTCATTCAGTTCGACTACTAATTTTGGTATATTGTTCACCATCGTATTCAAGGTTGATGATACCCTTATTTCGGTGAACAGTGGTGTCTGATGGATAAAGTTTTGTGAATCCTTCTTAAACTATCTAATAGTTATAGTAACAAGGCAGAAGAACTTTGTAGCTTTTCCATCTACTTTTCTCATCCCGTTACAGTCTTGAACTCTCGGTACATATATTCGACGGCCCTTAATTTCAAATGTGCAAAGGCGTGTAACGTTCGAAGTGATTTATTACAACAAAAAGGTAACTGGTGCTCCCTTGACGCTTCACATAGTGAAATTTTTTTTAAACCAAGAATGGGGCCTTTGCGACTTAGAGTGGTTATGGCCAACTCCAATAATAATAATCATTATCAAGTATATGGGTCAATATCACAATGCCTTGCCGTTTAGTTCGAAAAACAGTTCGAATCAAACCTAGTTTGCCTCAGATCATAGTTAGGAGGTATAGAACTTACGATGATTGATGTTTGAGTATGAACCAACCAGAATGCACCATACAGTTCAGATATACATCGAAGACGTATTATGCTTGTGAGCTTTTGGAACCCAGAAGAATCCAGAAATAACCTACAGTCAACGGTTTTTTGACTTATCGGATACTTCGGTACACGGCAGGTGCTGATCTGAAAACGAAGCTTTGGTCTTTCTAAAGCTTTAAGTCGTGGCTCTTAAAAAATTTTATGAGAGGCGAGTCTCATCATCCGAATAGCTACGATCCTCTACCTCTATCGCAATCAGCTCTCGCCCTAGTACCCAACTGTGAGATTCAACAAATCTATGCCTACCACCGTACTTGGGCCGTTGTCTGGTCGATATGATAGAATGATTTGAGTAAAACCACCATCATTCGGTTGAGTGAAAGTTGTATACGATGCACCATGTACCTACTTCAAACGACACTAATCTTCTATGTAAATTTTTAATACTGTAAATTATATATGTTTTGTAGTTCCAACTATCTATCCAACAGCATACATTATGTATGTACATAAAGCTAAAATGGTTATGGTTCGGTTAATTTGAACAACATACAAACTATATATATAGAGTTGGTATTGTGTATTATATTGTCTTTGACGGATTGTTTAATTGTAATAAATATTGTAGAGCAGATTTTTTTCTACCATTTCGAACAGATAATGATCAGATGTGTGGTATTCTCTAACATAAATTATTGTAATATTTTATTAAATAAAATAATTAAAAATCTAAAATTCGAACCGAACCGAAAAATATGATTTGAATTGCTTAAAATTATATTATGCGAGGAATAATGATGAGTTCAAATCTAAATTATATCTGAACACATATAAAGTGAATGTCTTATTGCCATGCATGATGAGATTGACAGTTTGAATTTTAAATTACCGAATCGTGTATGCAAATTTATGGCAATATTTGGATTATATTTGCCAGGAAGATTTATTAATCGCAATTTTGTGATTTATAGTTGCAATAGATAAGTGCCGATGGTATACAATACCAGCTTGAACCTATATTTTGATTTGGAATAAAATTACGTATTTTTGGAGTCCGGTTACGAGTGCAGTTGTGAATTTTAACAATTCTTAGAAGCGGTAAAATGTCAAAAGAAATTACTGTACTAAGTAATTTAAATATTGAGAAACATTGTATGATTCAAGATACCGAATTGGCTATAACTACGTCACACCAGATACGTGCGACGCTTCTAGCAGTACTTTCCACAATTGAACTACAATACTACAGAATGGGTTTCTTGCGTATTTTTACACCATTACCCGACCCCTTAAATTCGTTCTACGTAACCATCTGTACATTGGATACCTCCATGCCAGTCGATGTAGTATACTGATGAAAGATAAGCGTGATGAGTCGGCCCATGAGTTTGCACTCCAACTCTAACTACAGCAGCTTTAACCAAATTTTTTTCAAAATTTTCTACTACCCTGAACTATCCCAATATACTACTCTGAACCATTCCACTTCTTCTCGTCTTTGAATATATTGCATTTACTTCCATTCGGTTAGAACTAGCTTACTGGCACTCTCCATTTGGATTGTTGAATCCGTTCATACTATTGGAAATAAGTTGAATTATTATTAGATGAGTTTTTTCAGTGTCTCTGAGTCAGTAAAGGATTATGTCTCCGCTTTCCATTTGAATTTCGATAATAAAAAGGTCAGTTGTCTCATTTGACCCATGCATTGGTGATTGTGGGCTTGTTCTGTACGGTCAACCACTCGTTTTGCCTAATTGGTATAAAATACAAATCTTGCGTTTATCGCGGGACATCCGGTTTTAAGCCTTACAAAATAGTTCAAGGGCTCCTTGGAGGTGTTTAGCTCTGTTAAAATTAACAACGGTTTAACTTTATATACGAGTTAAGGACGACAGTCGACAAATATCATTTTTTTTAATAAACAGAACAGAATCATTACAAGTGTACCCTCAGAATAGTGCATAGCTTCCTTAAGTCTAACATATTCTGGCTTAAAGATCAATTTTAACGCCGATCTACGTATAACCATCTGCACATTGGATAGATTCATGGCAGCCTATATAGTACTGACGAGAGGTGAGGAAAGACAGGATTCGACCTCAGGTACGTCACATTCCTAATGCCACAGTTTTAATCACTACACCATTTGGTCGGTGGGTCAAACACTTAATTAATACTTTTTAAAATTTTCACATTGGATTTCACTGACCCTATGCCAGAAGCAAATTTACTACCCTGAACGATTCCACTTCTTCTCGTTTTTGAATGATTGTTGGCTTATTCTGTACATCTAATTAACTCAAATTGCCTAAATGGTGCAACGTTCAATTCTTACACTTATCTCGGGACACCCTTTCCTTATTTAAGTAGAGATTTCAATACCTTAACAGGTTTAAGAAGAATCAATTACCTAAATAGTTCGTTGGAGGTGTCTTTGTTACAATTAAGAGTGTCTACTACATACATTTTGGAACACTAGATTAAAAATCTTATTCCAAAATCCGATCAATCATTAGCTTTACTCACTGAACTATCTTGGACTTAAGATAAATTACAGAATATTTTTGAGCCATCTCAAACCTATTTGTTAGGTCGTTCAAAAAATTGAGGCAAGAAGAATTCGGTTTTCTACCTCCTTATCCTCACAGCTACAACAGTAATCATATGAGAAGACCTATAACGTACTAGCTTGCTTCCCATAAACCCATTACAACGCAATTATAAACCATCTGTCCTTTAGTAAACTCCTAGCTTTCTCTTAAGCATAATTTGACAAGACGCAACTAGAATTTTAAAAGCCAATCTGCTGGCTGATTCATCCCCTTATCCATTTTTGAACCATCTGTGAAAAAGTTTAAAAATTCAGAAGTCAAAACTGGTTCAGCCAGTTTTCAGTGGGGTGAGTGACAGTAATTTCAGTTCTAAGGAATGATGCAGTCCATAGTATCAGAGACCCTTAATAGAGGTCACAAAATAGAAATCCCATAACAAATAGATGTAATGGAGACTTTAAACCACTGTATATAACGTGGGGTTCGTGTCCTCATCATTTACCGCACTGGGTAAATTACAACAAGAAAGTTTGTGGATTCATATCCTACCTGCTGACCCATATATTTTTAAGCGAACACTAGATGTATAGGCATGTTGAGAAGCTGTTCTCCTGCAAGTTGAGTGACAGGTCTAGAGACAGAAATTTTCATACTCCACAAAACACTCTATACCCACCAATGTGCTATCCAACTATCCCGAATGCCTCCTTTATGTTCAAACAGCAAAAGGGTGCAAATGTGATTCATGACGTTGTTAAAGACGTCCTCTATATCTTAAAAAAATACCCTTGGAATATTTCTTGGGTAAAAACACGTCACCAAAGGACCTATACATGGAAGTGTAGAGCTGTTTCCACAAATTTTTCCTTACAGTAAGCGGGTTGGCATTTCGATAACTTATCAGGCACAATCAGGCCTCTCTTTTTCCCTTTCTATAGGATTACAAAAGAATTTGATCCAGAATTCTAAGCGGTCTCCTAAGATATATTCGAACCATAAGGTTTAATAAATAGCTTGTAGGTCGTTTTGGTGAAGGTCCAACAAAAATTTTCTTGTAGTAGTCAACAGATTGCCGACTGGATAAATTGCAAGAGCAGGCCGGTTGTTGGAGTTACCTCATTGGGGCAAAACTGAAGGTTATTACTTTGAATAACCTCAGTGAGATCTTGTATTTTTATATGCAGAAATTCGTCCAGTCTTAGGTTTTGACATTTTTTACTTCGGATTAATAAGTGATGACGACTTCTTCATTGATTTTCAAGCAGCATACCCATTGTTCTCCTTGTAAACAGTCTCTTATATTTTTGACAGATGTTGCATCCTGCCCCTATCGGGATTCGAACCCGGTACCTCCTGCTCCAACTGCCACAGCTTTAACCACTGAGCCACCTGGGCGGTCTTGAAAGATTTAAACCTCACGAATTAGTTTAGTTTAAAGATAGGCTAAAAGGCCGATTAGCACATTGGATATATTCATGGCAGCGTATTTAGAACTGACGAAAGATGGAGAAAATGATCGACCAATAACTGGTGTCAAATTATTTTTACAACATGTCCCTATCAGGATTCGACCCCAGTACGGCATGATGGGTCAAACATTAATTTTTTTGTTGAATATATTACATCTCCTTCCATTCGGTGAACACTAGCATGCATTCCACTTCCGGGTTGACTTGTTCAAGCCACTCATATTACTGGAATTATGTTTATTTATCATTAGATACATTTCCTGTGTTTGTGAGTCAATAAAGGGTTATACCTTCGCTTTCTATTTGAATTTTGATGATAAAGTCCTCTTTCGGCTCATGGGTGATTGTTGGCTGGTTTTGTTCGATCAACTAACTCGGATTGCCTAAATGCCACACTTTCCTTATTTTATGAGAGGTTTGATCACCTTAGACAGGTTTAAGTTGATCGAATGATTTCACGAGTTCATTGGACACCTCCAATGAAATTGATTTCTAGCTTTGTTAAAATTGACAGTGTCCACTGAAAGCCAGGAGTGCAGAAAGACAGTTGGCAATTTATGATTTGTATTTGAACAAACAGAATGTCAAACCTTAGAATACTGCCCAGATCTCTTAAGTGTATACGAGATGCTGGCTTAAAGAACTCAGATTCGATGTAAATTCTCTTGACAAGCTCAAGAACCTATGTCTGCATCGATTATTTCACAAACATAACCAACTCAAGGTTTGAATTGTGAATTAAATTAATGACGTTGGGTTTAAGTCTCACTTATGTATTGAGATAGCAGTAACTCTGAGTTATCAAATTATGAGATTCATACAGTATTGCTATGGAAGTAGTTTGGCCCCCAGGTTATAATAAAGTCAATGAGTGGAAGGCTATATATCGTGACATCCATCTGTTAGGTCGTTGAGTAGAAGCGTTCAAAAAGTGAGAAGCAAGTGCGGAATTCTACATATTCTACGTCCTTGCCTTCTCAGCTACAACAGTAATAATATGAGAAGACCCATAAGTTATTAGCTTGCTTACGTATAAGCTCGTAACGTCATGACTGATGATAATTGTACAGATATAGATATTTCAAGGCTTGGCCGGAGTTGGCGTGTTATATAAACATGAATAGACCATCTCAAATTTTTAAGCTCCTAAACAATTATGAAATTAAGAAATTTGAGTTCTCAGGAATGGCGTATTCCGTAATATCGGGAATATATACTGTGCTGTATAGAGTGGAACTTCATCTCCACAGTGTGATGGATCGCACTAAGATCTTTACTGTCGGCCTCCAAATAACAATCCTTTATAATAATATTATATTCTTGCCCAAAGAAACACCTCAGTGAATAAATTACAACGAGAAAATTTGGATGCGATCCTGCGGTGGCGGGAACTCCTCGGAGTCCATAACTCCTCCAAGTCCATAAAAGGTGAAACTATTATTACCGCGAGTATCCTTTCCAATTACCGAGTGTGCTCGCGATGTTTATACAGTAAAGTGGTTCAAATATGATTACCTCCGGTTTGATGTTAAAGCCCATCTCTGTACAAATATTGCCAAGAAGTATAATATTCTTTGTATAAGAAACTTCACTAAAGGACCTACATGGGAGGTACATGGGATGATATTTCAATAACATCGCAGCACAATCAGGCCTCTCTGCCGGCCTCTATTTACCTTTCCATAGAATTACAAAAGTATGGGGAAATAAGTCTAAGGTCCTTGCGTAGATGAGAGAACTAACAGTTTTAAAAATAAAAAAAGTTTACCTTACAGTTCGTTCGGAATTCTAAGCGGTCTCCAAAGATGTCTTCTAGCCATAAGGTTAAATAGTACACAGATTGCCGGCTGGATAAATTCCAACTGAAAGCCAGTCCATGGAGCTAACTCATTGTGGGATAACTGGAGGTTATTACTTTGAACAACCTCAGTGAGATCTTATATTTTTCGACACAGAATTGCTTCGTACTTATAAGTTATAACGACTTCTTCATTGATCTCCAAGCAGCATAACCATGTTTCTCCTAGCAAACAGTCTTTTACATTTTACACTGATTTTTTCAGTTTTTCGACCTCGAGAATGACAGATGGTAACCGATCGGCCTACTAATTAGCCATAAACTCAACAATTTTTTTTAAAGGCATCTGAGTGTCTACTAAGTTGGAGAGCTCTCGTGTTGATACAAGTATTTTAGGAATCAAAATCGGTAGTGGATTACGTAAGATGGTTCTAAACAAGGCGCTGATCTAGAAATGTCCAACAAGTGTAATGACTGTTCATATCCGTATTTCCCCAATTTGTGTGGTATGAATTCGTCACAACCCAGGGTGACTCAGACCGTCGTAGTGACCGAAAAAATTCCTATCCATTTCATACGGTATTGGTAAGCCGATGTAAGCCAAAAATGTTGGTATTACTCCTATACTTACTAGACCCTACTACTGTCGTAATTAACTAACATAAAGATTAAAGCGAGAGTAGTTTAGCATTTAAAATTCCAGTCAGGGTTAATTCAAGGTTGCTTAAACATATGGCGAATCATTACTTTTAAGTGTGGTGAAATTGATCTAAAGATCTCTTGATCTCTTTCATGCCACTTCCATCCGAGCAATCAAATTTTTTTTTCTATTTTTTTGTGTATCCGCCACTCAGACACAGATTTTTCCGTCTGCACATTGCATAGCTCCATGCCAGCCTATAGTACTGACATGGAAGATGGGACGACCCATGGATTCTCAACTCAACAGGGGGCCCCTCAGGCTGTCTGGTCATTGTCACGATACGGGTTTTTTAAACATTTACTCGATCCACTTTACTCGTAGTGTTTTAGCTTGATATACCAGCACCCGATATCCCCATTCCAACCATACTTAGCTCAATTAAACAAATAAATAAAATCTTAAATCACAAAACACCAACCCTTAAAGAATCCCCACATCAAACAGACACACACACCAAATATATATTTAAACGATCGATCACTTCTACACGTTACTGGACATACGTTCACAGTTACGAAATGAATGATGATTTGTAATTTTAGTAAATTAACTGGCCGCTGGTAATCTGTGTGTTTCTCTTATTTATTGTGTCCATCAACGATCCCCTTCGACGATACACAATCAAAAGTTAATCCAATACTTTGTGATCGATCAATCAAATTTGTAATAACGACATATTGATAATTATTTTCTTGTGTGATTGATTACTCGGACCTAGTGTGTGTATTAGGGTGCTCCTATACACCATAAAATATAGGTACATGTAAGTCTCCAAATTAATTGCACTTTGGGAGACGTTGCACGGAGATGCATGCTTCGTATATAAAATTAATTATTTTATTGTTTTCTCAACCAAATACGCGAGTACGCTGCTGTACATGGGACGCAAAGGATACAATTATATTATAACAATTGTTATTATGGTTTTTGCATAAAAACATAAACAGAATTAAGCGGACGCGATATTATGATTATGTTGATGATGTACAAATTATTTTTGCATTTATCTCATGTAATAATGGTTTTGTTGGATTTTAAATTTTTTTTTTTTTTTTTGTGGTCACAAGATTTTTTGTTTTCCACATTTTCATCCCTCAAAGAAGAAGGGTTTGTATAATGTGTACATATACGAATGTACCATTTTTGTGTATATGTTCACGAATGCGAGAAAAACAAATCTCACATACTTTTAGATAAAAACATAAAAAAAAAATTAAATAAATAAATATTTTTCTTTTATCTTTCCTTTTGAAAATTATAATAAATATTATGTACGTGTGGTCAGTGTTCATATAAAATAAAATTTATTTAATGTTTATTTATAATTTTTTAATTTAAATATATTTTATTGTTTTTAATCCTTTTGTGTATATGCGGCGTGTACAGTGCACGAACAAATTATATCATGAACATCTACATTTGAATAAGTATGCCGGGAAGCAAGACTAGCTGTAAATTCAAATGCTCACTCATCTCATTCAGAGACGAGCGGCAACCCAACGCTACTCTTGAAGGCAGAGAAACCGAGTCCATAAAGACTTGACTGCCTCCAAACTGTCCACATAAATTGCGATGTCGGTCGAGGATACCACATTTTGTCTCAACCAGTTCAGGACCTCCTCCAACGCTATCACCTCTGTCTGGTACACGCTGCAGTGATCACAGAAACGAACTGCTATATCTACTTCTTATTTATCACAAAATACTCCAGCTCCTACTTCACCGTGTAGCTTGGAGCCATCCGTAAAGAACTGCAATGCTTCCGTTTTCACAGCCGACCCGCTCTTATCCAAGGGGCAGGAAGTTCGGAACCTTTTCTCGCAGCATAAAGTCGGTGTAACATAGTCTAGATTCCCAAGTTTCTTGATATGGCTGATAGTCACGTGGCCGTAATCGCAGCCATCTGCCTACCATAAATGTTCTCTATCCCTTTTTGTGCTAGCCACCAAACATAAATACAGGTCTACGGAAGTGAATAGCCAGTGTACTAGCTCCGGCTTCAGGCCCCTTCGCTTTTCGATGGCGTTTATACACGGACTATACATGGCTTTATTAGCCTTGTTTTCTCTTTCGAAAATGTTGGGTTTCCAACTAAGCTTACAGTCCAAGATTACGCCTAGAAATCTTGCCTTTCCAGTTAAAGTTAGGCTCTTGCCATTTAAGAGAGGTGGATCTTCTACCAGTTTATTATATTTCCTAGTAAATAGTACCAGTATAGTTTTGGACGAGATAATTGATAGTCCACATGTGATGTGCTTAAATATTTACCAAAGACTGCTATCGATTCGTCATCTACATAAGCGATCACTCCGATACCCTACCACTCTATCTCTAACAAAAACCCATTGATTGCTTTATACCAGAGAAGAGGCGACAGAATCCCTCCGTGTGGGGTTCCTTTAGACACCCACCTTCTGATGGTGGGTTCCCCAGCTCCGAGTTAACCATCCTGAACCCAAGCATGTCATTGAGGGTAATCCACCCCTAGGAACGACAATCCCTCCAGAATTGCTTCCGTCTTTACCTTGTTAAAGGGCCCTCAATATCAAGGAATGCCACCATACAAAACTATTGCGAGAATATTGATTTTTTAATTGGACTTACTAGCTGTGTCCACAGATTAAGCATGCTGAGTCTAGGCCCCGTCACTAGGCTTTATTTTTGAGCGTATGTAGATATCCATAAATAATTCGGTCAAGAACAAAGTGCCCATAGGATCCGTTCTTTGGTTTCAATATTTTCTATGAGCAGTGAATGTGCTTCTTGGTAAGTACTATAGTCTCTGTCGAGTCTTCGAATCTTCCTGGAAAGTGGGTACCGATGAGAAGTTTCAAATATTCCTCACTAGAAGCAGTCCAGGTTCCATCCGTTTTAATTAAATAACTGGGACTGGCAGGATTGGAAGACAGAATTTTCCTAAGACGAGAGGACTCGAAGACTTCTTCCATTTTATCGCAGAAGGGTCTCTATGACCTCCTTTGTGAATTCCTTCATTTGTTTTGCATACTTTGAGGTCCTCCCTTGTAGGAGTCCTTGTCTTGAGCCTCCCTAGTACTTTAAACTCTATTAACTGTTATCCTTCACGCCTTCCCGTAGATCCCCAGTTCATTGGACCAGCTCAGAAGTCCCTGAAGTTAGTAGTTCTATAAGCGTTTCCCCATACTTGCTCCAGTGTGTTCTTATAGGATTCGCTCTCTAGGAAAAGCTTTCCGGGTGGCAAGGGAAACGTTAAGGTTATGTAACTATGATCAGAGAAGGAGTATGCTCTAAATTCTCTGACCATAGGGTTCATTTTTTCTTAGTTGAAGGTTACGTCTAAAACCTTCAGCCGAATTTAAGAAATAATCAAATTTTTAATCATATTTTAAACCGTATACATGGGCCACCACTCGAATTGCTACAAACTTCACGCTGCTGAAGCAACGAAACAGTGCATCAAACGCTGGAACTGATAGCAAAAGTTTTCAAAGATGAAAGTCATCTGAATCTGGAGTCCAAGACAGAACGCAGTTCAATTGGCACAAAATTTCAATAGCATGGGAAGCACATTAAAACATGAACTACGATTGAAACCCTGCAAAAAAAAACTCTAGATCTAACTCTTGCACAAAAGTCAGTTCAAAACGATGATGTTTGGTTAGAGTGCAAATCAAACCATCACAATTTAAACCATCGAATTGTTTTTGCGAATACCAGTGCCTACACTGAAAAAAAAAACGTACCGAAATTTAATTAAAAACTGCATTAATCCAGTGAACTTTGTTAACGAGTTTGCGTCAATAAAGCCAGTGATTATCCCAATAAATGTGGGTTTATTAATTTATAAAACAAATTATAACTTTATAAATAATTAATGATTTTCATGTATATACATTTATTAATTTCGTTAACTGTTTAATTAAATAATCTATGTACAGTTGCATTGGATACATTAATATTCCTTATTAATTTCAAGAATCTTCGTTATTAGCTTGATGGACTTGGTTCATTACGTAAAGAAGTATCAAATGTAATATATTTATCCAAAATTTTCAGTTTGATAAATTTTATTTCTAGGATTGGTTAACTAACAAAATAGAATCCATGCATGCATTTTGGTCCAGAATTGCATTTTTACTGTTATTTATAAGCGGACAAGTTTGTACTCTGTATTGTTGTCAGTAAGGTGGACGTCATTGTCTTATTAAACATAAGCTGTTGATAGGAAAGATCACCTTAAGTATATTCCTATTAGACTGATGTTCGAAGTTCGGATTGTCCAGTTTTTATATACTTGTGTTATCAACAGTACTCTAGCGAATTTTAATTTTAACATAAATTTTAAAGCACTTGCACTCCCACTTAACCAAAATTATTTGGTAATTTTAAAATTATGTATTAGGTTATAAGTTACTAACAAAAGTTAATTATAATCAAGTACTGACAAATTTGCAATGGTATTATGATCAGAAAAATTTGATGTAGCCCAAATTATAGTATTAATAAACTGGTTACAAACTCATAAAGCTAATTATTAAAAAATTCATAATATTAATTAAACATTTCATTGGTTCAATACAATTTTTATGTAAAAAAGTTGATAAATCGAGTACATTAAATTATTTTTTTCAGTGTACATCTCGTTTTCATTGGTAAAGGTAGCTCAACAAACAAACCGTGAAAAAAGTTTCAATGATGCTTTTCTACTTTGAGCACATGAACAAATCTGGACTCCATCCCACGAGCGCTGGGGTTTTCCAACATTTTTTACAAGAAAAAGTTCCCAACTTCCCTTTTTCATAACAAAGACCACCATATTTACCAGGTAGCATCAAATAACGACAGAGAGGTGGCAACAGCAACATCGCCCGAACTTATTCGAAAGGTGTAGTCCAGAATTCAATGCAATCCCGATAAAGCTCAAAAAATACTATACGATAAAAGCAATTCAAAAGAGCACATTTAACACTTGCACAAAAAGCACTTTTGTTTAACCTAGCAAGAGCAAACATTTTTACTATTCTCCAGTATGTAAACATATTGAAACGAAATGCCTGCATCAGTGATGGTTAGGGCCGCGGTAACTGCCTCATGACGTAAAGATACCATTCATTCGACATTTCAACAAGACTCGACACCTTCCTGTAAAATATTTGCCAGCATCATTTCTTGACAAGCACTGCCACCATTTGTTCCGGACATTTTTTCGGATTTTTCATATGGTCCAGATGCTGCAGGCAAGTATTAACTAAAGTATATGAGTCGATGATCGCGTTAAAAATTGCGCTTCACCAAAAAAGAGGCAAAATACCGACACAACATATTCATGCAGTAAACCGTAGTCTTTTCGGACAGAATCGATAAGATATTTTACTTACTTACTTCTGGGCTTACGACCCTCATCCGTAAAAAAGCGAAGGTTCAATAAAAGCTTTCACGGATTTATCCACTCAAGCACTGAAGCTCTTCATCTTGTAATTTTAGTCAAAGATCCACCGGTAAAATTGATCGAAAGTGAGGTACTGAATAGTCTAATCATCTGATATCTCACAATTCATGGTACGCATTCAAAATAGCAGCTTTTGTGTCAGCTCTTCTTAACATATCATCCACGTAGGTTTAACATATCACCCACTTTTAATATTTTATCAGCAATGGGACCGTTTTCAGCTTCGGGCTAGTTATTATTGCTAGTAAATGTGTAGTAAACTTTTGAAATAGGCAGTATTATTATTACAGTTATAGGTATGCAGTTATAGGAACAGTGTCCTGCTACTATCTTGTCTGAATGATTACGCACTGAAGGTCTGCTAAATATATGCCTTGCGGATTCTGAATCCTTTCAACGATGGATTGAAACAATTTTTCTAGTAAGTAATCGGATGTGGATTTGATTATTTGGATAAACGTGTATCGTTATTTGACTCACCCATATGTAGTTAGGTCGCACCAGATTGTACCTTCATCCGAGCGAGCTATGTGATTGATGATCACAAGCAACCTAATAATGTAACTAGGGTGTTAAAACGATTTCTATAGAAATTATAAATGTTGATGATTTGTTGTAATTAGTCTATACGCATTATGATTATATGATAGGCAACAAAATATTGAGTAAGCTTGCCATCATATGGTTCATAACCTGTTAACTTTTGGATTCAAACAGAATTCGGAAAAGTCATCATCTCAGCTACGTTTAGATTTTAACTTTCCAAATCACAAAGGTCTGGTTTGTGTAGAAGTAGTGGCTGATGCATTTTCGCGATAAGTGTTCTATAATCAACCAATTATTTTTTTATTATGCAATAAGTTTGGAAGATATGTCGTTTTATTTTGAGAAGATATCAGAGGTCGCCGGTTATAGCTTAATGGTTAAGAGAGTTTCTCACCACGCCGCAGCCTCGAATTCGATTTTCACCGTTCATTTTGACCAAACATTAACTTGCACCGGATGACATAAAACAGCGAGTTTATGTAAAACATTCGTTGGACTGACCATCTACAATGTGCACTAATCGTCAAAAGGTTTGTAAGGTGTCAGTTGAGACTATAGGTAAGGGCGATTTACGGCCTCTAAGCCATAGAATAATTTAATCAGAGGATTTCAAATTGGCTGTTTAGCACATCATTCCACACATTTAAATAGAATAGAGATCAGGCTAAAGGATGTAATTTTTGAACACTACCCTATAACTTTTCTTCATGATCTTGTAACCTATCCCAGTACAAAACTCGCTGTGAAGATAAGTGCAAGGTGGTCGTCCCAGTGCTTCATCGGATTCTATCTTTGTCGCAATACTGCTGTATGGTCATTTCAATAGGTTTCATTTTTCATGTTATTACTGACAAAAACACAAGCTCTAGGTCTCGAGCAGGTATCACTTACCAAGAGAGAGCATAATGTCTCTGAATCAAAAAGACATATTTATATATTAATATATTGCAGTTATATTTATGCGTTGTTCTATAACAGAGGACGTCTCCTTTGAGTGCTGAAAATTTATTTGCTAAAATGGTATCCAAAAAATTCCAATCAAGCTGGGATTGTGGAGGATAGTTTTTGTCTGACTCTCCTCAGCTTTCTTTGCGATATATTTATTACGATCTTACTAAGAACGAAGAAGGGTTCCAGGGTTCAAAACCAATTGCTTCCATCCTTGGTTCAGATGGCTTATCTAAGCTAAGGTGAAGTAGTATGCGTGTTGGGTACGTGCCACAACATGAAATTTCTTGTATAAAATGACATTAAATTGTATAAAATGACATTTAGGTAAAAAAAAAATTAAACCATAATTTCATGATGGGGCACGTGCCATAAGTCTTTCGGTTGTTTTTTTTTGGCCATATATAGTCCATTAGTTGGTCTTGAGTCTCGTATTTTGACATTTTAGTCACTTTAGGGTAACTGAACAATCTAAAATCGGGTCCGTAACAAAAGTGTACCTCTTACAGGTCTGAGTAAGTCGCAGAACAGGTTAATCATAGTTCAGCTCCCTCCGAGGGTTGTAGAGTAGGTACAGCTTCGAGGAATCCACTTCAGAGAACTATCGCTTGCACACCGCATGATAAGCATGCCGTTATACAGACCACAAATGTAAAAAGCCAAAGGATATCCAGAAACACAAGGTGTGCTTATCACATTTCGAGCAATTTCGAGGAAACAAGGGCTTCGAGCCTGTCTTTGACAAACACTTAGCACTCGCGAAGTACAACTTCTCTGAAGCTCAGTTTTGGAATTACTCTCGAACCCTAACTTCAGTTGACCTGTGACTTCAAGTCAGAGAATACCCTCTGTCTTTGATCTGGTTCCTTAGAGAGGGTGTGGTCGTATCAAAAATGATTGGTTTGACGAGGAAATTTATCTTACTGTTGAACTATAAAACATAAGCTACAATAAAGCACAAAATCGATTCTTGACATGAGGACAGCTCACCATATACTTAAGAACTGGTCAACTATTTACCATTTTGACCAAAATGGAAATTTCTTTGTTTCAACTGATGAGGTTTACTTGATACTTGGCGTGATCATTTTAAAGACCTATACTTAATGTTACACGTTTGATCTTGGGTAAACTTGATAATCTGAGGGAGAGATTATCAAAAGCTACCTATACTGCGGGCAGTTACGGTCTGTTTCATCTTAAGATCACAGAAACTCCAACGCTTTCATAATTCTATGTTAGCAAAAGGGGGTTTCCAATAACATAAGTCATTTCTTCGTTGAGTATCTCGATGCCACCCCCTAGTAATGACTTGAAGAATGGGTTCATTCCAACATGTAACTATCACAACAACTGACTAAACATTTTTATTCGGCTCAATTAGCAGCAGTGTTCAAACCCGGTAAAGGGAATCTGTAAATGATCTGGCATCGGACTTTTGACAGTAAGTGAGAAATGCTATTAAGGCACTGTCTAAAAGCTAATGAACAACTTCACGAGTGTTAATGGTCCCAACAAATTTATAAATATTTCCATCACTGTATCTATAAAAAATTGCTATATCATCCAAACCTCGTGAATTCCAAAACCATCTTATTCCATACATTACCATATACAGCATTTAAAAGATTTCGTCGCATACACACATCTCTTCAGGTTATAATATGGGACAGCAAGAGTATCATCCTCCAGCATCCCATATTTTCCTCCCATATACATAAATTCATTTGAATCAGATTATTATATTGTGTCTCCAGAAATTGTATACATATACATATCCACGCCAACCAGTACAACATATAATATATGTATTTTTAACAACAAAAAATATAAATTAAATTAAATAATAGAATTAAAATTCGCGCGTATCCTTCTTCTAGTGTAATTGTATCCTTTTGTTGTTGCGCGAAATGTTTTATTATTCATCGTGCCGAAAACACGGAAATTGTGTATTATACAAAAGACATTAAATTTATTATAATTTCATTTTGAATAATACACATATAACATAAAAAAACATAATCATAATTATATATGTATGCTAAGCCATCGCCGTCTATAAATATTCCCGGGAATATGGGCAAGAATCTGCCGGAGGATTTTAATGAGACCACCCATTGTTCTATATTCATATGAAGACATTTCTGCATGTCCGATCCGAACTGAGACCGGTTCTCAAAAAAAAAGAAGAGAGAGAGAGAGAGAGAGTGAATGCCGTATAACATCAGGACCTCTGGTTTGGAGATCAGTTTACACCTTCTTCCCGTGGATATTTATGGTAAGCAGATGGTGGCGATTGAAAGGTGGGCAAAGAGTCTCTCATGCAGGGTAGCATGGCCAGTCTGGCAAAAGCTGGACTTGAAACGCTCAAAGACACTGATCTTCTTACGAAGACGTGAATTAAAATCGATCGTGGAGATACTCATACTAGGAGAACATGCGAGGAGGCTAGGACTAGAAGCTAATAACTTTTTTAGAAGCTGTGTGGACAAAAGAAATAGACGATAGTCCACTTACTATGCTCATTCCAGCTTTGGCACACAAAACATATTAAAATTTAGGTAAGTTCTTAATGAATTCAAGTTCTCTGATCTCAAAAACTGTAAGGTGCGAGACTTATCACGCTACATAAGTAGCGCAAACTGGTTCTCATAAGGGTAATAGGAAAGTAAGATCTTGTGTGCTAAGTGTGCTGTAGCCTAACCTAACCTTATATCAGGATCTGAGAAATTAAGCTATACTTACTACCTTACAGATGGAAGAATAGTCCAAAAATACCAAACAAATCTATATCGAAAGAGAAAACACTATCAGACTCCAAATTGGGCCGGCAATTATTATTGGATACTTTAGGAGCGGAACACATATGACCCAATGTTGGAGTGAATAAATCATAGGTCAACCCATCTTCCATGTCAGTACAAAAGTCTGGCATGGAGAACCTTTAACTCCATGAAATTTTTGATGGTGTATACTATTTCCCATCTTGGTCCACATCTCCTGGTATTTATTTTATGTCGGAAAATGCCCGTTTTTCCAACATCATTATCTTCTTCCGTGAAAACGAAGCTCAGTTTTGTCAGAAGTGTTTTGATATCTCTTATTTCTGTCCAGTCTGACAACTGATAATGTCTTCCACCGGTTGGCACTTTCCAATTTGTTCGCTATTGCTAAATGAGATGTGTTTGTTGGACAAGATTATTAATTGGGCTGCTCTACCAATCCTTCTCTGTCGGTTACTAGAGTGTCCGGCCGACCATTGTATTCCCTCCACTATTTCTGGTTGTTACTTCCTCAATCAATAAATAAATATCGATGATTTGGAAGTTTTGTTGTTGTGAAGCCTGGTCCATATTATTGCTTGCTGAAATTTCAGCTTCTGTTTCATTGAGCACTCGAACTGCTAAACTATTCTCAGTACATGTTCGCAGAATATTTTTTTTGCCCTACGTTTTTTTGTCATGGTTTCCGAGATCCAACACAAACTAATTCTGTTTTTTAAAATCGAGGCCATACACTCCGTCTTCTTTGTCTGCTACTACGAACCGATGTTTGAGACTGCTCTTTCCATGAATAGAAGTTATCTCAACTGTCGCTGTTCGAAGTGTAAATCGTCTCGATTTATATTAATCTTTTGAGTTGCAATCACGTCTGGTCCCAGAATAGATCTCGATGCACCAGTATCCAAAGTGACTTTAGCCGTCTTCTTTCCAACTACTACATTTAGGAACGGGCCTGACTACATTTAGGAACAGGCCATTACCACTTATAAAAAACACTTCAACCAGTTTACAACTACGTTTAAACTGTCTAAGTTTCCACTGTCAGATTTTCTCAGGCCGCAATATTCTTGGGGAAATCCTATTCCAATCTTGTAATGTGCAGATGGTCCTAAGTAAATCGGACCTATAGCGGTATGTCCTCAATTTGGCTATATTTAATGGCATAAAGTAGGACGTAAATAACTGGATCGCGAAAGAGCCTTGAGCCCCGGTTGGACAGACGGATGGTATAAGCACCCAGTTGAATCAGTATCTCACAGATAATTATGTATGTTACGAGTGGCCAAACTATTCGATCAAGATGGGTTCTGGCGTTGTCTTGCCTTAATCAAGATTGCTGTTCAATAACCGAGATGCTTGAAAACACATAATCTGCTATACAGTCCACGATATACCGATCGTCTAAAGAAATGCTTGCCCACACTTTTATAGTGAGCCGCCATAAAATAGGACTCTTTGAGATATGGAAGATATCCCATATCGCTTTCGGATTTCTACTCTTTCACGTCCAATATGACAGTGCCAACAAACAAATATTTATAAAGAAATTCAAATACACGTTTCATATCGGGATGGGGCTGTTTGAAAATGTTTCCTCAAAGAATGTTCCTTTAAAGGATGTCATGATGTTATCGAATTGATCAGAATAAGGCTAGCGCCATATCTCGAGTATCTTATAAGAACTATAGCCGACGTTCATGTTATGGTTGATTACTGTGATACGTCTTAATAAATCAGTTTTGAGTGGTTTTACTCCCAAATCTAAGTCTTTACTTTTGTTTCACCTTATAATTTCAAATATTTGAATCTGGACCTTTTTTATTTTTATTTTTTTATCTCTAATCTGTTTTGGGGCTCACTCCCTACGTGTTCGCGGTTCGCTTATTTACGTCCTTACTTTTACGCCATTACAGTCAATTCGAACTTTAGGTCCAATTTTCTTAACCATCTGCACGTTGCATAGCTCCATGCCAGCCTATAGTGCTGACATGGGAGATGGGTCAGCACATGAGTTCTTCACTCAAACAGGGGATCATAGTTGTGTTAATTCACACCACAGATCGTAATCTCATTCCTTTTGCATTCTGCCCCTATATGGATTCGAACCCGGTACCTCCCGCTCCAACTGCCGCAGCTTTAACCACTGTGCCACCTGAATCTGGAACTTAGCCTGATAGGCTGTTTTTATTATATATAGTTTGTTATGACGTATCATCTTAAGAATGAATATGATATGTTCCTGAAATCGATCTGTTCCATTTTGACCTCGGCTTGATGCAATTTCTAAATGTATATCGAATATGGGAATGGAATGACTGGCAAAAAGAAATTGCTGTCATCATTAACAACGAATTTGAGAACTGATGATATAAGTCGACTATATGAGACGACTGATGGAATTAAGCGAATTCTGATTTACATGAATCTATTGTTTAATTCTCAGCATGTTGAGAGTCTCGTGGGTGCTACCTTCGAACGATGTTTTCAATCTTTTTTGAACCAGAATTTTTCCATCTAATTTGTAACTATATACCTGGAAGAAAGCTTCGTGTTTTGAACACCATAATATTCGAAAGCATGTGGGCAGCTATGTACCGGCCTATCTTCCTCTATAATTGGCAGTACTCAAAAGGGCTTAATTGTCTGTTCATGCCTAGTAACACACTCACAGTTATCTCAAGGACTGCAGTGGGGAGGGTCTACATAGATCACAAGATACCGCAACAACGGAGACAGAACTCCACCTTGAGGATATCATTTTTCAACGGCCATCGTAGTCCTATCACTACCTTCACTAGTCCGCACTAATTCTCCTTGACCTAAGCATAGCACTAACCACCGAACAAGTGTGGTCTCCATGCTATGTCTATCAGTTGTATAGATTATCGCACTGAGTTAAGCGATATCAAATGCAATTTCGATATTCAGAAACGTTCCGAAGATAGATTGTTTCTTGTACATCGATTTTTAAATCCATCCAACGATGCATCCTTTTGGTAAAATGAGTTTTCATGAGAACTTCTATGGCTTCGTGATATAAGTTCCATCAAGCTTCTCTAGAATTCCGATGGTGTTCTTGGCCTAAGGGTCTGGCCTTGAATTAAAAAACTGTATCCCTTACAGACCTATAGGTAGTCCACAAAACAGAATACACTACACCTCAGCTCCCTCCAAGAGATGCAAAGTCAGTACAGTTCCGAGAACCAACCTCAGAGTTCTTTCCTTTGCACATTACATGCTATACGAATGACGTTATACAAACCACAGCAGTAAAAGCAAGAGTTCTCCAGAAGCCCAAGGTGTGTTTATCATGAACGTTGTCTCTCATCAAGATTATTGAGCCTGTCTTGATAAGCACTCGGCGCTCGCAAGTTACAACCTCGCTGAAGTTCAGTTTTGGAATTGCTCCCGATTCAGGGACCTCGTCTCGTTGGGACATCATCACCGTTGCACTGTGAGTTGAGGTCAGAGGAAGCACTCTGTCTGGTTCCCTAGAGAGAGAGTGTGGTCGTATTCGACCTCCCAATGAGTGCAATTTTCACTTCTTCTCTTCTACGTCACTGAAATCTTATATTTAATCGAAGAACTTTTAAACGCTCTCACCTCTAAAGGGTCTGCGTTTGTGTTATAGCTTATAGCCGGGGAATCAAATTTCTTTGTTAACGGTTCCATTGGGGTCACCAAGAGATATGTACTCTAGAAAAACCGAAAGCATCCCCCAGATCTCAGTTTCGGTTTCAATATTCGGTTCCTCTAGTTCTAGTTTTATGTAATTCATCACCACTCACGAGTAATGAAGAAAGTAGCAGGTTTCGAGATCCAAATAACGCCTAGTATCTGTATATACTGATAAAGATTGAGCTAGTTTTTAAAGTGGGCTGCCAGCTCAGTCGGTTATTGCAACGGTGCGGTTGACATCTTAACTCGGTCCAGTTGTTTAGCCTGGCTTCCCATTAAACGTTGTTAGCCAGTTGCCTGGTAGTCACAACCTTGTATAGAAGCCCTACCTGGTAGAAGCTCTCTCTTGAACTCATTTTTCCAATAAGCGACGACCGGTGACTTTTGTATGAGATGTGGGCCCTGTTGTATATGAGATTTATACACGGTATCTGTATATACGAGTTTTAACCCCGAAAACCATTCCACACACCGCGCTCGCATATCAAAAAATTAAATTAAATTTCAATAATAAATCCCGTCGTACCATAAAACCATTGTCATTTTTTTGTGTTCCCGATCTATTTAGTATTTTGTTGTGAGCCTCGAGGACTTTTTAAATTTTAAATTAAAAAAAAAATCTCAATTTTAAAAAAAAGAAACGAAACAAACAAACATCTATAATATAAGGATATGAACATATATATCCTTATTGCCAAATACGAGTAGTATATAGGATATAAATAATAATAATTCCCGATCTAAATAATAGTGGGATGGGGGATTACAGGAAACAACGAGACGAGCACCTAAATATGTATTCAAAATATGACAAACCATCAATTTTTCTAAATTAAAAAGCGCGCGCGGTATAATAAAGATCCTTGAACTTAGGGTGAATTTTCCAAATTTCCCAACCAAAAATAAACGAACATTTATATGTTTCAAGTGGGTGCGGAATTTTCTCATTTTCTTTATCCCATATTGTTGTTGTTTATAACAAATAATGTCATTTTATTGCATCAACCAAATATATTATAAAAGTATATTGTTGTGTAATCTTCCACCCTGTACAAAGGTAATGTTATAGGGTTGATTTTAGGGAGGGGTGCTATATGCATGGATATGTATGTATGTATATTGCTTATTGTTATTTTGGTTAATGATGTTGTTGATCACAAAAATATTGATGAATTTATTGAGAGATGAGGGATTAAATCGACAAAAAGCAAAATAACATCAACCCTTAGGTAGTTAATTGATTTATTTTTTTCGTTTTTAAATTAATCATTGATAAATGATTTGTATTGTTGTTGTTTTTGTTAAGTATTAATTTTCTTTTTTTTTAACCCGAGGTGGTATTATTACAGGGTTGAAATAGGGGAGAATGCTCATTCTAAAAAATCATGAGTGCTACAAAATTTTTATTTTGGTGGAGAATTGCGAAGAGCCATTTTGGTTCTATAATAATCTCAGATGATCCAACCAGCCTGAAAACTGAACCACTCTTTCGCTTCTATTATGGCGAGTAGCTACACAAATTATTCGGAACCACAGTGATCAGTTCTTCTTCATTCAACCGATTTGGTTGGAGGGGATGTTTGTCAGAAAATTTTTATTCTACATTCGTAATGACGCTTTAATGTCAGCATATACCGTTCCTTGATTATCAAGACGTTTCACTGAACTAGTTGCAGCGGTCAGAGAGTACATTGGCCAGAACCCAGAAGTGTCGTATCGTTACCAACCTGATTGAAGTAGGATTTGCATAAAAATGCACAATGCGCAAGACTCTTGAGATACATTTGGCCGAATGGTTGACACAGAACCTGATTTATGAAAGTGAGTTTTGAGAGCCGACAAGGCCCATTTCACACTCTCTAATGGCGTTATTAAACAAAAATGCCGCATTTCGGGAACGATAAATGCACACCAGATATATGTAAGGCCATTGCATGACCAAAAAGTGACTGCCAATGAAATGCGTGAAAAAGTGTATTGATGGTTGCTGGTTTCCACAAAATAGTACGGAATCCCACAATGCTACTTTGTGACGTTCACAAATACGACGAATAGTCACGCCACAATAGTGAAGTAGTAACAAAATAATCGAAAAAATATTTCTATTCAAATTCGCTAGAACTGTTGCAACATAGCCTGACAACATATATAGAAACGAAATGTAACATAACATTAAGTCCGGTCGCATATGCCTGATGAGATGGATTTGATCTTTTCGATCACACAACGAATCAATGACGTCATCAGATCGAAACCGGCCTAGCGAACGAATATTACAGATCACATACAAAAAGATGCCATATATTACATAAGACAAACGTCTTCAGCCGTCCTAGCTTAGCTGTCAATTAACTCCCATCGTTATCATTAGCTGTCACGATTACAGCAGCCAGCATCAGTTACATCATATCCTACAATTTAAACAATCCAGTTTCTGCTACAAAAATTCTATGTCTCATGTCAAAAAAAGTGTCGTTGACCGGGCATCAAGATCTCCAGATTCGATACCTCTGGAACTCTTTTTGTGGGGTTGTATGAAATGCAAAGGGTATGCCAGAGAGCCTCAGAAGATTCACTAGCTCAAGGCAAACAGTCGCTCTATACCACCGAGATGCCCGTAAAGGTAATGGATTAGGCTCATTTTGCTTTGACTAAGAAAGGCGGCCAGTTAATTATTTTTTTTCACTATAATTAACCGATCCCTATAAATTGGTATTTTCAGGTATTAAATGTTCAGATATCGACATTATCAACTAGTTTGCTATTTAAGATAAGACCCAGGTGCTTCACTGTCTCGGGAAGGCAAGTCACAGTATCATTTCGATTGGGTGCGTAAAACGAAGAAGTATATGTGCCATCAACGACCTGGTTATTGCCATCTATCACACGCCAGGATTCTTAACTCGAATGATGACTGATTTGGATGAAATCTGATAAGGTTGAAAAGCCAGTTCAAGATTTTCAACCATTCCTTCCACAATTCAAGCTTTTTCTGTTTATACAAATTCGGAAAGCTCTTTTCTCATAGCCAGAACAGCTTTACGATTGCAATCCAAGTTTCCAGAATCGTAATTCACTCTCTGGCGGCGTTAATCAACAAGGCTGCCGCATTTGGTGGCAATGAAAATTTTACACGAGACCCATGAAACGCCCTGGCATGACCCAAAAGTGACTGTTTGGCGCCGGTGTTTACGCTAAACTAGGATTGGGTTATATTTTGTCAGAGTAAATGAAACAGTCGATGAAATCAGTTGATTTCACTCATTATATCTGTCTTCAAATGCGAGAACACAGTTCCTGGTTTTAACAAAACGGCGCCACATGCCATACTTCAATTCAAACAGTTCAGTCTGTCAAAAAAGGTCGACACTGACTGCCCATCCATATCTCTAGATTTCATATATCCGGACTCCTTTTTGGAGGGGTTGCTTGAAAAGCAAAGTGTGCACTAGCAAACTTCAGACCATTCATGAGTTCAAGGCAAATAGTTGTGCTATACCACTTCAGATGCCCGTAAAGGTAATAGAAAACGCAGCGAAAAGGGCATAATGGACCTTCTTTGACCTTTTTAAGCGGCCAGTTAATTAATTTTGTATTCAAAAATTAGTCCAAATAAATTCCAAATAACCAAGATGAATCAAAATTCCTCTATAAATCGGTTTTTTCAGCTATTAAATGTTCACATATAGACTAAAAGATGGCGCACTCGTTACTCTTTCTTTTATATTCGGTTACCAGTAAGTTTGCTATTTAAGATAAGATCTATATGATTCACTGTGTCGGGAACGAAAATCAACGACCTGGCTTTTGCCAAATAGCTATCATACGCCAGAATTCTTATCTCGAATGATGACCGATTAAGATGGAACCAAATAATATAAAACTTCAAAAGGCAGTTCAACAGATTGAAATTTGACCATTTCTTGCACCGTCAAGCTTTTTCTGTAGAAACAAATTCGTAAACCTCTCTTCTAAGTGAGAACCACTTTGCAAATGTAACCCGAGTTTCCGCTTCATTAACACAATTTCACAAAGTACATCATTTTTCGGTCACTGATTGAGCTTAGCAGTTAAGAGAGTTTCTCGTCACACGGCGGTTTCGAGCTAGATAACATAAATAACATTCGTTAGTGTCGCCTACGGCCATTAAGTCATAGAATATGTTAATTGATTAAATAAATGAGTTTATAATTATTGGCCATTGAAGACTTCAAATTTAGTGTATAACATTTTGGAAGACCAGTTAGGAGTAAGTTAAGTCTATACATCTATCGAACCACACGAACCATTCTTATGACTATATCACTGGATTACTCATTGACATGCGGACATTCAGGGTTTTGATTGTTAGCACAAGGATAGTTATTTGGTAGGTAAGGAGAAAATACCACCATTAGTTGAGCCAGGACGGGTAACACGAGGAACGGTCAATGCGCATAGGTTTACGGTGAAGCTACCGAAACCTCGAACTGAAGGTACAAAGCGCGAATTCATTCATCGAACATCCAGGAAGTGGAATTCGAATTCCGGTTTTCAGTTTCCGTTGGATTATAGAATGCACAAGTTTAAGGCAGCTATCAACCTTTACTTGAAGGACCGCGCGTTGGGTGCAGGAGCTCTGACAGTTACAAGGAGCTAGGACTGTCTAAAAGTCCGCCCTGCACCCAATTAAAGCTAAATATAAAAAAAAAAAAAAAAAGTGATGTCATCAAATGGGTGTACCAAAACCTATTATGCACCATATGCGGTATTGAGTGGTCCAATTGGTCGACTTATCTTTATATCATATTATCACTATACTGAGTGGACTGTTCTACTTCGATCAGTCGCTTATTAACAGTGTGACTATATTGAACTCAGGTTAATTACTTAAACTATAGCCGCACAAATGGCTGACTTCCTGATCAAGGAAATGCTATAATATGAATCGTTGAAGAACCTATTCTAAAGAAGTGTTTGCAATGACATTAGACCATGAGGGATATTTCGTTTCGCACTCCTAGAACCGTCACATATATAACGTATTGAAATATCATTTAACAGTGTAATCGATAAGTTATGTTAGATCGAACAAACTAGTGGGTATTCATGACAAACAGTATTTTACTATCGGATATTGATATTCCCAGAATCCAGGTGGGTTTTTATGAAATAATCCAATATCGCATTTTTTCCGATATCGAAAAATTCGATTCGCCACGAATTTTGATATTATGAAATGGTTTGGTCGAATTTATCAAATATAAGCATGAAGCGCCCAGGTGGCGCAGTTGATAAAGCTGCAGCAGTAGGAATGGGAAGTATACCGAGTTCGAATCCTGATAGGGGCAAGATACAAAATGGGATTTTTCGCCATCGATCGTTTGGGGGTGCGATCGGTTGTTCTTGGATCTCATTGAAATATCGTTTAACAGTGTAATCGATAAGTAATACATCGAACAAACTAGTGGGTGGTTACGACCAATTACCATTTTACTATTGGATGCATGAATGCATATTGTGGCGATATTCGCAAAATCTAGGTCTACAATACTCAGAAAAAAACTTGGGTCAAAAATACCAAAAACTAGGTAAATAATAACCAAAAAACCAAATGCCTTAGTAAAATAAATAACTAAACTCTTGGTTAAAATAATTTTTAATTTTAATAAATCAAACTTTGTTTATTAAAATAAAACATTAGTTACTTAAACCAAAAGTATTTGGTTACTCTTTAAAGATAAAACAAATAATGGTTTTTAATAACCAAATAAAAAAGTATAAATAAGTAAATTAACCAAAAAAAAGGAAGTTTCACATACATACTTAGTTAGTTTGAACAAGTTTTGTTATTTGATATAATCCCAAATTTAGTCAATATTTGAGATTAGTTTGGTTGTACAGATCAATTACTTGTTTAAATTTACCAAAAATTTAGTACATTTAAACAATTGGCTAGGGTAAATTCAAAATAAGATTTGACAACACATAATGCTAGTTTATTTAATCTTATAAGAAAGAAAGAAATTTTGATCACATTATTTTCATGTTTCGAGGCACACTTCTTTCAAATAAACCAACAGCTTCAGTGTATTATCAAGTGTTGTAGCTAAACTACTTCCCATTTGATGAAAATTTTACAAACGAAACCGGTGTATTATCATCATCAATCAGTGTTTTTAAACATTGTCCAATTTCTGTCTTACATATTCGACATAAACCATCGTCACTAGACGGAACAATTGTGTGATGGAGTTTACACGATTAAAAAGCACCGCCACTACAGGATCTGAATGGGCTGAAATTGTTTTCAAACATTTACCCGATCGTAGATCCCATATTCAACCCGACTCGTCGAAAATGCACATAACATATATAGTTACTGTGCCCCTCTACTATCTTAAGACATTTGCCAGAGCTTAATTCCCATATTTTAGTGTTTTGTCATCACTCGCCGATACAAGCAGCCTCGCGACTGTCACTCACCCATAAAACATCGTTTATGTGCTCCCTCAAATTTTTATTAATTTACGAGCTAGCCAACCATTGAGGCTTAATTTAACCGCCGAAACTGCGTTTTCGTAAGTTTGAGTCTATAGTTTGGTTTCTATAATTAAATCGTAAATTAATACTGGAATTGTTACTGACTATTTTATGGTGGTAACTCATAACTGACTATGCTGAATCTTTGAGTCATGAGTTTGTTGATAAAGTATTCGGGCCAGATGTTTTGCATTTGAGGCGGCCTACTATAATCTGATGGTCCCATTGGTACCATTTTGCATAAATAATTTATTTCTGTCCAGCTACAATTGAACAATATTTTCAAAATGTAAGTAAAGCCTTATCTTATTTAAACAAAAATCTAAGACTGTATACCTACGAAGTATAAAAAAGAGTGGTATACCTACGAAGATAAAAACGATCGATCAATTAAAGAAATGGCAAGAGGTCTCCATCCAACTTGTTGATAAGATGAAATTATTGAGGACCTGCAAAACAAAGGTCTAAAAATAATCGATGCAGTCAACATTATCAGAAAAGAGAGACGAGAAAACAGAGACGGGAATGCTGAAATCACGAGAAGAGGTTTCCCACTTTTCATGCTAACCTTCAACAACAAATAGAAAATATTTATAATATTAAGGATTAAAATAGAAACACCGAGAAAGATCACTCGACTAATACCACAATGTAAAAACTGCCAAGATTATAATCATACACAAAAGTACTGTCACCGTGAACCAAGGTGTGTTAAATGTGCAGGAAAACATGCAGGAAACGAGTGCACAGTTCCCCGAAATACAGCACCGAAATGTATCAATTGTAAAGGCCAGCATCCAGCAAACTACAGAGGATGTGAAGTTGCTCAACATAAGATTCTGCGATGCATCGTTAATGCACCGTGGTACATTCGAAACGACAACCTCCATCGAGATCTAAACATCGAGCTTGTCGTGGATGAGATTAATTATC
The DNA here is from genome assembly GCA_963932295.1 of Tipula lateralis. Classification (NCBI taxonomy): domain Eukaryota; kingdom Metazoa; phylum Arthropoda; class Insecta; order Diptera; family Tipulidae; genus Tipula; species Tipula lateralis. The sequence continues at coordinate 183,116,627 of OZ010737.1, read as the reverse complement.
ATGCAACAAAACATCTGCAACGTCTACACCAGCATGAAAATCTGGACATACGCTGTATGCTGACTACCACTCCAACAAGAAGACTGCAAAGAACCAAACCGCTTTACTTATCGCGATCGGAGGGTCAGTAGACCTATACTGTGGCGAAAAATCTGAGGAGTTAAACGAAACTAGGGATAATTATGTGATTACTCCGACAAATAAAAACGTATTATGCAATGTAAATTACTAAATGGATAGACTCAGTCGTAATATAAAATAAAGTAAAAAAAAAAGAATAATAAAAATATTTTTGAAAATATTATTTTCGGGGTTGTACTAATTTTACTTAGAATTGTGGAGGCTAACGGTTTCGGTAACCCTCCGGGCACGCGGGAGGTCGCTGCGCTCCTCCCCGCTAAGCCTAAGATTTCAACTTAGCTTTAGATTTCAACTTCGGGGGACGTAGGACCCGGGATGATAAAACATGTCGCACTGCGTGCCGCGTGTAGGAGCGGATAGTATAGAATCTATTAATGGCAGTTTCGATTTTTTGTTCAAGGTTTAAGAGTGTTTGTTTCATCATTGTGCCGAAAATATAGTAAAGATCCAAACCGTGCTTTAAAAATATTTCAAAAAAATTTATTATTTTAATTTTGATTTACATCACATGAATCGACTATGATAATACCAATAAAGACGTCAAGTTACCAATAAATTTCTTTTAAAATAAAAGAGTTCATTCTTATTAATGTAAAAAATTCCGAGCTGCACCGGATGACTTGACAATGACTAAAATTTTCATGGTCTTTCGGGATTTTGTACCTTCGGGATTTTGTCCCACTTCCAAGCACAAACGTGCTTTCACTGAAGAATTACAACACAATCTGACATGTAAAATTGCATTTCTAATAAAATCCCGTTTTCTAGTAACCAAGAATTTTGATGATTTGAACTAAATATTCGGTTAAAACAAACAATTGTTGGTGAAAATATACTTTTACTGTAATCAAGGTATATTTTACCAAAATTGTTTTCAACATTTTCAGACAAATAATTATTGTTTTGGTCAATGCTCGAGGATATGACCTTGAAGAAAAAGATACTAGTCGAAGTGAAAGAACTAGATGGAAAAAGCCCCCCCCCCCATTTCTCTGAGTGGTTCCTATAAGTTAATCTCATATACTTTTAGTTCGACATTTTCATTACCGGAGTTATACTGTATTCAGGTTTGAAATGAGTGCTAGGTTCAATTTATAACTATTATATCCTTTAATAGGGATGATGTCCGATTGATGAGTCAAATATCTACACTGCAAAACTATTCACAGAAACGATGACCTTATCTCGGAGTACGATGTTAGATTTATAGCTCTGACTCAAAAGAATTTTTTTTGCATGGAATCAATGCACAGCAAATTTCACTGACATGGGTACGTCTGGAGAAAAAAATTTCTTGTTAGTTTATTGCAGAGACTATATAAGTTCAAGACTTCCAGGTTCGGTTCGATCACATCATGGCCAAACCAATTACTTATTTATACCCTTAGAGGGTGTACAAAAGGCAACATGCGTCTATATATTGCTTATAATGGTAAATATGAAAACAAGTGGAAAATTGTCTATAAATTGCTATTCACTTAACATCTTACATCTTCCTTTGTGTAGCGGAGCAGCATACATTTTTATGCCTTAGATCTTTTCCTTTTTTTGTGAATTTTTAATTCTAACAATTGATTATATCATCTTTGTTCTATTCTAATTTTTTTTCTTCTTAATATTTCGTCTTCTTAATGCCATTTTATTATTAATTTTTATCTAAGATTTTGTGTTTACCAACTTTATATTGAACCCAAAACGAAAGCAAAAAAAAAATTAAATTCTTTCAGGAACTGTGCGATACGCGAATTAATATACGAAAACAATTTAGACGATGATAAAGGAACGACGTTAAATGTACAACAAACAAAATCTCAAAGGTAAGAAATAAATCGGGATATTGAGTAGGGGGTGGGGTGTTTGTATTAAAATTCAATGGATTTTATATATATTATATTCTGTCTAGATAAGAGATTTTGTTGAACGCAGCACCAAACCAATCCGAAAAACTGAATTGAATTCATCAGCCTGTTTGTTGGTTGTTCAACAATGTACCAATACAACATATAGCTGTCTTGTCTGTATATATAATTTGATTCCCTTTTAAAATTTGTTATCAATCCGCACATCAAAGGCATTTCAGTTGGATGCAAAAATTAAAAAGGGATCATTCAATAGACAAACAAACAGAGTTAAGATATTAAATTAAATTACGGATATTTATAAGCCCGTAATCGTGTGTTTATATAGTGGGAAATTAACAATCAAACCACAGGTAGACATCGACAACGTTTCACAAGCGCATTCAATCCACTCACCTTACTCCAATTATTAAATCTTATATATTATACACTCGCGAGCGATTGAATCGACTCAAACCTTACTTCAGTGAGCTGCACATCGCCCCTCATTAGATTGCACAGTGATGATGAGACGAACATTCCCTATCAGATCTACACAGATACCGGTTTTGTTTTCACATCTTCAGGCATGATTCGATTACGGTTGACGAGCGACATCTCGCGTTAACAAAAAATAACAATAGTTGAAATTTGTGCTGATCAACGTATCATAAGTGACATAGAAAATATCGATCAACATGGTATTATAAAGGATTTCCAATGAGAGGTTTCATTTTGAATAGCCTGACATGTAGACAGCTGTCAATTTTGAAGCTGCCATCTTTTGACGTTTGAATTTTGACATTCACTACAAAAATGGTAAAAATTTTGCAAAATTTAAGCACTTTTTGGTCGTCGTAGAGCACCTTCTCGAACAACTGAGAATATTGCTGCTGCCCGTAGTGTTTAAGAAAACCCAAGTTTGTCGATTCCTCGTTGAAGTTACGAATTAGATATTCTGCAAACGGCATTACACCGTATTTGGTCTAACGATTAAAGTCTGAAGGCTTTTAAAGTACAGGTTACACAAGACTTAAAGCCGGTCGACCACCATAAACATCGTATCTTCGCTGATTGGGTAATGATCCGGATTTGCACTTCCGAGCTTTTAATGATTTTTATGGCCAGAATTGAAAGATATTGATGTGAGCGACGTTTATTTTCAACAAAACGGTGCTACTTGTCACACAAGCAAGGAAACAATCGAAATTTTGCGTGAAAAGTTTTCAGATCGTGGTTTTTCTCGATAAGGTGATTATAGTTAGCCGCCGAGATCTTGTGATTTAAGACTATTAGACATTTTCTTTGGGGCAACGTGAAAGATAAAGTCTCTGCCAATGCTCTACAATCGGTTCAAGACTTTAAAAATGGAATTCGTGAAATTATCGAGATATCAGCCACAAAGTGCGAGCTGAGCATGGAAAATTTCATGAAAAAGATATGGCCCCGCAAGCGTAGCCGTGTCGGCCATTTGGCTGATATCGTTTTCACTTTTTAATAGGAGAAGCTTTAACAGCCATTCCAGAGCCATACTCGACATATCATAGCATAGAGACTGCTTGACCACCTTGCACCATCGGTACAAGTGGAAGACACCAGCCAATCAGTTCGAAATAGATGACATAGTTTTGATTCTAGAGTACTTTGTGTATCCTAGTCAATGCATGGGTGTTGGGAAGTCGTGTGTTCATCCAGGACACAATTCTTAAGGTGCGGGAGTATATCCTCCTCTTTACAATGACATTCAAACATTCATTGATTTCTCTTAATACTCATTTTTTTTAAATGTCAAAATGAAACCTCTTATTGGAAAGCACTTTACATAAGATTGTATTGCGTCAATTGTTTTCATTGCCTATTGTATGGATTCGAGCTTTGGATACTGCAGCTAAGATCTTTGGTCCGTTAGATCCCGTACAACGAACTATTGCACTCCGGGTATAAAGTGCTTGCCACCAACTATTCGCGTAATGTCTAGAGAACGCGCAGGCACTATGTCGTCGACCAGACATCCAACGAACGAATTTCGTGATGCAAATTTTGCATTCCCGGTCGTGCGTGGACGAATGAGGTTTTAGCAGGTAAAAGACTGGTACAGCGTCCATGTTGGATTAACTTCCTTTCGAAAAAAATTGTTCCCACCGAACCACCGCATTTTGCTACAGTTGTCTGTCAAAAAAGTTAAAACGCGTAGGTTTGAGTCGATTTAGTTGCCCGGGAGTGTATAAATCATTTCCAAAACGTATACATCATTTGAAATTCCCATAATCAAAATTTTTTAATTAGTTCATACATAATTAATTAACATAATTTCAATGATATTGTATGTTAATTTTGCGAGGGCCTCAAGTCTACTATCTATCTAGTGTGGATGGGTTAAACATCGCTGGTAATCAAGAAGCGCATTACATGGAAATTATTACGCGGAGATATCGATTGAAATCAAGCGTAATCATTGGAGCATATATTATATATGTGCATATAGAGAAGGTCCACTGCACAGCAACAATTTGGTTTTAATTACAATTTAATTCATTTTTAATTAATTTATGAAAAAAATATTTAATATAAATTTATAATTAAATGCAAAATTATGTGTTGAATTTGGGTATGAAATGTACGCCATCAATGGTGATGGATTGCTTCCTGGTTTATGATTTGTATCTTTAATGCTATGATAATGTTAGGAATAACTTATAGAAAGGTAATGGCAGCGATACATTTAACTTGTCCATCGGTACTATATTCAATGACCATCAGCTGCACTGTCAAATATTTCTGTGACTTGAGACAACGCAAAACGGTTATACACCCTCATGCATCATCTCAACTACCCTCATGTATCGGACACTATGGTGTCGAAGAACGTTTTCGAAAAATGGGACTACAACAGTCCATCCTACTTCTCTGGTGCAAGAAATCGTTGCACTGTCAACTCGCTATGACACCATTGAAATTGTACCTTCCACGTCTTGATTTTCTGTCTGAGCTTAGCGTCCCTCATTGTAGGCAAGATGGAAAATTTAGTAGAGTTATGTGGTATGTATTTTTCATTATCATGCCCATCGCTCTGCTCCAAGTGTTCATCAGTATCCAACCTCAGTCGTAGAAACAGTCATCCTGATCAAGTTCTTCTGGATTAGTGTCTGGCTTATCGGGATAAGCAATCCCGCTAGGCCCTGCCTTATCTTGACTCTAGAACCTCTAACTGATTCTTGGCCTCTTCATTAGGCAAACCTCCGCGTTCCAATTGCGAGGCGATCTTGCCACACTTTTCGATTTTAGCTTCTAAGCCATCGTACTTGGGAGATCTACTCAAGCTAACGGATCTACCTTGGAGGTGCACTAGTTTGACTAGTGCTTTTGGTATCTAATCTTCTAGGCTAATCCCTTCGGCTATATTCCCAAGTATCAGGCCTTGCAGCTGTACAAGCTTCCTCCCATTGAGCTTCCTTCAGTGTTTGTGTCACACCTTAGGTGGCCTTATCTAGCATATTCCGTACTTCGAACTCGATGAGTAGTTCCTCCTCATTTAATTTGAATACTTTGTTTTCCATGATTATTCCTACTTTTACTATTTAAAATTAAGAAAATTTTACCTTTATATTATCTAAAAAAAACTACGGAACCAACTACGGGTTGTCCAACCTTCATCATTGCAAACACGTTTACGACTTAGATCAAAAATAATAGAGGAAGAAGGTGAATTATATTGTTAGAATTTTACCCACTGATCATGAACAGCACTATACTGTCCTCTTTGCCATATTTGGTAGTCTACTCATTCCATGGAGGACCACGACTATGAGAGTGACTAGTAGTAAGTTGCCATGGTAACCAAAAACGCTGTTGTGTTTTCAATGACTGCTTATTTTTATCAGTTGGAACGACAATACGTGAAATATAACCATACCTAGCTTATGTTCAAACTTGGAGTCAATATTCGTCTTGAAATTAATCATGGAAAATTGAACGCAAATTTATTTAAAAGGCCAAATGTTGGTCGGTCTCTTTCTTGGGCGCCATTTGAAACGGGTAAGCCTTGGCTTGCGTATGGCATACCCGGTTTCGACAAATTGCCTCTACCGATCTGAGCTGCGGGAAACTATGCCGCGTGAGATTCACCGACTTTATATAGGCAATTTGTTGAAAACTATGCGTAAGCACAGGCTAACCCGTTTCAGAGAGATATCGACTTGTGAAAAGAAATCACAAATGAAAATCACGAATCCTATAATTGAAGATCAAATAGCGACTTTGAGGATACCGGATAGTTTGGACTTCATTCAAACAACAAACTGATTTAACTAAGAGTGTACGCCAGGAAGATAATTCCACAATGAGCCTGAGTGACGGGGGAAAAATATATACAGAGAGCGTATTGCTGGCGTTCAGTACTACTGGGGGAATATTTAGTTCTGCTTTAAAGTAGTATCGTCGAGTTGTTTTACTGTCACCAAATTGTATAAGAGAGGATTTTCACAGTTGGGATTACAGAATATTCCCACATGGTGGGCACTTTTTCTGGGTCTGTGCGGGGACACCCATTACCAACTAAGTATTTTAAGGTTTTCTTCCATTTGAAGCACATCCACCGTCAACTATCTACCATGTCGATTACCCATCCGATATAGTTTTACAGAAGATTCCTTATAGTCTTAGAAAATTGTGGTGTAATTCAGAATTGGCTGACTCGTCTCGTAAATAAATTTTTCCTAATCAACACAAAATTAGCTTCTTCGTTGAAATTCTGCATTCGTAACGTTCATGGGTCGATAAAATTGACTAAATAATAAATTATGCTTTTTCGTCAGGGGAATTGTATTGTGGAGTTCATTCCGTATTATATACCGAGAATCTATTATGCTTTCACCCAGAGGACCTATATTAGCAGTTAGCACATACTTACACTGTATTTTGAATAAATTAGAGTCGAAGTAAAGTGAAAATATCCAAAGTCTAGAGTAATCACTACTCCTATGATCAAGTTGAGAACAGGCTATCGAGAACTGGTACAATTAATTCAGATGGTCAATCAATCTGGTCCTAGCGATTAAAACTTAGATTTATCTATCTAGGATACTCATTACTCACTACAGGTGGAGCAGACTAATTTATATCCCAAAAGTACCAAGTTTAGAATGTAGGCTAATCTCACATCGGTGTAGCTGAGCTAGATAACAAATTTAGCACAGTATTTACCGCTGGTGTTAATGCCCAATTCCGATGTCTAGACGCACTAAGTACGCTCTTTCTCCAAAAAGGAACAACTTAAGAATCCTTTAGTTGTGTAAATTGTATGGGACTATAGCTTAAAGAAAATGATAGAGGCATTCATTTTCCACTGTGGAACTAACCCCGCATGAATTATTCTCCTTGCCCTTTTTCGAATTTCGACTATTGTGCGAAGAGCCCTGACATTGGGCAAATCTATTGCCATATAATAATTTCATCAATAATATGCATCTAGTGGTGACGAACTTAAGGATGGATTCTTCCCCAATTTTTTCAAGATTCAGATAAAGCTGCCCCTTCCAGTTTCTACGATCCGTCTGTCTAGCAGTCTTTTAAATTAATTAATACGGATAAGCTGACATTTTTACAGAGCATTGACAGCGGGTCTGTGTACGTATGGATGCGAGAGTTGGATCTTGTTGGAAGAGATGGCCTCTAACAAAAGAGAATGTTCATTTCAATCACAAGATCAGGAATTTAATGTGAATTTATATCATGCATGAAACCAAAGAGCACCGCGAGTTCGTTGATTCGTTCACATACTCTGGGCTACTGAAACTTTGTTGGTAGGCGCAGAGGTTTATCGCTCCACAGTGTAGAGAGGTAAGTTCAGACTGTTTGACCACTACCGACTGTCTTTTGATGTGACAAACAAATCAAGGCTAAAAACTAGTAGGTAACATCTTTCACCGTATAAATCCCCGCCATCAATATGAGTTATATAAATTTATCCTACTGATATCTTCCTGTATATAGCTGATATATAGTTTCTATGTACCGAACGTAAATTAATTCCTTAAGACAACAACCAAACGTCTTAAATTTCAATTTTTTTTTTAACTATAAACCAAAACTTAAACAACCGTCTTATACAACCTTCCCATTCAATTTTTATTTTATTCGTTCGCTTTGTTTTATAATAAATTTGATAGTTTCATAGTCACGCGTGTTTATTTTAACAAATAGAAACTTTTCACCAACTTTTCATCTACTTATCTTGTATGTATAGCAAAACTTTTCTAAAACTATAAAATTAAAAATAATAAATATTAAGTTTTAGAGACGCGCGGGGAAAAATCAATCTATTTCCTCTCGACTAGAACAAGCTAGATATAGAATATATATATATATGCGAGATTATTGTTTAGTGCACTTTAGATAACTCCTCAAAGATAATTTCTGTATTATCTATATACTGTATGGAAAACAATGAAAAACTACTGTCTTATAACGGAAAAATTATTGTTTGTAAATAAAAAAGGAAAACACGAATTCCCACCGAATATGTGTGTGTGTGTGTGTGTGTGTGTGTGTGTATAGGAAAATTTATGGTTGAATATATAAGAAGAAGACGGAGGAGCAAAACTGGTGGAAAATAAACGAGATTAAACATAAATTTTTAATGTATAGTTTAGTAATATGCTTTTAACAACATATATTCTATGTTAGATTTATGTTGTATGTGTTTATTTTTGTATTTAAACGAGTACAGTGCAAGAAACAACACTACACACCACCATACATAGTATTACCTATGTATAGGATAAGACCATTGGATGATATCGACACTTCACATTTGACAGTTGTACACAAACCACTCACAGGGGTGTAATATATACATATTATATTTCCCGAACTGTACACATTTTACCGTTATTTTATGTCTTATTATTTTTAATATGCTCGCTTTTTCCTATTCTAAAGTTTAATAAATTTTCTAAACGAAAAGTCAACAATATTATAGGAGGCAAATAAATTAAGTATTAAAAAAAACTTAAACTAAGAATTAATTATAATTATTAGTTATAAGGCGATTTAATTTTTATTATAATTTGGTGAACATTTACAACAACAATTTGTAATTATAAATTGGATTGAACTGGAATTAATTGGGGGCTTCGCAACGCTTTGTACACAATTTGGCGAGAAAAGTAGTTAAAATTGACTAAACTGAAACTTATGCTGAGCCTTGATTGATCATGTTATGATTTCGAAGAGAAACTCTTCAATCTTGAAATAGTTCTATAAAGAGATGGACAACCATCTAAACTCATAGACTGACTACAATTCTGTTTATGGCTCTGTTTCATGACTTCATACTTTGTGGAGAAGAATATTTATACTCTTCGGCCTAAAAGAAGGTTTCGGCCTAAACCGCACCGAGACAGGATATTAAATGAGTGGGAAACACTGTATTTTGAGCTTCTCTCACTAATAAATCACCTATAAGAGAATTTATTCTTCTCCAGATATCGAGGTGCATACTAGTGCTATGGCTAAAGTCCCGTCACCCACGTTTGACAAAACTTAAAAGACGGCTGAAGAATACAGCGAGCAGATAAAATCTTTAGGTAGATTGAGATCTTGGTACCCAAAAGGAGAACCTAAGTTCTTTAAACTTTTTTGAACCTAAAAGTTTATCATCTGATGCTAGACTAACACCCCGATTCCCTTAGTTGTATTACCTAATTCGCCGTGACAGTTGTCGTGTCACTTCATCTATAAATTTGTATTCTGCTAGTCGATTGAAGTGACCTGATGCAACGAACGTCAATCGCTGAATTAATCAAGGATTACTAATAATTTCAACTGAATATGTCGACTGAAGTTTTCACGCGCCTATAAATGTCGTTCCAAGTGACAAGAAATTTTTTAAATGACTACTAGAGTAAAAATATTGTCACTTCAATTAATTGACGAACAAATCGACTAAGAGAATACCAATATTTGTCTGTCGCTACAAGTGACAAGTGACACGACTAAGGGAATCGGGTGTAAATAAATACTGAAGAAGTAATATTACTTGGATAGCGTCAGTTCACTTTGTCTACCATATTCATACTTCCTTCAGAAAAGAAATTCGTCCATCTACTCATTTTCCGGACTGTAACACTCTATTACAGGTTTTTCAGTACGCTTTTACATTCATCAACAGTCAAATTCTCTTACTTTTCCAATCACGCTCTTAGCTTTGTTCAACCATCTTGGAAGCGTAATAATTCCCGAGTAATTTTTCCTAAAGCTACATGATGACAAGGTTGGCATACCTTAAGAAGCTGTACTTCATGAACTTCTTACTAGGATTGAAAGATCACTATCTACTAAGGAACAATGTATAGGAAGTTTCCTGGATATTTCAGAAGCTTTTGACTTATATTTTTATTATAATTTGGTGAACATTTACAACAACAATTACTACTTATATATTGGATTGAATTGGAATTAATTGGGATTTTTGCAGCACATTGTAAACAATTTGGAGAGAAAAGAAGTCAAATTTAATCAAAATTGACTAAACTGAAACTTATGATAAGCCTACATTGAGGCACTCTTCGAACTTTCACTTAAGAGATGGACAGCCGTCCGACACATCCATCGAAGCTCCTTAACTGGACTACATTTCTGTCTGTGGCTCTGATTCAAATTTAAATACGAGTAAGAATTCAATCGATGAAACCAGGACTTTTATTTATGTCTTGGAAAATATTCATTTCTCTATTTGGTATGAGGCATAAATCTTACATTCAAGAAATCATAATCTTAGAAGGCTTTGGGTCTAAACCACACCAACAGAGAAAATTAAATGGGTGGAGAACATTGTCTTTCGAGCTTCTCTCACTATTTTAATCACCTACGGAACTTTATTCTTCACTAGATATCGATATACGAAAATCCGCTAAAAGGTTGAAAAATATAGAAAAAATATCAAATCTCCAGACAAATTGGAATATCTATATCTTTTTTTAACCTAATAGCTTACCAGCTCTTGCTAGACTAGATAAATACAGAAGTAGATATAATACATCGATAGGGTCGATTCACTTCGCTTACCAGATTTTCCGGTTTGTAACACTCTATGAGTCGTTAACATAATCTGTATTTTACTGGGCTTTTATGCTGCAACAATGATGTCCCAGATCCAGCGACTTATATAAATGAAACAAAAAAAACTGAATCTTTCGATTCAACTGGAACTTTGCATAGTGCGTTAATAGCTCGACGAAATAATCCATTTTTTGTTTTTACTACGGCTACTCTGACTAACCCGTCGCTTTCAACGCAAACTTCTATTATGCGGCCTAGCAACCATTTTGTAGGCGGTAAATTTTAGTCGATAACCAAAACAATGTCGTCAACTTGAGCATTTGCTTTTGCCGATGTCCACTTTGATCGTGATTGCATTATTGTGAGATATTCAACATGCCAGCTTTGCCATATATGTTGTTTCATTTGTTTTAGCATCTCCCACCTGCTTAAGTTGGATCTTTTATCGAGTGAAATGTTCTTTTCCGGAATTGAAACCAATGGCTGTCCAATAATGAAGTGTGTTGGTGTTAAAATATCAAGATCGGAGTCTGTTGGTAACATACAAATTGGTCGTGAGTTAAATATTGCTTCAATTTCTGTCATTAGTGTTTGCAACTCTTCAATTGTCAAGATGGTATCGCCAACGACTCTTTTTAAGTGATATTTCATCGACTTCACGGCAGCCTCCCATAACCTTCTGAAGTGAGGCACATTTGGTTGGTTGAAGTGCCAACGGATGGACTCATGTGACAGCAAGTTATGAATACTTTCACAGCTTGATTTTAATAAAGAAAATATTTCGCGCAATTGTTTATCAGCGCCTATGTACTACTATGTTAGACCCACAATCACTAAAAACATCAGTACGCAGGCCCCGTCTCGACACAAATCTCTTTAACGCCGCTAGAAATGTATTTGTTGTCAAATCGGTAGTTACCTCAATATATGAACTGCCCGAGTACTGGTGCACACAAACAAACAAATGTATGCCTTTACTGGTTTTTGGCCCCTTCCTCGTCGATGATATACTTGAAACGGCCATGCAAAATCTGTGCCCACTTGCAGAAATGCTCTTGTATGCTGAACTCTGCATTTTGGTAAATTACCCATCTACTGGCAATATGGGATTGGCTTAGCTCTAAAGCAGGGCATGCATATCCTGATTACTTTGCGTATTTCCTGCTTTGCACGTATTATCCAAAACTTTAGTATCAACGTGGCTAATAAGAGTTGTGCGACTGCATGATGATATTTGTTGTGGTAGTCTTCTATCACCAATTGAGCGAATTTAGATCGCGGTATTATTATTTGATGTCTCGTATCATATACTAAATTTGCATTTTGAATTCGCCCTCCGACTCTCACCAGGCCATCGACATCAATGAACGGATTTAATGTTTAAATAGACATTTTCAGTAACTGGTTTTGTTTAATGGATGTGATGTCTTCCATCATGAGATTGTTTTGTACGGTTTTACAACACAGTTTGACTGCATCCTCTAACTCTTCAACTGTTAGGGGACCTTTCCGGTTTGGTACATTTTTATGTACATTGTAAATAAATCGTTGCACTAGAGCTGTTACGCGAATAACTTTCTGAAAGAAGAGAACATATCAATTAATTCAATTAAGATGTGATTTGGTTGGCGCTCTGCCAATAGAAACATGCTGAATTTTATGCGTTCTTCTTGATTAGATCCATAGTTGATTCTTTGTTCAGGCCAACTGTCTGAAGTACTTCGTAACCATTTGGGTGTCTGCCACCATAACTCATGTTGTAATATTTCATCTAGCAGAATTCCACGCGACGCACAATCAGCTGGATTATCCTTTGTGAGAACATGTCACCAACTATCTCGTTTCACAATTTCCAATATTTGAGAAGTTCTGTTGCCCACAAATGTTTGCCACCGGATAGGAACATCTGACTGCCAATCCAATACAATGGTTGAATCGCTCCAGCAAATCATATTAGATATCGATAGAGTTAATGTTTCAGCGACTGATTTTACAAGTTTTGATAAGAGGAAAGCAGCACACAGTTCGAGTCGTGCCACTGAAAGTTTCTTTACTGGAGCCACTTTAGATTTAGCTGTTATCATACAACAACTGTAACTGTTTGAACTTATAGGTTGTCGCAAATAAATAACCGCTGCGTACGCCCTCTCACTTGCATTGCAAAATCCGTGGATTTCGATATGTTTACTGGGAGTACCTAGCCATCTCGGTATTCTTACATCTTCTGGGTGATGTAGTTGCTGTCTGATATTTGACCATTGCTCTTTTATAGCTTGCGGTAGTTCATCATCCCAGTTCATTGCTGTCAACCGTAATGTCTGAAAAAGGATTTTGATTTTTATTATTACCGGAGACAGCCAACCTAATGGGTCGAAAATCTGAATGCATTCTGATAACAGCTTTCTTTTGGTGAATATTGGTTTTTCCAAGTCTACATGATATGACCACACATCTAGCTTCGGATCCCAATGCAACCCCAATACCTTCACAGTGATACCTTCCTTGGTAAACTCTTTGACACATTCAGCTCTGTCTTGTTTTGGTGTACTGCATAAGAATTCATCCGAATTTGATATCCATTTTCGCAGACGCATGCCAGCACTACCAAGCATTTCTATTAAATTATTCCGTAACAGTTCAGCCTCTTCCACTGTACTGGCTCCGGCCATTAAATCATCGACATACGTACATGTACTTAACGCATTTGCAGCTGAAGGAAACTTATCACGATGTGAAGCTGCAATTTCATTTAATACACGTGTTGCTAAATATGGAGCAGCTGCTGTTCCGTATGTTAACGTTTTCAGCTTAAAATATTTCATCGGTTGTTTCTCGTTCGACCGCCACACTGTTACTTGATGTGTAAGATGATCCGGATGCACCAAAATTTGTCGATACATATTTTCCACATCAGCGCTAATTGCTAATTTGTGCAGACGAAACCGAAGTAGTATAGTGTGAAGCGTAGGTTGTACTTGCGGGCCGACCATCAGCACATCGTTAAGCGAAATCCCAGTTGACGTTTTCGCAGAAGCGTCAAACACCACATGAAATTTTGACATATCTGCTTTAACAATTCCATGATGCGGTAAGTAGTTCATATTCTCAGCCTCGACATCATATATTTCTGCCATATGATTCAGGTCTAAATATTCTTTCATGAACTGCATATACAACTTTTGAAAATCATTATTTTTGTGGAATTTTCGCTCCATAGCTCTTTGTCGGCTTACCGCTTCACTAATTGAATTTCCAAGTGTTCTATCTTTGAAGTTAAACGGCAATTTAACTATATATCTGCCATCAGGAGATCGACAGGTAGTCGTCCTAAAAATTTTTTCGCAGTTTTCTTCATCTTCCGTTAGTTGTTTTATTTGTGGAATTTCTTCAACTTCCCAAAATTGTTTCAGCATATCATCTACTCTGGTTTGTTCCACATCACTTTGACTCATATTGCTACTTGTTACCCCAGATACTTCAAGCTCACCTCCTAGTATCCAACCGAAAATTGTTTCTACTGCAACTACATTGCTGTGGTGTTTAATACGTCCTGGAAGTAGTACGTTGAACACATGTTGTACGCCTAAAATGATATCAACTTCTTTGGATATGTTAAATTTTGGGTCAGCTAACAATATGTTTTGATCAAGACAGTCATAATCAAAGGATTGGGATGGTAGTTTTGAACATAGTTTTGTCATAACCAGAGCGTCAATCTGGATTTGGTTGTCATATTGGGATTTTAATGTGACAGTGACTACGCCCTTTGTAACTTGACTCCCTGAACCACTAATCCCAGTAACAAGTGTTCGGTGTTTTCTTCTAGGTAGTTTAAGAATGTTGCAAAGCTTAAAAGGTTGACATAGACCCAGAATCTATCAATACTCTACATGTATGTTCAACACCATAGTGGTCCATGATTTTAACCAAAGCTGTTGGTAGAATACTTCGTGTTAAAACCTTTGCATGTGCTAGGTACTGCTCTGTTCTAGCTGAGATGATTTACTATGATCTGTCGGTTGAGGTTTATGAAGCAGTGTGTGATGTTTCTTGCCACAATCATCACATCTAGTCTTTGCAAGACATCTAAACACTGGATGATTTAATTTTAAACAATTGAAACACCGATTGTTGGCTTTTATACACTGTCGACGCTCTGAAACTGAGAATCGTTTTAATTTGTGACCTTCTTCTAACAAATGTGTGGTCTTGCATACTGGGCAGCTACTGTCTTCTGCTGCGACTATACCTTAGATATTCTTTGAGTTGGTAAACGTTTAGTTACCACTGGCTTTAATGATTCATGTGCATCAGATCAGTTTAACAGGAATTTGAAAAATTCTTCTAAGTTTGGTAAATCTTCGTGGCAAGCAGCTTGGGCCCATAATGCTCGAGTTTCTACATCTAGCTTTTCTTCTAAAATGTATAAAAGCCATACATCTCTAGATTCCGCGTCTTTGCCTAATGCCTTTAAACCTCTTATAACTTCATCTGAACTATCCAGAAGTTTTCTAATGTTTGTAGCGTTCGCCTGATGAATAGTTGGTTGATCCATGAAACTCCTAATGAACGCCTTTATCGTGTGTTTCTTCCGATCATATCGAGCACATAACTTTCTAAATGCTTCAAAATAATTGCTTTCAGTGATTGGCATATGCTTAAGCAAATTGTAAGCATCACCCTTTAAGAATCCTTTTAAGTATTGAAACTTGTAGGTTTAACATACAAATTATAAAAAAACTGCCATTCCGTGTAGTTCCCAGCAAAAGGTTCGATGGTGATCTTGGGAAGTCTGACATCAACTGGTTGTACCATAGATACATTCATACTATTATTTATCGGAATATGTGATTCATTTGGGTTTTGAACATTATATTGGCGTATGTACCGATTGAGCTGTGATTCCACGACATAAAAATGCTCAGTAAAATCGATCATACCACTGATCTGAATCTATCTCAAAAATTGCATTTTCTATATCCTCAAATTGTTTTACTAGTATTCGTGCTCGTGCAAGCTTAGATTGAAAGCTATCGATATCCTCTTACAGGAGCAGTTACGTAATTATGCAATTTCTTCATTTGACCCTTGATGGTAGCACGTGTACTCTTCTAACCCTTTAATTTTGCATCGACATCCATATTGTCTAAATTATTTCACTCAATAAATTAGCAAATACTTTCACTTGGCTCGATGATACATGTATCTTAGTCAAAATTACAAGAGATTATAAAAATCATTGAACTTCATATTTAACACATGTGTTGAAGCTGATCTCTAGGCGGACTAAGTATTATACGCTCTTCTCCTTAAACAGGAACAACATAAGAATCCAAGTTATAGAAATTTTAATGCTTGAAAAACTGCAATTCCGGTACATTAATTATTTCTGCACATGAACTACTCTCCCTGCCTTTTTTCAAACTAAAATTGCACCCAAAGCCCTGATATTGGACAAATATGTTGCCATATTAGATTCAGATAAACCTGTCTTTTCACTAATCAAGCAGTCAACCATCTAGCAGTCGTTTAAATTAATACTAAAGCAGAAATGAGATCATATCAGCATCCATTAATCATTTTGTCTAAAGTACAATAACCAATACTTTGAAAATCATGCTATCATTCCGATACCCATAATCATTCCTTAAATATTTATTTATCTGGAATGAGATGAGATCCATTAAAAAGGGATTGTTTTATTAGTTACATTTATTATCCTTTTTCCGAATATCTTTCAAAATATTTCCTTTATTTCAATTCCCCACCACCATCCATCTACATGTAATCAGCACATGTAAATATTCTGAAAGGTTCAATATTAAATGGTCATAATCACATAAATAATGAATTTCAATTAATAACGTAAACAAAATATATAAAATTGGAAGGGATTCTGAGTGGCGAAACCATTAAGAGGGATAATAATGCTTTATGGATATTGGATTGTGATAATATACTGGAGGTTAAGTATAGTTTTTATTACTCAATTTTAAGTAGGAAATGAGGAGGAGTCATTATCGCAAGAAGGCGGTGTAGAGTTTTGGACAATGCCTGGCCTGGTGCAACATACCCTGCTAAGTGTTGGTGGTGCCGAGCCAATTCTGAATGAGGAGGAAAATAACGTAGAGACACTCTCTGAGGCATGTTCATCTACTTTCCTACTTAAGAATGGAGTGAAGTAAATAATGTTGTCCTGATTCAACAACGTTCGGTCAGTAGTGAACGCGTTCTTTTGATGCTCATAACTGACAAATTTAACTAATTGTGGGCAGTGATGACTATTCTCATCAGATAATCTGGGAATGTGTTCAAGCACATATATATGGTCGAGGTGAGTCATACCTTAATTTCATTCGAAATACTCACCTATCTGTATGTTTTTTTTATTGGGTAAAGTGCGGAAATCTTCAAGAAGGCGAAGCTGCGGAGGGCAAACATTACAGCAACAGTGACGGATTTTTACCATTCAAAACCACACAACCTCATTCATCCTCCATGCGGAGCTATCGTTAGACATTACTTCGCATGTTATTAAACTCTTTATTTTCCCCAGAGTTCTAACCTAAGATTGAGATTGCCATCGCTTTCTAGACATAGTAAGATGTTCTTTTCTAGCACGCTCTAAGCGCCTCAGCTCCTGCAGTACTACTGATTCCGTATCGTATGCCTTACAGCATTCAACTTTTCTTCAGATGCAATCATCAGTTTAACTATGTTGTTGTGTATTGGTCGCTGCCCTAGGACATACAAGAGCTCTCTTCGAGTTGTATCGAACCATATGGGCATTGTAAGAAAATATGTTTCACATCTTCTTGTGATCCATTGCAGCTTAGAAATTCTGGAGTGTCGGCATGTTTAAATCTGTATAGGTATGCACCAAAAGAGCCTTGCCCACTTAGCAACTATGTCAGCTAGTAATTAACTTCGCCATGTCGCCTATTTATCCACTTTTTGATAGATGGTATCATACGATAAGTGTATCGGTCTTTTTCCGAGCTATTCCAGCGCCTTTTGCCACTGTTGCAATGCATTCTAATGCTCTACTTCCTAGTTATTCTCAGTGTAAGTACCATTTCTTCCTTTCCTTTGCCAGAACATTGTTCGATGGGGATCATCCCTGCAATAACAAGTGCCGCATCATCGGATATTGTACGAAAGCCATGTATCATACACCAGCCATATATAGCCATATACCTCCAGACAGGTGATCCATATATAGAATGATGGATGTTACCACATTTGCCAGCAGAATCCTTCGACTCTGTCTTGGCCCTCCAATGTTGGGCATAATGCAGGAGAAGGCTGCAACCTATCTGTATGTAATATTGATCATCGGTCACCATGCCGTTTCTCTTCCAGAAAGAATAATATTCCAGTCAGAACCTACAAAGCTCTAAATTTCATTACGGACGGTTCATAGTATATAGGAGAGTTGGGAGTAAGGTTCGGGTTTGAGGCATTAAAAATAAACGTCTCTTCTCGAATACCAAAGTGTTTTTCAAGCTAACGTTTATTGCAAATATGGAAGCTATGAATTGGTTTTCAGTAACAGATTTTACATTTTTAAAGACATACTACCTTACGTCGAAGGAAGAGTTATCTTTCGTCTATAAATGGGATGTCAGATCAGTACAACATCTCCCCTTTTTTTTAACTTTCATTAAGACCTGAGACTGGTATACACACTATATATGTTCCATTCTAAGCTATAGTTTCCCAATCTATAATCATTTAATCAGAATCTTAATGTATCTGAACTAAATTCTTGTCGATATAGACATTGATGTGTTAGGACTTAATATTCTACCTTCGCGTGGCAATTGCAGCCACAGTTCCACGTTTAGAAAACTGAAACACTATTTAAAGAAGAAAGCGACCCAGAGATAAATTAAATTTTACGAACCACTTCCGTTAGCATAGATCAAGGTACTATGAAAGATAAAGCTTATTTCCGGTACACTCCGTTGTGATTTTTATCTATATCAATGGGTGTCATAAGGGAAGATGTAAGTTACACCGATCAATGATAGTTGGAAAAGACGCTACTGGACGAATGACTTTGGCAAGGGATTCATATTGATCCACTACCAGTATATATCATTACAGGCATCATCAGCCGTCATTTCCTCTTAAGCAAATACGGAAATACCACTTTGCCAATCAACACCAAAAAAAAAAACAATGTAATTAATACATGGCAACCCTATTTTCGATATCCCAACCAAACCCATCCAATAAATACCACACTAATATAGGTAAAATATTTTATAATTGAATTTTGGCCAAATCGTGTTAAATTTCAGTGGTCAAGAAGCTATATACGGATAAAGTGTAACATTGTTCATCCAAAAAACAGCTCCAAACCCCCATTTCGCAATAACAAAACAAATCTCGGTTAACATTATTTATAAGGTATTGGGCCGAAGCACCATGTACACCGAACCACTGTACACACACACACACACACACACACAAAATAAATTGAAAATTTAATTTAATTTCCGTTCATTGGAATATCCCTACACTCGTCGACTGTATATAGTACGTATAGGAAAGCGCATAAAGAAAATGGGAAATAAGGTGCGGCTATCCCGAGTATTATTTTCATGTACCCAATTTCGGCATGAATAATTGATGTGTGAAAAAACTGTTGATTGTCGAATTCCGATAATAGTGCGTTTCGTGTGTGTGTGTGTCTGTACAATGTAAATTTGATTGTTTGTTATGGAACCGCGCACTGTATACATTAATATCAATTTGATCGTATTTATTAAGTTTGGCGGTCCATCAAGCCAGCTGGTTTCAATTAAAACAAAAATTTCGGTTTTGTATTTTTATGATTTTTCGTTTGGTTCGTTTAATTGAAAAGAAATGCCGCCCCGCGTGCTTATATATACGATGAGTATGTATTAGTCAAATGGTAGCGCGGTTTAATTGCTTCTCTTTGGTGATCTTATTTATTTTCAATAAATTTGCAAAATTTTATATTTGTTTAGATTATAGCGGATTTATAAATACACATACATTTCTTAATTTGTAACAATGAGATCATTCATCAATAAATTAAGATATTCAGTGAATTGAAATTAATTTTAGAAATTGTTTCTAATTAGCTGTGGTCAGCTAAAAAATTGTATGTTCAAATTAGGATACTTTCGGCAGTTAGTTTAAGTGGTGGGCAGTTTTGAAAAGTTTTGCTAGGTCAACATTGCAAACCGTTGTGCATCCGACAGTTGCTGTGATTTAGAAGTGCCAGGAAAACTATATCAATTTCTTCTGAGCTTAGGTTTCCCTGGAACATTTTTTAAATGGGTACATAATTTTATGACTGGCCGAAAATTAGTGTTGTGTGGAAGAGGTAACAGGTTAGAGAATGCGGTTGAAGTTGGTCTACTCAGAAGACAAAGTTATCTTACAATTTGCAGATGACTTTTTCTTATTAGGTAAGGTAAAACCATTGCCGAGACCCTGAATCGAGCTCAGGAATCTGTAAAGCAGGTTACACAATGTTTGGCTGAACTGAATCTACATGTGGATGCAAGAACATAGTATACAGTTTCAAACGACAGCTACAATAGATATGCATATATATATATATATATATATATATATATATATATATATATATATATATATATATATATATATATATATATATATATATGTATCTATATATATATATATATATATATATATATATATATATATATATATATGTATATATATATATGTATATATATATAGATATATATATATATATATATATATATATATATATATATATATATATATATATATATATATATATATATATATATATATATATATATATATATATATATATATGATGAGTGAATAAGGCATGTAACTATGACACTGTATTTGGGAATCTGGATCGACAAAATACTTTATTGAAAAATTATGAAAGTTGAGAACACATGTGCCAGAGTGGTATTGGGTTGATTAATTCGACCCCAATACATTCTCTGTGGTCTGAAACGGGTGACTCAACCAACAAAGAACCAACCGGCCAAAAATCATTGAGGAAAATATTGACTTATTATCCTAAATTCGATCGCGGTGAGTGCGAAAATTCATAGAGCCAGGAAAGATGTGCTTTGAGTTAAATAGTAAACCTTGGGCTTTATTTTACAGGGAAATCAAATGCGCCAACGATGATTTCCAATAGAGTGGGTGAGATTAAATCATGGTATTTGGAAGGAATGTTTTTTTTATAATTGTGGAGGACACTGAACATTTGCTTCTGCATTGTACTACTTTTAGTTAAGAGAGAGCAATGTTCGATGTCCTCGCGGGTAGAAAGAATCTCATTGAACTTTACGAATAAATAAAAATGTATATAAGGCCATATACGTTTATACAAGAATAAAAGAAAGTGGATCACTGCGTATAAGGAGAGTAAATGATACAGTAATGTAAAATAAAAATGTAAATAGAAACTGGTCCAGATGACTTCTATCATTGGAGTTAGTGCCAAATAAAGAAGAAAAAATAGAAGTGAAACTGCCGAATATACCAGTGATGAATATACCAGAGAAAAGCATGAAACTCAGTTAAGTCGCGTTTAAACGGCCACTGGTCACAATTTTTGTAAAGGTGGTGTTCATGTCTGATCAATGTATAAGGGAAAGGGTTTTATGCATACCTGTACAGGATTTAAAGAAAATTCTATACTAACAATTCGAGCTTAAACATTCTCTCTGAGCTTATGTGCCTCTATTCCAATAACTATTGAACAGTCTTGTGTCAAATTGAATAGTCTTTAACAGAATAAATTCTGAACCTATTAAAACTGTAGTTTATCAACAAACCTCGTTTTATTCGTGATAAGGTGGAATTGATCAACGTTCAACGTCATATGATCTAAACTGGATATAGATGTCGTACACTCAATTCATAAAGACAATATGAAATGGAGGGACGGCAAACTAGTTTTTTCGGTTATTCTGGGCTGTATCAGCTTTTATTACTTCTTTGATAGATTACTCATTATTTTTACAAAACGTCAGTTATAGCAACAGCCTTACTTCCTTCTTTTTGTAAATACATTCAATTATATTTGCTGAACCACTCAACTGCTGTCTCGGCTGAGTTAAACCACTTTATTAGTCGCTGACAACCTACTTTATTTTATCGTAATGTCAGTCTTCCTCGAATATCGATTATCGAGTTTAAAAAGCAGACATTAAATTATATTAATCGACATCAACCTTTTGAACCAAGTAAATTGTTGCAATAGACAGGTTGGAATTATGTGGAATGCAATCACCACCCATATGCTTATAGCTCTCGATTAGGTGAAATTTGGAGTATTAAGTGTTGACATTAATTTGGATTTGATCTTTATAATTCGTGGATTCTCATTTATACTCCTACAAACGAATGTGAAGCCTTTCTAAGCCTTACCATAATCCTGTATTATCAATTCGATTCACCATGACTGTAAAACCTTTTCAAGGTGCTTTAGAATTTCCTCTCTCCTATTCATGATTTAAGTTTAATTGACCCTTTTGGACATCCCCTCGCAGAATACTCAGCAAAAATCTCAAGACCAATAGGGCTTACTCAGATCGTACAAGAGTTTTACATTATCACAGGAAACAGTTTAAGAATCAAATATACCTTGGCTTTGCATAGTTATCCCAAAAAGTACTGCTTTTGAACCACTTCCGCTTGTTTGCTTCCTGATTCTATATACAATTATATCTAATTACTTTCTGTTAGTCGGCCCTGCTTAATTAAGGTATTACGTTCACACGTCAACACCTTTTGACACAGTCTCAAATTCCCATACTATGTATTTCCTGCCTTACCAATCACTTCAAAAATAGCTTCGTATACTGGAATTTGTGTCTGCCTTCCCTCGATGGTGTTGTAGGTAGTTCCGGTTCACGCTTCTTAAAGCTTAAATATTTCCAGAAAGTTCGTCGCATGTTGTGAATTTTATTCCTTGAAATGTTTTTTAACGTGCTTTCCTGTTTATTTTATTTCTAAATGGTGTCTGGTTCGCATCTTCGATATATCCAATTTAACCAACAAAATAAATACTTTTGGCCCTGGTATATTATCATCTGTTATTGTGTTCTGTGAAAATAAATCTAATGTGTGTTTGCACTGTTTCGGAGTTAAGTGTGTTGTTCATGATTAGATCTTTTGTGAATATAGGTTGAACAATAGTGGTGAGGTTATTGTACCCTATTGTAGTCTATTAGGTATGTTGACAGTTTTACTGTATTTGTTTCATTGCTCAGTTGTACAGTATTTAAACAGAAAACCGTCTAACCAAATTGACTCGAACGCCATCTCCATATCGATCGTAATTGCTCCCGTATTTATTTGCTTGTTGAGATTTCGACAAACTTCTGAACTAAGCTAATTAGTCTCTAATTTTGGGCATTTAACGGATTTATTTTTTTTAATATTGGACACACTTTGACAGTTTTCCAGCAATTATCGTATACGTTTGAGAAATATTTTAGCTCCACCGAGTCATATGGTTCGTACCGGGTCACGCTCTGCTGCTGAATGTGAATTTTGTAATTCTGATATGATTAAGTTATATTTATATAAATATATATATATATATATAATATATATATATATATATATATATATATATATACGGGTGATCCGGTTTGAGATGCTAATCCGTTAAGGCATGATTCCTTGGTTCATTCTGAGAAATCGTATGGGGAGGGGGGATCCATTTTTTATATCTTTTGAGATACAGGGTGTTTAAAAAATTCGGTCCAAAAAAAATATACACACAAATATTGAACTGTAACTTTCGAAATACTTATTCGAGAGCAACCAGCTTAGTCTTAAGACTAGTAATTGTATAGGCTACGTTTTCAGTTAAAGAAGCTATCTTGCATCTGCTGTCGTTTGAGAGCAACAATGCTTAAAAGTAAAAAAAAAAATTTTTTTTTATAAAATTCAGTTTTTCTAAAAAACAACCGTTGTAGTTCTTTTTTATTTTAAAACATTATAGCTCTGTGCTGTTTAAGTAATACT
Organism: Tipula lateralis; assembly: GCA_963932295.1. Lineage (NCBI taxonomy): Eukaryota > Metazoa > Arthropoda > Insecta > Diptera > Tipulidae > Tipula > Tipula lateralis. The sequence continues at coordinate 183,092,550 of OZ010737.1, read as the reverse complement.
GGTGTTAGTCACTTGGCCTATGTTGTAGTAGGGGTAACCGGTAATGTGTACCTGGAGATTTTGGAACGGCATTTGAAGCCATCAGTTTCGCAGCTATTAAGTGAAACTGAGAGCTTCATCTTTCAACAAGACAACGCGCCAGCCCAGAGATCAAAACAAGTGAGTAATGATTTGTTTTTCTTTATTTAAACTTCTGAATAAATTGCATTTTATTTCTATTTGAATTTAAAAAATGACTTGGTTGATAATTCCATATACACAATGGAATGGCCTCCTTATAGCCTAGATATGAAACCAATTGATAATATTTGGGCTTTTATGAAGCATAAAGTCCGTCAAAGTAATCCAGATACCATCCAGCAATTGAAGCACCAAATTCAAATTGCGAGGGGTGATATTAACAATGACGTGATTCAAAACTTGATTCACTTCATGAGCAACAGACAGAAGGAAATGACAGTCACACCAAATATTAAATCCAGTGGCGTAGCTACAAGGGCGCAAACCCCGCGCTGCAGGGGTGCCCGCAACGATAAGGGGCCCGCTGCAACGCGGTCCCGTGGTCTTTGTTATATTTGTGTATTGATTATTTTGTATTTTTGTATTGATGTCCACAATCCATAATCATTTATCAAATTTACGAAAAAAAACAGCATTTGCGGGAAGTTTTGTTGAGTTACTGCTTCGCAAACAAAACTGTAGCTGAAAGTCATAGTTTGCTCGTGGATTTGTATGTTGAGCATGGTCTTGCAAAAACACAGTGCTTTGTGTGGTTTAATCGCTTCAAAAGTAGTGATTTTGACATTAAGGACAAAGAGCATCCTGGTCAACCGAAAAAGTTTTAAGCTGAATGTCAAACGCAAGAAGAACTTGTAGAATCATTGGAAATTGATCAAACAACAATATTCAGACGTTTGAAAGCCTTGGGATTCATCCAAAAAAGATGGGAAACTGGGCGACATACGAGTTGAAGCCAAGAGACATTTGCAAAGGCGATTTTGCATGTTCGAAATGCTGCTCGAGTGCCACAAAAAGATGTTGTTTTTGCATCGTATTGTCACTGGCGATGAAAAATGGATCCATTATGATAATCTCACGCGCAAAAAAGCGTATCTCAAGAAAGACGAGGCAGGCCCATCGACACTGAAGCCGAATATTCACGGGGCTCTCACGTATGCGATCAGATATGAGTCAATTATTTTCCACCACGATAACGCTCGGCCACACATTGCGGTGCCGGTCAAATATTACGAGAATAACAGATGGGAAATTCTGCCTCACCCGCGTTATAGCCCAGACCTTGCACCTTCCGACTACCACCTATTTCGATTCATACAGAATGCCCTACCCAGAATACGCTTCACTTCAAGGTATCGAAAATTGGCTTGATTCGTTTTTGACCGCAAAGCCGTCGCAGTTTTTCTGGGATGGAATCCATAAATTACCAGAAAGATGGGATAAAGTTGTGGGTAGTGATGGGCAATACTTTGGATAAAAAAAGTGGCATTTTTCCACAATAAAGGCTCAAATAAAAAAAAACAGTTGTTAATGCAAACCAATAGCTTCCAATATTTCATGTTTAATTATTGACATGTTTATTATTGTTTCTTACGTTACCTGTAATAGTCGCAACAGCGGAACGATCTTTTTCTAAATTGACTTTTATTACTCTGGAGGGAAAGATATGCAAGGTGGAGGGAAGATAGTCTAAGGGCCTACATTAAGTTGTGCGGGGAGGCCAAAAATTTGTAGTTACGCCACTGATTAAATCTATATATATATATATATATATATATATATATATATATATATATATATATATATATATATATATATATATATATATATATATATATAAGCCTCTAAATATTATGTAAAATATTGGTGAAAAAATACTCCCGTCATACGTCAAACGTTCCCAATACTACAGAATAATCAAAATCATTTTCGAAGCGTCAATTTTAATTATAAAAATTCTAATCACTTGACATCAGACACCCAACATCCCAAAATGGTGTTGTAATTAAATTTCAAATTTCTATGAATATTCAAAATTTATGAAAAATAAATTATTTTCCATTTCAACAAATTTCATCTCGTGTCAATTTTTCCAAAATTTTCACCTTCAAAACATTATTTATTTTGATTTGATTTTCATCTTATACATGTATACGAGGTACATACATGTATAAATAAATAAATTGAAAGATGAATTTATATAAAATTAATTAATTAAGTCAATAAAAATTTTGAAAATTTTAAATAGTTTTTGTGGGTTGATTGAAAATAATTGACGTGAAATATATCAAACCCCACACTTCACCCAAGAGTAGAGGCAAACATCCCGATTTATCACCTTCTAATTTTATATATAGTTCTTATCAATATTTTAATTAATAGTTCTAATCTTATCAATATTTTAATTGATTATAAAATATAATATAAGAAAGTTTTATTTTTCACTTGACTTGATTAAATTGATGATGGTGGTGCTATGTACTCCGTTGTTGGGATGATAATGAAAATCTTGTTAAATTGTATAAGAAATTTAATTACAAGCACATAACAATTTCATGTATAGTTTTTGAATTTTTGATCACTAAACGTATTCTCGGTTCGGCATTAATATTTAATATAAAGGCAAGAACCGAGAAAGGTATTTTCTAACGGGTGTCGGGAAAACGCAAAATAAATGAAGAAAATTCTTTGTATACACTTTGATTGGAATATACCTTTGAAAAATTTATGAAGAACTACGTTTATAAACTACACCGATGCCATAATGATGCAATTTTGAATGAGTACAATCTCTGTGTTTGTAAATAGGTAACTCGAAGAAAATGCAATTAAATTTTCTTTTTAACGATACTTTGAATTTTCCAACAGTGATTTCTTTATATTGCACATATTTATTTATTTCCACGACCTACATACAAACAAGAAGAATGTTAGTAATGGTGTGAATCACCCAGCATAATTATGGCTACCTGCACAACGGTTTAATTTTGTTTTATTTCCTTTCATGCTTTCGGAAGTTCATTGTATGTCATCTGTGGAAATTAATTAAAATTTGTGTTTTTGATTTGGTCGCACGATGATTTAAATAAGCAAAATAAATTGTTTTCGCTATATATAAATCGGAGGCAAATTGTTTGTTTACGATGTGAGAAACACAGAACGATTTAAAGTTAGAAAAAACTCGTATAGGGAAGCTTTTTTCTTAAAATTGGGCCTTACTATACGATGAGGGTACAAATAAAGCTAATTTCAAATTCCGAGTGTAACAGTAGACAAGCTATAGTCTAGTGGAAAAAGTTGGGTCTAAATATTCGCTGCTGAATGTTCCCATACTAGTGGGACAATGGGTTGGTCGATGTGCCAATACAGTCAATTCTATGGCGTTCTCAAGAATTGAGCACTATAATAGAATATTGTATTATGACCGATTTCATACACAAGAAATAACTGTATGGTGTAATTTTCATGCTGGTGGTTTCATTGGATCAATTTCTTCGTCGATGAAAATGAGCTACATAGACATGTTGCAACGCTATATCGTTGTTCAATTATTTGAGCTACACCACATATCATTAATGATAAGTGGTTTAAACAAAACGGTCGGACATGACAAACGGCGAGTCCAACAATCGATTTATTTAAATCTTAATTAGATGAACCTGTTATAAAAAGTTGTCAAGTCCTCCTTATTGGAAACCCCTTTATTATCCAAATCAGAATGCTAATCCACCTTTAAATGTGTTCCGCAAAAGTACCAGCACAGAGTTAACTATAGTGATCTAAGGCCGAAGTCGACCTTAGATCACTAGTTAACTCTAATAAATAGGATATACCGGTAACTGTAAGCTACTTTCTTGCTTTCTTATGGTGGCAACAACCAGTAAAATATTCTGTCTCTCAAAAAACTGGTTAAACAATTTTTGGGTTGCCACTGTACAAATATATATTTATCTTGAAAACTCACCAAATGCAAGAATGCTTTGAGGTAACTGGAAGGCAAACCTTACTTGAACAACTATACGAGTTCGATTTTAGCTACCCCTGGCATAAAAGATTAATTCTTACTTTTATCGAGTGTCGGTTGCTAACGTCACTTCCACGTCACCCTATATAGCGAGCCTTCCAGTACATCTAAGAATAAAATGATGTTAACTTAATTATAAATTCACCTTCTTTCTAAGATAGCTGAGGTTCATTGCGGTTGAGTTTCACTAGCATAAATAGTTGCAATTCAAACACTCAGCAAGCTGATTTCAAGGTAACAATAGCACCAGTAGACTTTATAAATGTACAAGTGGCCAGTTCGTGTTGAAAAGCATAATAACATATTTTCAGATTGGTAATTCTGGTTTGACACAATATTTGAAATTATACCAGGTCATATTTAAATAGAAGGGGGTATGGGTTGGTACTACACCCATCAACCGCACTCGATCAGAATACGATTTATTGAATAATGAAAAGTTTTTGCTTCTGGAAATGTTGGTTTTTCTGTATAAGTCATGCACATACGGTTCTTGAATTCCGAGAGGGATTCCAGAAAACTAACTATTACTCTTGAGAAGCTGATTTTATAATGCAAAAAAGAACCGTATCTAATCGAAAACATCTCTCAGGGAGAGATCATCAATATTTTGATGGGGATACTTGCAACCAATCAACTGATAGAAAATATAAGTTTCTCCAGCAGTAAGTCATAATCAATTTTATCAAAGGTCTGACAGACATCATTGTATTCGACCACCTCAACATTTTTTTCCCATTTGAAACCATAAAGATACATTATTGATTGATCTGTCAGTAAAGTTACAGTTTACACCGAGCAAAATATTTTATCACAGGGTTCAAGTCAAAACCGACACTTTGGGTAGTACATAAGACTCAAAACAAAACCTATAGACTGATCCGATTTTTCATATTGCAGAAATTTGTATTATAACCACTCTCAAAGATATCAGTGACCAATTACACGTATCTAGAACGATTTCATCCTATCGTTATTTCCAATATATCGTGGAAGGTTTTATAATTCACAGAAATCTGAAGTGTAGCAATATTATAGATTAATGGTGTGCAAAATCTACTTATAGATCGCAAAGCTCGTGTGATGATTACCTATAGAGAATTTGAGTGAAGTCACGACTCAGCATGAAAAAATTTTCTGAAAGAAAACAAACATACAAATTTCGCTAATGGATTCCTTAAATCACCAAGTGGCTAGGCCTCTGAATTCTGGAGCAAGTATTAGATAGAAAAATTTCAATTTTAATCTTACAATGTTTTGGGGTCATCGATGTGGGTTTTGTGAAAGTAAAATTGAGTATCGAGTTTTCAAAAAAATATTGACCATCCTTGCACCATCAATTTTTCCATGATGAAATTTTGGACAGGTGAATTTAAACGTGGCCATACAAGCCTCTTCTATCTTTCTTATTTTAGAAGACGATTGTCTAGCACCATAATTTTGGCAAATTCGAGTGGTTGTGGTTTTTAGACGTTCAAGATGTTCATCGTCGCCCAAGCTGGTACACTTTTAAGGACGAGAGATGGTATCATCATATGAAGTTCGGAACATTTTCAGACAATCCTCATATATGAAGTCAAGAAATACTCAGATTAAAGCACTGTTTATCTTACTACATGTATAGCACAACGGTCAATGTGTATAAAGTTTTCGTACAATAAGAAAATTTCAAGACATTGCCGGGTCGTATAGTGAATACTAAGCCCACAAATGATTGGTTTTAAATAAAATGGAAAATTAAACCGGAGTTAATTAACGAATTTATAAACAGAAGAAGCTCGAATGGTGGAAGGTTTAGATCTTAATACTACAACTCAGCAATAAGCACGTCGATTCTTTAAAGAAGTAAGGCCTTTAGATCTCGGTCAACTATGCTGTCAACTAACTACGGGATCAGAGTGGAAAGCTCTTTTACGATGCAAACCCGATTCGGTGCCCGATACATGGTGAGAACATTTTTCTGACCTATTTGCTATTCCTATGTGTCACATGCTAAATTTTAATATGAGGCATTCACTAAGGCCATGCAGTAAATAAAAAAAAATTCGTTCACATGTAGTTAATTGCTTTGATTCAGAGCTCTTGATAATATTCGGAGGGCTTATTTTGTGGAACTGTTTTTTCGACCTTGTTTGTTATGCTGATTAATGGCCGCGTTATGACCAATATTCAAGAAGGGTGATCGCTTGAAGTGCGAGAATTACTGGCATAATTACCTTGGGAAGAATTACTCCTCTGGTGGAGGAACTTATCGGTGAATACCAAGATCTGGTTTTCGAGATCGAGGCACAATTTATTTCAGTAGCGGTGACCACACGTTTGAGGAAGTGGTGAGATCCAAGTATCTTGAATATCGCACAATTCACGATAACAGTACGGGAGAGGATACCAAGGTTCACATTGACGGTGGCAATCGAGCTTTATATTTCAAATGCAAATAATCTGAAATTGATATATGGATATCAGAGTTGGATCTTAACGGATGATTTCGAAGGTAGGGTAGTGTATTTAAATAAAGTTAAAGGTATTTTAAACAGTATGAAGAGCTGTCTTGTGAGCAAACCGATGGAGTCAGATGGCATTTCACTGCCAACGCCATAAGGTTGAGATTGAACACAATTAATATAAGACAATCTTACTGGATACTTTTTCACAACTTAGTGACGGAGCCTAAATCGATTTATACAAAACGGGGGAAAAATGTAATTTCGCCGAAAATATATGAAAATGTGTATCAATTTCATTTTTTTAATATAAAAACATCAAACTGCTGAACACATCAACAAAAGGAATAAAATAAAATTTCCTATTCAATAATTTATTTATCCTTTAACGAGAAACGTTCCAAAACCTCCATACACACAGATAGTATACACATCACATTCCGATTGTGCGATAAAACAGCAAAATATATCGTATCACAACCACCACCAACCAAGACGTAAAGTACTTAATTCTAAATTCTGAATAGACTGATTTTCACTTTAACAATCTTTTTATGGTAACACAAATAATAAAAAATTTATAAATAAATAAATAAATTTTCCATTTTGATATTTTTGCATATATACGATTTTCCTATATATAGACGATATAGATGGATCGAGCTTACCACCACCACCACCCATTATTATATGGTATATACACCAAACCAACCCGAACATGAACGATGAAAATTATTTAAATGCGTCAATATGCTATGCCAATATTCACATTCTTCGCCTTTTTGGTGTTGTTGGTGCTGTTTTCTTTGTGTGTACAGAGTCTTGTGTTCGTGATCATCATCAAACCATCAAACATTTTTCAAATATACGTTTGAAACCAACATCATCGTCATCATCATTATCAGCATCAGTGTTATACATATAATTTCCTTTTATTTAAATTTTTCCATCTATACACTCCGCGCACTCTGCTGTACAGACTCACACACACACATACATATATAGATATTGTAAAAGCTAAGAAGAACGTTTGATTCCATCGAACAAAAGAAAACGACACAAGGATAACATTATCAAGAAAAAAAATGCTGTATCTCTCCTTCCTATATGCACCATAACCACCCACCGCCACCCTTCCTTGTACACATGTATACACACAAAAAAGGATAACATGCACATACATAAGAAAACTACATCGCAACAGTATGGGAAGTGATGGGAAAAATCAAACCACGGAAATATTTTTTTTATTTTCCTGTGTAAAGTGAAATTGAAAATGAAAAGTGAATATGTGTTGTTTGAATATGGGGTGGTGGAGGCGGATAAAATGAAGGATAAAAAACGCACAGCAAAAATTGTCTTTGATATGTGTACAATAAATTTATGATAAAATTTAAATATCGTTAAACGTATTGTCAAATATGGTTTACGTCTATAAGATGGAAGGAAGGTAATTGTGGATGGAAGGTAATTGTGGGAAGATTTGTATAGATTTGGGAACAATTTCAAGTGGAAATTGATATTAATATTGGGGAAATAAATTGATTGGATGTTTGGCATATTAGTTTCCGTATTTCAATAGCCTGGAGGTTTATTACATTTCGTATGTGTAATTTGGCAACCCTCTTTCTGCTATATCGCCAACGACCTTCTTTTCGTGTAGGGAAAAAAAATATTCCGAGTAAATTGATTAAATGGTATAACAGGACTCGCCTCTCCGTTTCATTAGAAAACCTAATCAGAACTACTAATGAAGCATAGAATATCCCTCCAAAATCCGACAGGTTGGGAGCCCGGGCGTAGAAAGTGAACTACAGTTTTATATTTTAACTTTTACAGTTGATTCCATCGATGGATTTTATTTAGCCAAACTACAGTATTTTGCACCAGGATCTTTCTTCCCCCGAGAATCTTCCCTTGTACAAGAGTCTTGCTTGCTACAGGAGTCTTTAAGCACAAGTGTTGCCACCACCACAAGGATTGCTTTTGCCAAGTGGGTCTTTTGATGAACAAGGATTTATTGATCCAGCACATGGATTGCTAGATACAGCACTGAGAACTTTTTTTGCGCAGAGATTATTTTTACAGTTAGTTGAATGCATGTACCAATACCAATCGAGCATGGATCCTTTGATGTTATTGAGGATGGATGAATACACGGAAGAATAAATTCCAAATGGTGCAGAATCAGTAAGTTAGGATTATTTTTAAAACAAACAGAGACATTTAAAAGAATTCTATGTTGGGGGAAGTGCTGAATTTTTGTTTTCCTAAGAGTTCCAAGAATTTCCTATTTTTTCACAATTCATCTTGTTAAATCAAGTAACTGGGACTGGTCGAGCTTTTCTATGGCAATTAGTTTACGCGGATAACAAATAGGCGAAGAAGTATTTGGTTTAATATTTTGTAAGACGTCTAGTCGCCTTGGGTGGTCTTTCAAACGATCTATCTATATAGGAAGCCATTATGGGAGACCAAGCGAAAACTTGATTAAAAAGAACTATAACCTGGATGATTGTAAACCAGAAACAGGATGGCGATAAGAGGATTTGAGCCTCCGACACACGGATTCTCAATCCGATACTCTACCAGGCTGAGCTACATCACCAAGACACTTTACCATAGCGTATTTTAGCCTTGTTGTATTTATTCATAGCATGAATCATATCAAAATTACACCAGATGGGCCTTCGTAAATATTTACATGCACGAAGTGCAACACTCCGAATAAAAACTTAACACTAACCTCACGCAAAAATTGGTTTGTTCTTTATATGTCCTCTACTGAAATCCAAACAAACACCAGCGGTATAGATTCGGTATTGCCCAATTTAAATGCTTCGTTGACGTCATCAAAATCATCATTATGGGTTTCTGGTGCATTTATCCCTCCGCCAATAGCACCCAATGGTGTACAATAGCATTTTCAATATAGTAAAATAGCACTTCAAAAAAATGCAATTACGTTGCCAGTCAGGCCACTTTTAGAAAAAAGGTTGAAACATCATTAAGAGACGCGCCAACATTCTTCTTTGATGGCAGTTTTGTGGCGTATAATCGAACCGAGCGTATATAATTCCTCTTTATTTTAGAGTCTGCGTTTCCGTATATATATATATATATATATATATATATATATATATATATATATATATATATATATATATATATGTATATATATATATATATATATATATATATATATATATATATATATATATATATATATATATATATATATATATATATATGTATATGTATATATATATATATATATATATATATATATATATATATATATATATATAAATCTTTCAGTGGACAGGTCACTTGTTGTAAAGTGATTTCTTCTATCTTTCTAATAGATATCCAATTTTGAAAATTTCTAGACTGAGCTTTGCAAGCATTGATGAACAAGGTTAAACTCATAACTCTAGAATTTAAAGCTACAATGTTTTGGAAATAGTTAGTAAACAAATGTTCAATATAATCACACATAACCCATCCATGTCTACCTTTACAAAACGATCAATACATCTTCTATGTCAGTGTATGGTACCACAAACGTAATGGATTTGACAAGCTCGGCGTGAGGTTCCTGCTAAAATTGAATACTGATCAGCTGGAAGTATTTTGAATCCATTACAGAATATATCTCACCTATTAACTGGTACCCCAGTTCCATCATCTTCCGCAACTTTTAAGTCTATAAATTCTCACCGTGCTATTTTTACTGTGTATACTCTTCAAACGATGCCAGATAACTACGAACAATATAAAGTTGAGAGCTAATTAAACATTTTCGTCCGAGCGTGACAGTGGAGGCTATAATTAAACGAGCTGATAACTGCTAGTAGTTGTTCATTATTTACTCAAACATAATGTAAAATGTGGTTCATGACAATAACAATGTAATTATTTAGTAAGCTACGTCATCTATTCAATCGATAACCTCCGAACGATTATCTGGTTAAGGCAGATTTAAAACAACATTTTGAATTATCTACGATTGCGTGATTCAATGGCACGGCGGAAATAAATAAAAGTTCGAATCCGCCCGCTTATTTGCTTAGTTCATTTGTTTATGTAAATGTATCACCTTGTAAGTTGTTGGCACAATTATGCATTTCACCAAATTTATAATTTTAATTTGTTTTATAGTTCGTGGAATTCGCGTAAGTGTATGGATTAATTAATAAGTTTTATTCATAATAAATATTTGATAAAATCGTTTATTTGTTAGTGTTTATCTTACGATATCATCTTTACCAAATTTGAAGTGATGCCCGAAACTGATACAACATTTTTGGATTTCGGAACTTTGCGCATATTAAAGAAAAATCGGCAGGAAGTTGAATTTTCTGGAAGGTTTAGTGTTTTCAAAAAATTAACAAATGTTGGAATAGTGAGTGGTGATTGTTTATTAATCTTTCTGGATAAAGTTCGGATGGTGATGTCAGTGTTCGGCAATCATAAACTAGTATACAAGGAGTCGTATGAAATTTGAAAGTTCAATTTTCAATTCAATTATCAAATTTGAAATTTGAAATTTCAAATTTCAAATTTCAAATTTCAAATTTCAAATTTCAAATTTCAAATTTCAAATTTCAAATTTCAAATTTCAAATTTCAAATTTCAAATTTCAAATTTCAAATTTCAAATTTCAAATTTCAAATTTCAAATTTCAAATTTCAAATTTCAAATTTCAAATTTCAAATTTCAAATTTCAAATTTCAAATTTCAAATTTCAAATTTCAAATTTCAAATTTCAAATTTCAAATTTCAAATTTCAAATTTCAAATTTCAAATTTCAAATTTCAAATTTCAAATTTCAAATTTCAAATTTCAAATTTCAAATTTCAAATTTCAAATTTCAAATTTCAAATTTCAAATTTCAAATTTCAAATTTCAAATTTCAAATTTCAAATTTCAAATTTCAAATTTCAAATTTCAAATTTCAAATTTCAAATTTCAAATTTCAAATTTCAAATTTCAAATTTCAAATTTCAAATTTCAAATTTCAAATTTCAAATTTCAAATTTCAAATTTCAAATTTCAAAATAATTTGGCCTCGGTAGAGATGGCGATTTTAAGTAAATTTAATCAGCTTTGTTTTCTTTTTTCAGGTTACAATCTCTTCCTTTCGTTTAAATAAACTGGGTATGCCACCACTTCAAGTATTTTACTCGAATGGCGGTTACTGCGATCTAGTTTCAGCCGATCCAGATTCATATGCAAATGTGGTTGCTCATTCCGACCTACCGGATGAATATTGTCCTTTGCAGCCAGTAAGTTAACAGCTTCAATGATCTGATAACAGAAAATAATTTTATAACATTCCAGGGTAACTACACCTTGAAGGATCTAACAATTCACTTGGATAAATTTCCAGATGCAATACCATTAGGCGACTATATAGCGACCATGACGTATTCATTAAATAGTGTCATCAAATTTGGATACAAAATGACAGTTGAGATTATTGCGGCCAATAATCGGGATTAACTAGATAGTTTTAAGCATACTTAATTGTGTAATAAAAATTTTAGGAAATAATTTTACAGTGTAAATTTAAGTAAATAGTTTTTGTTTGTAAATTATTTTGTTATTAAAAAAGTTGGAAAAATTCACCAAACCCTTTAAAAGTCTATCCTCATTACCATATACCGGAAAAGTTCTTAAGGAGAAGCCTTTTAAGCGTGTTAGTTCGGAAACGTCCAAATCGACTGCCTTGATCAGTCGTGATTTCCTCGAACTACATTCAAATATTGAAATGTATTGATCGAAAAATGTGCTAGCTGTTGGATTGAGTGTCTAAATGAACTTCATTTTTTGGCAGAAATATTTTGGAAATAGCTGAACTAGAAAGTAATTGACGTGAGATACTGGAATACTTGGATGGCCATGAAATATATAGCATGTCTTTAACGGTCGAAAGTGTGAGAACGAATTTGAGTTTCGTTCCAGTTTGAATTTGAAACTTGAGTGACACGAAGATCTTTTCAAATGTAGAACTGTTTCGTTTTAACTATTTTTAAGAAGTCTTGTCTACCTTAAATAATTTTGAAAGACAGCTAAATGGGGTCAGACTCGATGTTTCGTAGATCACGTTGGAGTAAATGGTTCCTTACTAACCTTGACTTGATAAGAGCCAGACTTTTACTCAATTACATTTTGCCTTTGTTTTAATAATTGGAGGTTTTCTATCATAAAAAACGCTAAATGTCACCTCAGATTGTAACTCCTAGTTGAACAATCAATTTTGGTAGCATTCTTAAAAAGATGAGCATACCATAAGGTGTTACTCTGATAAGATGGGCCCAAGAATGTTCTGCTCGTACCATTTACCTATAATAATCCATCCTAGCACCCTGTCTGAGATGCTGAGGTACATTTAACTAGCCCGTAGTAGAAACGCCATTACCCCTCAGGTGGAAGTTGCTTCGGTACTCAAAATGGCAAGCTTTAATAGACAGTCATAGAGGGTATTGTTGGGTATACCGTATGAGTAGGCTGAGATTGCTCTGGTTGTTGATTTATATTCTAGCCTTAGTGACACGTCATAATTGAGTGATCTATGTAATGGAGACGGACCTTCATCCCTCGATTTATTTTATTGATTTTACACAATCATTTCAATATTCTTAACCATTCAACTGGAACATCACGCTATGTTATTGGCTCTATGTACAAATCATATTTTGAACACAATCGATCGATCACATAAACATGTCGCTAATTAATTAATTATAAGTTTGTATCCGGTATAATCATCACCTGTGTTACAATTTTCATTGTTAATCGTGTATCTGCTTTGGATGAGGTTATATATAGGTATAACGCGACCGACCACTAAACCATATATCGTACGTAACACAAGATGTCTAAATACATTTTAATATTTCTAACAATGCTCTGTGCTTGTTATGTGAGTATATAAATTTGAACTAATCATCTTATAATTAACAAATAATTAATTTATTCACCGGTCCATATACAGGCTAAGCGAAATTATGAAATCCAGTTGACTCATTTAGAGATGTCTCCAGAATCAGATCCGACTTGGGTTGATAAGGGAACTGTTCGCATAACAAAAAAATCACGTAATCATTTCGTGGTAGCTGGCACATTCTACCTGTTTAAAAATGCTGGCAACGAAGGAATGTTAAAACTCATATTGTACAATGTCGGTGTCGGTGGTAATTTAATTCCCATCTACGTAAAACAGTCGAAATTTTGCGACTATTTAAAACAAGAAAAAATGATGTATCCACACTTGCAGAAAGCATCTAATCTACCAACTCAGGATCAATGCCCATTTCCTAAGGTCAGTATAGGGTGTGTGGTTTGGATATCAACTCATTTGTGATTTTATCAAATTCACAGGGAAACTATACCGTCATGGATTATTCAATAAATGAAGATGCATTACCGGAAATAATACCAACTGGAAGATTTTTGGGTAAATCATCTTATCATCTCAATAATAAATTAGTATTCGGTTATGATTTTGAGTTCACCGTGTCTCCAGTTAGAGATTGATTTTTATGTGTCTGAAATAAAATTCAAATTGGAAATCTCAGTACTTTGATCGTTTTTATTTAGTCGTAATGACATCTGGAAATGGATGTGTCTCGAGAAAAGCGACATTCCACATATCTTTGTTCGAAATCCTTACTATTTTTTCACTTTGAAGTCTTTTATTGCTTCATTGGTTAGTCTAGTTGGCATCATCTTAGGCACAGGTGTTCTTCAATTATATACCGCACAGGTGTTCAGTATATAATGGTTGCTTACCATTGTGATCTTGCTTAAAGATCCCAGTGGAGATTGAAGTCCAACATTCGCTATTAAGGTGCAAAATAGTCGTAGGTCAAATACTCGACAGAGTCAAATACTCGACTAAGAAACTACAACCTATTTGCTGCCATTTAAATAATATTCAAATAAGAACAAGTGTTTAACTAAGTAAGAGTCCCGCTAGACATAGGTTATTCGATTTCCATATTTAATCAATAATCTAGTTCACTCCATTCAGCAGCTTGTTCGAGTCACTCCGAGATAACAATAGTCGTTGTGGCTTTAATTCATTTTTTAAGTCCAGTGCTATCCAACTCACCCTCAAGAAGCAATATAAGCTTCTGATTTCACTCACATCATGTAATCTGGCGACGTCCTAGTCTCCAGCACAAGGCCTATTGACAAATTAATCTTGGCCTACTTCTCATCCAGCTACTCTCTATAAATTTCATTCCCATAAAAACCAGTTCACACAAATTTGAAATCGCTGCAGATCAATATGTCCAGCTATCGCAGCACTGTCTCCACTTACTTGGATATCAAAACGGACGTTGCCAATAGTTCCTTAGTTCATAAAAAACCGTGGTCGGATTCCATTCAATGGCATGCTTTCCAAGTGTATCCTGACAAACTTTAATACCACGAGAAAGTAGGACTAAGACGAGTACGGATTATTCAAAAATGGGCAGTACTGATGTGACTTTTGGTCATAGTTAGAGGGAGAGGGAGAGGGATCCAATTTTCTGGGGAGAAATACTACAAATTTCCACTTATGTCACAATAAATGCCAGTTTTTGATCAAATTCATATGTCAGACTGTTATCCTCCATTTTACCTAGCCGATTGGTTCTTTGGAATAATGAACTCAATTTATCACAAAATATCACCCATGCTAGGAGACATTGAATAAGTAGGTGACCTCGATAAGTGAGTCAACTTTCCACAAACCAAATTTGTGCCACAATAAGAAACTGCGTGTGATTGTGCCATCCACATAATAGATTACAACACACAGATAGGTTACAATTACAACACATATAGAGTGTCATACGGGTTGAAGTTGATAAAAGGGTGAGTCAACATTGATTTAGTTCCCAAAACTGAGGTCCCAAACTTTTTGAGTAACTTTGAAAATTAACATTCTCAACGATCCATCGACTATATGTCATTCACAAAGACGACAGATATCATTTTCAATACCACATTGTTACCTAGAGAGGTCCAGATACCCAGCACAAGCTCTATATTGACAGATTAATCTTACCCTACATCTTATCCAGCACCTCTCCTTACAAATTTCACTACCACAAGAACCAGTTCACACAAACTTGAAATTGCTTGATCAATATGTCCAGCTATCAAAGGTATGTTAGCCCTGTCTCCACTTACTTGGATATCAAAACGGACGTAGCCAATATCAATAATGTTGAAAATAGAGAAAAGACATCCTTAGTTCATATAAAATCGATGTCGGATTTCCACATCACTTATGTAAAATGTGTTCATTAGGATGGGAGAAAGTAGGACTAAGACGCGCATCTATTTAGCCGATATACGGATAATTGAAAAATGGGCGGTACGATCAGAGTCTTTGGTGCTAGCTAGGGGTTATCCAACTTCCTGGGGATAAACACTACAAATTTCAACTTATGGCACTATAGATCAGACTGCTATTCTTAATATATTTTACCTAGCCGAGGGTTCGTCAGAATGATGAACTCATTTCATCAAAAAATATCACCCATGCTAGGAGACATTTTATAAGTAGGTGCCCTTGATGAGTCAACTTTCCCCAAACCCAATTTGTCCATCAATTAGGGACAGTCTATGATTGTGCCATCGACATAATAGATTACTTCACATAGATAGGTGACAACGTGTGTACGGTGTTATACGGTTTGAAGTTGATAAAGGGCTAAGTTAATGTTGATTAAGTTCCTAAAACTGAGCCTTTTGAGTAACATACATTGAAACTAATTTGATTGCATATCGAACGCAAGTCACAAATGAAGAGTCATTAAATTGAGACAACATAGGCCAACTCTGGTTCGAACTAAAAATTACGTTCGATGAAGCAATCGAATAGATGATCATCAGAGCACCTGGTGAATTTTCTGGATGCAATCGAGTCGGTTCGTTCTTTAAACGATCGGATAGTTACCAATGGCTCTATAGAGCGCTAATCTATCGACAGCTCGATGGATGGCCTGAACAATGGTTTTTGGAGGATTGGAGGACCAATCATGATCGATGTTTTAAAAGAAGACAGATATTGTTCAATATAGACCGTACAGTTGCTACCAAAATTGTTTATTTTGTCGCACCAAAAGTAACCAAAATACGTTGTTCAAGCAACATGCCGTCTGTTCTTAACCAAATCTATATTAATTATTCTGTTCAGATACTATAGTTGTACATAAATTTATTTATATTTCGATTAACAAAATCCACCTTTACCTTGAGAACACTATACACAGAGGATGATCGAAAATGCACTTCGACAAAATTCTACCTCACATATTGATTTTGTCCATTGCAAGTGCACATATTATAAGACACACACGATCATAAAATCATCACAACAACAACATAAAATTATGACAACAGAATACAATTTCAACATGTAAGCTGTAACATCTGATTGATATATACCAATAAAATCATATACAAAAAATTCTGTTGGATTTCTGCCTATATAGGTATGCGCGCATAATTCTCAATCAATTCCCAATTCCCATCATTCAAAACGAACAAAACAAACAAGCAATATACTCAAACAATAAATTTGTGTAACAAATACAATTTAAATTATTATTTAAATAAATAAAAAAAAAAATCAATTTGATTTATATTCGATTCGGATTTCTTATCACGTACGTCAAGTATTTTGTATATGTGTACAGTCTGTACTGTAACATTCGATTAATTTATATGTTTATCGACATATTGATATTTCGTTTGTACACTTCAATGGAATCGCAAATTTTCCTTATATGTATGTGTTCCATACCAAGATGATGACCTTCGGTTTCGATTCGAAAGAGTTTTCAATGAAACCGGGGGAATTTCATGAACACTTTTAGTCGGAATTTCTAATACAACCAGAATATGTATATAAACAAACCGACGTTCTTGACAAAGTGTTTAGTTTATGATTTTCAACTGCTTGCAATTTATAAATTGTTGTTGTACTCTTTGCAATGTATGGAATATATGAAAATTCCCACGCGACTTTTTTTTTGTAGTACTCGCGTATTATTTATGAAATGCAGAAGTATATAGTCGGTTTTGCTTGCAGTCTTAGTTTATGAACATATTCACATGTTATATGTTATATTTTTAGAATGTAAATTAGTTTGTATATAGTTGAACCTTTCTTGATATACGAGTGGCGAGTCTAGAAAGAAATTAAGTTTATGAGACAAGGTGGCGACAATAATATATAAACGAGCTATTCGAAATGACAACAACACCACGTTTTGTTATATGACTTAAGTACCTGGCTACTCATAAATAAATATATATGCTCAATAAACAAGTCCCAGGAAATATGTGCCAGACAGCTGGTTGTGGCCAGTACGAGGCAACATTCATCGATATCGATTTTCATCGACTGGATTTATCTGAAAATAAATGGCCACTTTTTGAACAGTCACTTTTTGATCAGGCAATGGCGTTTTAAGGATCTCATGTGGATTTTCAGTTCCCCAAATGTGGTAATTTTGCTTATTAACGTCGCCAGAGAAAAATTTACTTTCCAAAATCAATTTCACAGTCAATCATGCGAGCGACTGTGTGACTGTATGAAACCATCGGATCCGGGATGTAGTTTTATAATTTTCGCTAGTGGCCAGTGATTTACCGGTGCGTTTTCTTTTAATACAACTATGTCGCCGATTTTAACTGGAGCCTGCCTTTCTCTCCATTTTGGCCTAGGTTGCAGTGTATGGAGATATTCTACTACATTTGCTGATTTTTTCATACATTAATACAATACGACCAACTACACGACGTAAGTGATATTTAACTGTCTTAACGCCTGCCTCCCAGACGCCGCCAAAATGAGGTGCTGCGGGTGGAATGAAGTGCCATGATATGAAGTTTCTAGAAACATAATCTGAGATAAATTTAGAATTTTTTTATCAATTTAGAAAACTCTTCCCTCAATTTGCGCTCAGCTCCAACGAAGTTTGAGCCGTTGTCACTAAACAACTCTTGGCACACTCCTCTTCTGGATACAAATCTATTTAAGGCTGCCAAAAATGCCTCACCGGTGAATTGCCATAGTGGTTAGGCAGATAAATAGGCATATGTAGGATTTGAAATCCTTCTGTCTTCGCCCCTTTCTCATGCGAATAAGTAAGGGGCCGGCGTAATCTATCCCAACTTTAAGAAACGGTCGAACTAAATCTACACGGCAGCTTGGTAGATTACCCATAAGCTGAGTTTTTAATTGTGCCTTATTCTTTGCACAAGTGACACATTGGTTGATAATACTCCGCACCAAGCTGCGACACCCTAGTATCCAATAATCCTGCCTCAATATACTGAGCCTTGATTTGGGGTGAAGAATGATTGGGTGCTTAGATGAATACGATATGTCTGCATTCTCTAACCGACCACCAACGCGGAGTATACCAAATTTATCGATGAACGGGTTCATTTGTTTGATGTTGCTGCTTTTATGTATTTCATTACCGGATCGCAAGCAATTCATCTCATCAACATAGAATCTCGACTGCTCGTACTTGCAGACGTGGAATAGGGCATCAAACAGCTCTTCGCGCCTTAAACTGCCGCTGCTTGGTTTCTTCCCTCTTAACATTGTAATGTATCTAAGGATATAAGCTAAAACACACTTGAGCTTTGTTATTGAAGAATATTTGGTAATTAATTGATCGTACCATTGGTTGCTGGTTTTCATGGTCGATGTAAACGTAAATGCTTTTGTATTCTCCTCTTTTTTGGAACCGTAGTTTTTTGTTGTGAAGGCCAGTGGGCAGGTTTGGTGAAGCCACACAGGTCCGTGCCACCACATACGATACTCGACAAGTTCCTGCGGTAATAAGCCTCTAGAAGCGCAATCTGCCGGATTATCAACTGAAGGTACATGATTCCAATGGTTACGCGTTAGTGTTGATAGGATTTCAGACGTTCTGTTGGCCACAAATGTGGTCCATCGTTTACGATGACTCGATAGCCAATCTAGCACTATGCGAGAGTCGGTCCATGCGTAGACTCGTTTGATATTAGGTGTGGTTTCCTTCTGAACCAGCTTAAGCAAATTGGAGAGCATAACTGCCTCGCAAAGTTCCAATCGTGGAAGACTGACCTGCTTGATCGAAGCTACTTTAGTTTTTGCAGTGATAAGATGAATATGGACCTTGCCATCCGTTTTTGTAACCTTTTGATAAACTACCGCCCCGTATGCACTTTGACTGGCGTCAGAGAATCCATGGAGTTCTATGATCTCTGATTTCGTGCCATTTTTGCGAGGCATCATTCGGAAGAGGATTGTCCCATTTCAAATTTATCGCCCACAACTTTTGAACGAAGATTTTTATCCCCACTATGATAGGAGCCAGCCACCCAAGTGGATCGAACAGACGACTCGCTTCCGATACGACTGATCGCTTGGTGAATGATGTGCTGTGTTCTAATATTGAGCTGAAATTAAATCGATCTGCGGCTGGGGTCCAATGTATGCCTAACACCTTATACGATTGGAGATCATCAGGCTGGTTTTCACTTATAGGTTTCGTCAGGTAGCTCGAATCGTTAGACTTATTTCCAGAAATTAATGCGGAATTTGACCTCCATTTTCGTAAATTGAAGTCGTGGGATGATAATAAACCGTTGATTTCCTCTTTTAGCTTCATTGCTTCAACTTCATTACTGGCTCCGGTCATCAAATCGTCTACGTATATGTCGTTCCGTATGGCATTAGCAGGGCGAGAGTCGGAGTGTTTGTTATCATCTGCAATTTTTTGTAGCACTCTAGTAACCAGAAATGACGATGACGCTAAGCCATACGTAACTGTGTTGAGCCTGGAATGACTACGCCATAATATTTATTGAAACCGAGTATCTTCGTCAGCTATTCTCACCTGACGGTACATTTTCTCAACGTCGGCGGTCATGACGAATTTGTGCTCTCTGAATCTGAGAATAATAGAATATAGTGTGCTTTGAATAGTTGGACCAACGACTAGGCAATCATTTATTGATAGTCCTGAGGTTGTCCTAGCTGATCGACGTTCCATTGCTCTAAGCCTTTGAATTGCCGTATGTATTGATTTACCCAGGGTGTTTGTTTGGTTCTTGAACGGTAAGTTTACTGTAAATCGGCCGTTGGCGTTGAAATGTCTCTCGCAATATAATTCTTCAAGAGACATAATCGATTCAAAGTTGGGTATTGATTCTAGCTCCCAGAATTTTCGGAGTGATCTGTCAATATCGACGTCATCGTGCGTCCCAACCATTGATACTTAATTATTCTCGCCATTGTTTTGAACTTTTCCGGAGACGACCCAACCGAAGATAGTTTTTTGGATAATAATACCTTTATCCTCCAATCTTAACTTGTTCAGGTTCCAATAAGCGGAAGAAGTAATCCGCTCCGATCAAGATATCTATATGCGATCTGACTTTTGGAAATACAGATCGGCTAACTGTAATTTTGAATTGACGTTAACTGCTATTCCTTCGATGGATTGAGGAGGGAGATTTGAGGTACTTTTTGGTATAAATAATGCTTCCATTGCCAAATATTGCCGACTCGATGTGTGTATGATGAATGTTGTCTTGACTCTCACATAGCCTGCGTTGGAACTTCCCAAGTTTAGCGTTTGACGTTTTTAGTCCTAATCGTTGCATACAGCGCTCGGAAATAAAACTGGCTTGGGAGCCCGAATCTAATAGAGCTCGACACGGTGATGTTCCGTCGGATGAATCTAGGATGTTAACTAGGGCTGTGGGTAAAATGGTTTGACTGGCATTACTTTGTGAGCAGTGAGATGCAGTTGATTCGATTATAACTGATGATGGATTGCAATTAACTTAAGACTCTAATTTATCATTTATGTGGAGCAGCGTGTGATGTTTTTTTTGACAATGCTGACACCGTCGTCTCGAAAGGCATTTATCAATTAAATGCCGTTGGCTTAAACAATTGAAGTCTTAGATGTTTTCGCCCAATTGGTTGAGCTGTTTACAGTCAAATAGTGAGTGGTTGCCTTCATTACATTGGACGGTTTTCCACTTACTGTGTTACTTCAACAACACCATGTGAGGAAGACCGTCGTTTTCAAAAATCTTTTACCGTCTTTTTGAACAAGTGCCGTCTTGCCTTTAACCCCTTGTTACTAATAATCGCCTCTGGCATAGCTTTATGTGAATTACCAATCAGAAAATGTCTTGTTAGCAGTGTTGTATCAGTTGCTTCTTTGGAAAGTGAAGTTAGTGGTCGAGAATTGAGGACGGCTTCGATTTGCGTGGTGCGAGTATTTGACTTTTCGAACGTCACACACCATTGTGGAGGAATGCCAGGTTGTTCCACCATTGGCTAACATGGCTACTTGGTCGTGGCAGGTAGTGTCATCATAATTGCACGGTATGCCCTTATCATTACAGAATTTGAACCAGTGAAATAGGTTCCATTGTCTAAGAACATATCCGTACAAAAATTGCGCCTAGATACTTCATACTAATAGGGCAATGTTTTCCTTGAATGAGTTGCTGTCTCGATATTTTATGTTGATTAGGGCCTGCATAGTCAATTCTCGTTTAAGAGAACGGTTTTCCCAGTCTCATTATTGATGGTGTCAGTAAGTTGTTCATTGATCTTTTGTTTGTGCTGAAAACATACTACGCATCTTTACATCACTTGTACTACGGCCTTCTGGGATCCTGCTCTTGGTTTAAATTTATAATTGTTATATCAGGAGGCCCTGTAGGTGGGGCATCCACGTTTCGCAAAAATTTCGAACGAAACATAAAACCCATAGAATACTACCGCAGCTTGTCATCGGAGGTGCCTTAATCTGGTTGGGTCGCTGGACTGACGACCCACATCCGTAAGGAAATCAAATGTTAAAAATGTCAACAAATAAAAACAAATCAGACACCGTCCAAACAATAATGATCCCTCGCTTAAGTACGCGGAAACGAGATTAAGGATTGGCACGTGGAACGTACAGTCACTGTGAAAATCTGGCGTAATGGCTTAAAAGTGGCGACCATGTGTCCCAAGACTATACGTTGCTACAAAATGAGATGACCTTGGGAATATTGGAGTTGGATTTCACATTTGGCCATAGGTAGAAAAGGCTGCACTGGACTTTCAGGCTCGGTAAGCAATACCATGAAAAAATAAAGCAGTTGTGTGTGATATACGGCCTAAAACGTGATGTAAATGGCACATATACCGAGTTCGTTTCAATCAAGAGATTATCAATTTAATACGAATTCCTGGTATCGCTACTTTCTGCATGCTGATCTGAACCAAATAATACAGAGATCTTTTAATGGCGAGCCACCTTTGACATCTTCTAGTTGCTTCCAACAGTATGAAGATCTGGATCGTGTCGAAACCGAGTGAGTCAGATTGATAAGACGAATAAAAAACGAATAAAATGTCTGCAATCTTAAGTTCGTTACCAGTCAGCTCTTCATTGCTTATTTTTTTATGTTTGCATTCGTTGATAAACCGTTTATGTATACCGACATAAAAGAAGGCGCACCCCATACACCCAGTTATATAGTTTGATACCAATCTGCAGTGAATAAATCAAACCACCATCGCCGTCATCAATCCACATATATGTTCCATTCACATATAAAATCGAACACCAAACTCACAATCGACAAACATTTTTAACGTGCGACATTATATCCCGAAAATATAATTCGAAAACAATAAAAATGTATGTAACACAAATAAAACATTAAATATGTATATTGTATCAACATAATTAATTATTATGCTATTTTGATAGACACATTATAATATGCAACATACACACACACACACATACACATATGCACCACACACATCATAATTATATTTATGAGAGATGCAACTCGAACCGTATATGGTTGTACGCCAAGTACACCAAAAATAATGATCCCGACATGAAAAATTTGTATGCTCGCACACATAAAATAATATGTTGGGTTCGTGTTGACGTTGTTGTTGTTTCGATTTTAATTTTTAATAACAATAAATTTTATATATGTTGATATGTGACATAATAATCAAATACATTATCACACCATCGCATCACACACACACACACACACACAAATAACAACATCATCATCACATCACTATATGGATACATAAAATTATGATTGTTGTCATTAATAATGTAATTATGTTTATTATTATGATTACTACTATCACTAATTCTATGCTACCACTTGTTCATAGCATAAACATAGGATAGCATTGTCATCGTATTAGAACCATAACGATTTTTTTGGTGTATCTCGATATAGTGTATCCTGTTATTGTTTTGTGTACGGATAAGTCGACGACTATATGTTGTACACATCATAATTTGTGCGACAGACGGTTATATGTACGAGTAGGTGCCTAAATTTGTGTTCATGTTTTGATTGATTTTTAATTTATAATGATATGACGCCAACGAACTGGTTGTCATGATCGAAACAAAATTGTGGGGACATCATGAATATGTTTGTTAGTTTGTTTTGTGGGTCGAGGCGTGCCTGCTTTATAAATACTACACCACAATTTATGAAGCTCATAGAATACCGGCACAGGAACCAGAGTTTGTCGGTGGATTGATTGATTGATTGATAGATAGGACTGTAGGACCAAGCGCTAGGCAAGATTCCCGGATAACGCCGGGCCTATTCCTACAGCCGTTTACATAAAACGATAGGTAAGGATTGGAAGGTATGTTAGTTAGGAAAGAGCGACCCGGTTACAGACACCATGACAGTCGGTACTAAACTACTATTATCACAAGACAATCACAATTTTAATCTGCTAGTCTGCAATCGCCAATCAGCATTCTCCAGTCCGCAACGCCTATCCGCTCTTCTGTATTTTGAATAAAATTAAAACTAAATTAAAATTAAAATTCTAAAATAAATTTATTAGTTCGCTCAGGAATCTGTAACTTAATTAATTAGTTTTATTATTTATTTGAACTCCCATCCGCACAACAAACCTAATTAGAACATAAGTACAGAACTCTGAAAGAATTTTTTTTTAAGTTATCGCTCAGGTATCTGAAACAATTTAATTAATTTAGTTTGATAGTTTAAGCCATCCATTACGATAATGTTACCATAATACTGTAACATGCTCATCAGAGAGTCAAATTAGACTATAGGGCGACAATCTTCAGCAGAACCATTTTCCTGTTACATAATTATTACAATAATATAATTTGTTAGTAAAATCTATATCATTTTCACATTATCATTGGTTCTTATTTTTATTTGGATAGGAAGGACATTTCCAATTCCATCATATATATTGGTGTTACCTCAGCAGTTGAAACTGGAGTATTTAGGTTAACTATCCTGGGGTCTTCTCATCATATGCTACATATAAATTTGCGTCCCTCTATTTACAGATCCACCACCATCTAACGCGAGGGGTAATATTTATTTATTTTATGACCCGACAGCATTTCATATACATACATTCGTGTATAGGGTAAATGATTATACAAATAAATAATTGAGTAAGTTAGATATTACCTGCAACTTAGCTATAACGTATTAAAATTAAATCATTTAATAAATGTCTAAAAATAAATTTACTAGATAGGAATCTGCAACTTAATTATTATTAATTTTATTATTTATTTAAAATCCAGTCCGTACACCTATCAAAGTTAAAATAAAATTAAAAACTCTTAATTAATTAACTTACGGCTCCTGAATCTGTAACCATAAATTAAATTAATATGGTTTGCTAGATTAAGTACCCGTCAACCATTACGCTGATCTTGGATTGGAATATGTTTATCAGAAAATCCAAATTATTCTCTTAAAACGTATTACATTCCAAAATTATGCAACATTTTATTAAAAATAAAATAAACTTTCCTTGTAAAAAATAAATAAAATAAACCCTCTCCAACTATAATCATATTTACACTTATATAAGTAATTAAAACCAAACCTTTTCCATAAATTATTATTATTATTTTTATATTTCTGCAATACAATGTAATTGTAATGCAATGCCCGTATTATGGTCGTGATCAGGGATGTCACTTTACTACAAATGTAGTAGATCCACTCCGACCTTCACCGTTCATAAATCAAAAAAGAACAATTGATATTGTCTTCAAAAAGCACCCTTAAATCCAAATACGAAACTTAATAAATTGAAATTACGCATGGATAACCCACAGGCACGTATGCACGACACACAGGCAATAAAGCAGGCAGGGACGCCACATAATGCAATGGAGCAGAAGCACCCCAAAAGTGAAGGAAATCATCACTCTCGAAGCGAACCCTATTCAAGCAAACCAAACACGATCCAAACTCAACATTCAACCAAACATACATCTATTAGTAGCAAATAAACTCTAACACGAGAACCCAATCGTAAGCATCCAAAATACAAACTCTTTCAGAGCACCCTCAACAACGGAACACCAACCTTAAAAAAATAAAAGTAGAAAGTACAGACATATCTCAACTGATTTTCAACAAATCGAAATTCATCCAAACACCCCACATTCCGGCGAATCCTCCAGGCCCCAACAAATCCCACTCGCGTCCAAAATTCCACATGCCAACAGAGGCTCCCAACCGCCACCGCAACTAGATTAACCCTCATGCCCGTCTCAATCAAATCCAGCTTCGAAAACGCCCCCCCCCCCCGCGAACCGCAGCAGTATCATGAGTCAAAGAACAAATCACCAGCATACCTACAAAAACCGCTTCCGACATCCTTCAATAATCCAACCAAAACATCAAAACCTCCCACCACTCTGCAAAACTGAATTCCTCCAAACCACCACTGCAAAACAGCTACGATCCCGCCGACATCCAAATATTTAGATAGTTCCAAATCCTCGCCACTAGAATCAAATACCCGCCCGACCCATCACAATCTTCCAGACTAAAACAACCCTCAACCGCAATCCCAAAATGTAACTCCGATAATGGAAGATACATACCCGTGTTCTGCACCAAATCTAAACACTCCTGTCCTACAAAATCCCTGAGGATGTGTACACCTTCTTTATTAACTATGTGTCACACACACGCACCCTTTCGAATTGGAATACAGAAAACAAATTTCCAGAAATTTAAATATTCCACCAACAACTGAAAGAACAATTTTTACGCAAAAAAAAAAATTCGCTAAAGAATCTAAATCATGCTAAAGCGGGAACCTCAAAAAGTACGAAAATTTTTGCTAATTTTAG